>OU896718.1:26895932-27278432 GCA_918026855.4 Phaedon cochleariae | reverse complement strand
GGAAAAATAGAAAAGCTTTGATTGTGCAGTTAGTTTTGTATTCGTATATTATAGTCAACAAAATCATCTCTGAATTCGAGGAAATTTACTTGAATGTTCATAATAAACGGGCATTTTTAATTCTCATTCTGAAATTTCTTTCTGAAAACGGTCATTTGCCTCGTGGCAATGAATGCAGAATTCATTCCAATGATCAAATTGCAACTAACATATTAACATGAACTACAAACACTCTACTTAAAAAGGTAAACTGCATTTATCATGATATTTATCATGAAGATATTTGACAAAAAAGTTCCAAATTTCACCTTCTTTTTCACCTGTCTTCTGGATGGCATTCAGAACAAATTTCCTTTTTTTTTTCATCATATTGGACAATTTATATATAATTCAACTATAAATATGATTTTCTTGAGATTGATCCATATTTAGTGAAAAGAAGGAAGAATATCATTCAAAATAATGGCGTGTGTAATGTCATTCGAAAGCAATCTATTGACATTTGACATCTCGTATTTTGATTGACTATTGATTAAATGGTCGTCATCTGGAATACTTGTTCAGTAAATATGAAAAACTCGCCATAAAAATCATATTTCCTGTTGAATTTTCTATAGTAAAATGTGCCATCGAAGTACATCATGAGTATATGAAGTGTCCAATGACAAAATAAGAGCAAGTAGCTTCAAATGCCCCCAACACAAGGGGAGAAAGAAGGCGAAATTTCGAACTTTTTCTTGAAATACCTCAATAAATAGTGGTTTGTTCACATTTTCATTATAAAATTTGGTTTATCAGACAAAAATACGTGAGTACCGAAAAACATTTTCAAAAAAAAACCATCGCATGATAAATGCAGTTTTACCCTTAAAAATTACGGTTTCAAGTGTAACGATCCACTTGGGTGAAAAATCCAACAACAGAAAATTGAAAACACTCACTGGTAAGTTTATGTTCTGCGGGCCCCGTATAAGTAGGTGTGAAGTTTACCTTCACCACAATTTTTGCCAATATATTTAATTCGAATGGGTTGCTGTAGGTGGATATTTGTGTTTTATCCTGGTTTTTGCTTTGAAACTTCGTTTTTCCATAATAAAATCGAATGGGGAGCGAAGAAGGGCTCAGTTGACGACTGGCATCCTTTTTTAACCGGAAGCCCTTCAAAAAACAGCAAAATCGGCTCAATGATGATCTAAAACTAAAATCGAAATACGCGGTCGCCTTATAGCGCTATAAGCGCTTGTCGTTTCGAGCCGCTGGTTAGGCCTCACTAAGTGACGTCACCCACGGAGCATGCAGGCCTTGTTGTATCGGTGGTAACGGTTTGGGACGAAGGACTCCTCCACAAACTACCATCATACGGCTTACCACCTCAGCTATGCCATCACTTATCGAGTTTTCTTTCAGGCAGATCGCTTCATGTGGTGGTGAATGGTGTATCGTCTGATACAATTGGCATCAATCCCGGCGTTCCACAAGGATCAATTTTAGTACCAACATTATTCCTTCTCCATATCAATGATCTGTTGGGAGTAACAACTTGCCCCATCCACAGCTTTGCAGATGATAGTACCCTCCATACTGCGTTCTCTTCCAGAATTCCCATTTCTTCCCAGGAAACTAAGAACTCACGGCGCCGGTAGGTCAATGCTGTCAATGAAGACCTTGCTGAAATCGCAGCCTGGGGAACCAACAACCTAGTTGAATTCAACGCCACCAAAACTCAAGCCTGTATTTTGCTTTAGAAAGGCGGAACTCAGTATGCCCGATATTGTAATGTCTGGCACCACCATCATCACCAAGCCCACCATAGCTATGCTCGGTATTTCCACCAGCAACACTTTTTCATGGGATAATCATGTCAGATCCATCGCAAAAGCTGCTTCATAAAAACTCGGAATCTTGTTCCGTGCGAAAAGCTACTTTTCACCTCAACAGCTTCTCATGATCTACAAAGCGCAGATACGGCCTGTTCTAGAATACTGTTCCCACATATGGGGTTCAGCACCAAAACATACGCTGATGCGCTTAGATTCCATCCAGAGAAGAGCCATTCGTCTGGTGGGTGACGCCACACTCACTCACTCTTTGACATCATTGGAACACCGTAGAAAGGTCGGCGACCTTTCACTTTTCTATCGATACTTCCACGGGAAATGTTTTTCGGAAATCTCTGCTATCATCTCTTCACTAGCAATACCAGTCCAGTCAGACGAACTAGACAAGCCCAGTCAGCACATCCTTTCGTTTTCAACCTCGAAAGATGTCGAACAGCACTTCATCAAAACTCCTTCATCCATAGAACGGCTAGGCTCTGGAATTCATTGCCTGAGGAAGTATTCCCAACAACATATAATCTCCAGAAGTTCAGAAAAAATCCCAATACCTACCTCCTATCCCTATCCTCTCTAGGAACGCACGATGTTCTTTGAACATTATAGAATCCCTATCCCTTTCGTGCGCTCCAAGCGATAAAAAAAAGAAACCCAGAGGTTGAGCATGGAAAAAAGACGTAATATCCATGCAGTGACTTGATGCTATAATATAGTATTCACTAAATGCCCTCCTTATTTATGTAATGAACTAAAATACAGAACTGATGTACATACGTTGAATTTAAGATTCAAAAGTTATATTTTCCCCCAACCTCATCAAACACTTTCTCCAACGATCATTCACTTATAATGTATTTAAATCATTTGATGAGCTGCCATATGAAATGAAATCTTTGGAACCAAATACTTTCAGAAAATCATACAGGAATCTTGTTATGAAATTCTGAACTATACATATATAGTATTAACTGATTTTCAACCTTCAACAGTCAATTTGCCTACGTCACCCATTTATGGCAAGCTTCATTAGAAAAACACGGGGAATCTCTAGCTGTCGCGTTGGACATATCGAAAGCATTTGACCGTGTTTGGCACGAAGGACTCCTCCACAAATACTTTCAGAAAATCATACAGGAATCTTGTTATGAAATTCTGAACTATACATATATAGTATTAACTGATTTTCAATCTTCAACAGTCAATTTGATAACATTAACATTGCGGAAATATTTCAATTTTTTAATTTTTATAATTCCAGGGGTTGAACTAGGATCTATTTCAATTGTTTCCAATTCAATAAATGTATTATGCATATTTATAGTTGTGAATAAATTATTATTATTACTATTATTATATAATAGGGATTATACAAGTTTATTTAATTGCCATTACCATTTCGTTTTTCTATGAATTTTATTATCATATATTCACGTTTATGTGCGGAACAAGAGTACAGTTATTGTACTTATTACTTCATTGACTGAACACAGTATGTGCGAATTTAAAATAACAAGATTTATCAGAATTTACAAAAATAAAAAAAGTTAGGTGTATTTCTGGTTAATCAAGAAGTACAGTGTGGAGACTTTGACTGGATTAAATTTGTTAGCGGTGAGGTGAATATTTTCCCTAAAAATTCCTGGCATACGTCAACGATTTAATGTTTTTTCCAAAGTTTTGAAAGCAATATCGAGATATATCCCTCTAGGGGTAGCTGAAACCACCCTCAACATGATTTTTTCAAATGTAACCCAATGGCTTGTGACCCCTCATTGGAAAGCTGATGGAAAGAGGAATCCAGCGTACTAGTCAAATTTAGTTTTTCATATGTTCAAAGGTTGCATAAAATTGAAATGTAATTTCAAAATTCACTTTTTATAACGTATCAATCGCTAAAAATGCGTGTTACACAATTGATGGCAAATTTTTGCCACATGCAACTGCTATCTGCTATTGTATTCCAGTGTTTTTATAGAGCCGCAAAAAGAAATTTTGTTTTTTTGCCGTATTCAAAGTTCGAAAAGAAGTGTTATTGCTAACTGGTGGAGATGCCCTATATCACTGTCACTAGAAGTCGAAATTTTGATGAAAATACGTTGAAAATATATCGAACTTCGAAATAATATGCGAACCCCAAACGTACCGCAAACTGAAATATGATCAATACGCTGGATTCATCTTTCAACCAGCTTTCCAATGAGGGGTCGCAAGCCATAGGGTTGCATTTGAAAAAAACATATTCTCCATATTGCTCACCTAATGTAATTTTCAGAAAAATCATTCATTCCCCCAGTAGAGAATTTATTCCTGTTAAAGTCTCCACCCTGTATATCCGAACCTTGCTTATTTTGTTCACTTTGTACAATTTACGTACATACATATATAGCTCATTCACATAATCACATACTTGTTATTGAAATCTATATGTATTGATAAATTTCGTTGCAGAATACACTTATTGATTTCAAGCTGTTGATTATTGTTACCTATTCTCGGAATTGCTTATTACCCATATTGACATCCTCATTCCTCATTTCAGATCGAAATCTAAATATGTTTGTAATCTCTGAATATCACGACACACCTTTATTCATTCAATAATAAGTATTATTTATGTATCGCCAGTATGATCAGGGTGAAATTGGTCCAAATAAGATAAGAATAATCCATTGATTTCTATAAAGCCTCTTTTGTTATGGTTGAGTGTGATATGCGTCAACTTCACAAAATTCTCAGAAAAAAGTAGATTTATTGTGTGCCTTTGTATTTCTCAAAGATATAAGACTTATATATCTAATCTAAACTTTTATCATATCATATATGGATCCACACCCTTTTAATTATCATGAAATGCATTAATTGATTGAAAAATGAAAAATGGTATCTGATAAATTGGTAAACTTGTCAACCAAACAATATACAATGTATTCTCGAAAACGATTCAAGAATCTCTGATAATATCAGTTATTCATGGAATCTCTCACAGTGATTCTGAAAACAAAACCAAATGACAAAATTTCTGAATTCGAAAAATCAGGAGTGTAAAAACTGAACTGTGTTTCTTTTCCTAAAATAAATAGTTACGTAGGCCACAACTTCAATTGTTATGCTGTGATAATCAATCATTTTCAGTCTACCTGAAATATTTTTAGTGCTTCAAGTCGGCACCAACTTATTTCAAGAAGATACCTATACCCATATTTTTTTTAGACAACCGAATTTATGTCACCTAATAAACAGGGTGGTCCGGTTTGTGATACAAAACACTCAACAGTGTGTTTTACTCGATGAAATAATAAAAGTAAGTTCATATAAACATACTTTTTTTTGTGACTGGAAAAAAGTTTGAAATTCCATCTCTGTTGACAGGTTATAAAATGTTACTTTTCATAATTTACTTTTTTTCCCACGGGAGAAAAGTGAGTACTTTTTTCCCGGTCATATATCACTGTTGATGGCTTTTATTGTGCTATATAATTCCGAAAAATAAGCCAATAACACCGTCTCCTAGAAAAAACTGCAAATCCTTTTCATCTCTCATCGACTTCGTGGTTAAGTAAATCACTAAACAACTACTGAATTCGCAATTTTTAAAAATCGAATCACAATAATGATAAAGATGCCTGCAAATGAAAGATGCATGCATCGCAGGAGTTTCTGAATTTAATATAATACACGTTGGGAGACAACACAGCCTGGAGCTGAATGAAATCTCCTACTTTTTTCTTGTATAATAAATAACTATTGAAAGCGTCGTTTACGAGATATAGGGTGTTGAAAATACTAAGTCTGAATACTATTTTTTGAAGAAAAGTTCGGAACGGTTCGAGATAAATCAATGAAATTTCTCACAGATACAAAATTTTTACTCTCTATAAGATGAAATAAGGGATATTTCATTTAGAAATTCAGTGGCGGCTGAACATGGAGTTGTAGAAGAAATCTTTATATGTGCAGTTCTTTCTCAATTTGTGCTTCGAAATCTGAAAAAACATTTTGATGGAGCTTTGATGGGCCAGGAGCTATTTCACTTCCAGTCAGCTGCTTATGATCTATAAGGCACAGATTCGACCTGTCCTGGATTACTGTTCCGTGTTCCCATATTTGGAGTGCAAACATACCCTGAAACTGTTGGATTCTGTCCAAAAAAGGGCAATTCGTCTCGTGGGTGATGCCTCGCTCACAAACTCACTCACTTAGAAAAGTTGGCGATCTGGCTCTATTTTATAGATATTTTCATGGACGATGCTCTTCTGAAATATCAACTATTGTTCCTCCCTTGGCAGTCCCCGCGAGATTAATCCGTCGAGTTGAGGCTTCGCACCCCTTCGTGGTCACTTTGGAGACCTGCAGAACATCTCGTTCCAAAGACTCGTTCATCCAACGAACAGCGGGGCTCTGGAACACATTACCAAGGGAGGTGTTCCCGAGGCATATAACCTCCAGAAATTCAAGAAGAACACCAATTCCTACCTTATTTCCCTCATTGGTATGATATCCCTTTTCGTGGGAACCAGAACTTGAAAAAAATTCTTCATTTCATCAACTAATCCAGCACCCTCACGTCTTGTATATGGCATTATAACTCAGAAGACTGGGACGGTTTCCGCATGTTTTTCTCCGAGTTTCCTTGACATAGAATATGCTTCGATTCTGAGGATCCTTCACAGTGTGCCGCGGGAACATCCGAGATCATCATGCTTGGAATGGACACGTACATACCTCATTCTTCGAAAAAAACATTCGCTTCGGAACCCTGATTCAACAAGAACTGTTCTAGAGTTCTTGCCTTGAAACAAACAGCCTACAATCGCTGGCGCAAGGAACATATCTTCGTGACTAGGACAGAATATGTTAAAGCAAGGAATAACTGAAGCCAAATAATAGATGCATCAAAAGAATTATACATTGCCAAAATAAGAGCAAAACTCATAGTTTGTTCCAATGGCTCCCATTCATTTTGGTATATCGCTAAAGCAGCCGGATGGACTTTCACTAATATATTTCCACCACTCTAGCAACGACATAGCAAAATAAAGCGAACATTTTTGCTGAGATGTTCGCAGCAAACTCCACCCTTGGATTCGTTCCCGATTGTTTCCGAACACCAAGTGACATGAGTCAATGTCTGAATGACAGACAAGTAACAGAATGTTGCTGATTTCATCATCACTATGGTGCATGAGTAGTCATCTGATGTATTTCAACTAATTTTGCTGCTATATATCATAATCTTCATTGAAACTCGGGAAGAGTGCCGCCATACATTCCAAGCGTTGAAAGTCGAATGCCTGAAATTGTCTTACGTGAACCCACTATCAGACACATTCTTTTCGGTCTCAAAATAGCTAGAGACCAACCAATCCCCAAAAAAGGAAACAAAAGCCGGCCCAGCAACTATAGGCCAATTGGACTGATATCAGTCATCTCCAAAGTGATGGAGAAAGCCATCAACATTGAGCTCATCAAATATCTGGAGAGCTCAGGAATAATTAATGATAGACAATATGGCATTCGCCACCGAATATCAACTGGAGAATTACTTGCCTACGTCATATGGCAAGATTCATCAGGAAATATAGAGGATCTCTAGCTGTAGCGTTACATATATCGATGGCATTCGACCGTGTTTGGCACCAAGGACTGTTCCACAAACTACCATCATACGGCTTGCCACCTCAGCTATGCCATCTTTCATCGAGTTTTCTTTCAGGCAGAACACTCCATGTGGTGGTGGTTATGGACGGAGTATCTGATACCATTGGCATCAATTTCGGCGTCCCACAAGGATCAATTTTGGCACCAACATTGTTCTTACTTCATATCAACGATCTATTGGCAGCAACCACTTGCCCTATCCACAGCTTTGCAGACTATATTACTCTCCATACTGCGTTCTCTTCTAGAATTCCTATTTCTTCTCAGGAAACTGAGAACTTACGACGAGGGGCAGGCCAATACTGTCAATGAAGATCTTGCGGAAATTACAGCCCGGGAAACCAACACCTATGGTTGAATTCAACGCCATCAAAACTCAAGCCTGTATTTTCTCTACAAAGGCAGAACTATTACCACCAAAACCACTATATCTATGCTCGGTATTACCATCAGCAATACTCTCTCATGGGAAAATCATCTCCGATCCGTGCAAAAATCAACTGCTTCTCATGATCTACGGAGCAGAGATACGGCCAGTTTTAGAATACTGTTCTCATGTATGGGGCTCAGCACCCAAACTTAGATTCCATCCAGAGGAGAGCCATTAGCCTGGTGGGTGATGCCACACTCACTAACTCTTTGACCTCATTAGAACACCGTAGAAAAGTTGTTTACCTTTCACTTTTCTGTAGATACTTCCATGTGAAATGTTCCTCTACAAGTCCATCACTAGCAATATCAGTCAGACGAACTTGACTTACTCAGTCCGTACATCCTTTTGTCGTTAACCTTCGTACAACACAACTCTACCAAAATTAGTCTGTAGACTGGCAAAGATTTGGGATTCTTTGGCAATGGAAGTATTCCCAAAATTTTATAACCTCCAAAAGTTGAAAAAAAAAATACCGACACCTACCTCCTCCCCCTATCCTCCTTAGGAATTTCCTTTCGTGCGCGTCAAGAAAAAAAATAATCAGTAGGCCAATTGAACCATGTAAAAAACTATAGGTTTCTATTTGAAATTGGAAAGTTGATGCCGACTATTCTGTATAGCTAGAGGACTGAAAATAATGCAGGTGTATTGGAAATTATTATTTACAGCAAAACAATTCTCAAGTTTTCAATCCAACTACAAATTGGAAGAGTTTTAATGTGTGGCCTACGTGAATCACCTTGTATATAGGTCAAACAGGTAGAACGTTTAGCCACCGTATTCACGAACATCATATAAGTGAGCAATCAAATTCTACATACGCTTACACATATGGAATGAAACTTTATCATTAGGAGTCCTTAGAAATCAACATAATCAACATTTACTCCAAATTTTAATTTAGATATCGTGCATTTATGTATACTTTCCGGAATGGGGATGATGCAAATCAATGTAATATGTCATCAATTTATTGTATTTCACTTGAAAAAGCTTTAGTGGAAATCTTATTGTCACAAACAGGGAGAAACGCAAAGTTATTACCACGATACTTCATGCATATATATTATAAAATAAACGAAAATGGTAGATAACGGGAGAAAAACAACTACCTTTCTGGCTATATGCCACGCAGAACATTGATTTACATACTCCTGATATCTATGCAACGACTCGTAAAGACGAATAAAGCTGCAAGTAATTCTTCCGGCTAGGAAAAGATGCACTGCTCTGCGTAGCATATTGCCCAGAAAGTACTTTTTCTGCAAACGTCAAAAAATGACAAGGTTCGCGCATTGATAACAAATTGCGAAGTGACACTTTTTCCAGTTTCCTACGTTACCATGATACCTAGCACAAAACAATGCGCGAAGTAAAACAGTGCGCGAAGTATACCTACTTCGCGCATTGTTATGTAAAATATATGAGATATTTATATTTCAACTTTATGGTCCTCAATCGAGCAAAGATCCACGAAATCATTTGTTTCTGGATGTTCAACAATAACTTTGTTTTATCTCTTGGTGCGCACGAAGAGAAATTCCTTTTATGTTCGTGGAACATCGTACGTACCTAGGGAGGATAGGGGAAGGCCTTCTATGCCAGTTCAACACTATTTTTTATATCAAGCTAAGCATATTTTAACTTTAGAACTATATTTTTTGACGTTTGTAGAAAAAATGTTGTTTGCAACTCGAGCGCGAAATACTTTGGTCATCTCGACTATTTTTGTAACTCGGCTACGCCTCGTTAAAAAAATCAGATCTCGATCACCAAAGTAGCATTTCGCGCTCTAGATACAAAAATAACTATTTTTTTCTCTTTATCAACCATTTACGTTCATTTTACGAACTATTATGACTTTGAGTTTTTCCCTGTGACCGTTGCATTCTACTTTGAGTTTGTTGCTTTTTCCTAGTTGAAGTCTTATTGTTTCATCGGTTGTGAAGTTTTTTACATTTTGTCAGGAACTTTTATGAACTATTGATCAGAGTTAACAGCATGACCTGAGTGCTCGCGAGGTTCAATAAAATTAGAAACTATGCAGAAAAATGTCGATTTCTCTCAATTTGTTATTATTATGTCTCATATCACGCACAACATTTCATCTCAAGTTCTAATCAATCAAAGGCAATTCGGTTCAACCACGATTCAACCAGAAGTGACAGCGTAGAAAGAGGCCAGACATGAAATATAATTTAATTTGTAGTGAAATCTCGCAACAATCAGGAATTGATATCAATTTCAAACGAACATTTCCCAAGAATATGCTCACCTGAGGTTTTATATTTTCATAATTCGGTATTGATCATGGTGCGTTTGAAATGAGATTGATTGACTCACAACACAAAGAATAATATTCGGAGCTCCAAAGTTGAGAAACTTTCTACAGAACTGAGAAACCTGAAGAACGAAAACTACAACAGAAAGGAGAGTGGACTATTTTTTTTTATTTCTTAATTAGAATCATAACTCAAATACCTTTCAAATCCATATATTTAGGAATGTTTCTATCAATGTTTAGGTGCTAATAATGCCACGGTAATTGTCACTAGAAAGTTACCGCCAGTAAAAACTGACGTCACGATTTCGTAAGTAGGGACAGACCATAGCACCGTTGCCATGTGTTGAAATACGATTGGGAACTGCAGAAATATTAGTTATTCAATAATTCATAAATTCTCAATTGAGTATTGATAATTTTCCTGATTAGCAATAAAAATTCAATTGTCTCAAGATGTTCCCTTATGATTTGTAGCTTATTGCTTATAATACATTTGTCTAAATAATAATTATTCACACTAGACAGAATTTGAATCGGTGAACGTGACAAAACGGCGCACGACTTGTGGGCGCGGTCTTGTCAGTTCTCAGCATTCAGCACAGTTGCCAAGTCTCCAACATTTAAATGATATTTTGTTATAGAGAATGGGAAATATTTGGTCATAATGGTTACTCGAAAAAGTCAATAATGAACGTTTTATTCAACGATTATTATTGGTGACTCGATAACCTTACTTTATGAGTCGAAATGAAAGATTTTTTTTATCGCTCGGAGCGCACGAAAGGGAATCCCTATAATGTTCAAAGAACATCGTGCGTTCCTAGGGAGGATAGGGACAGGAGGTAGGTATTGGATTTTTTTTTGAACTTTTGGAGATTATATGTTGTTGGGAATACTTCCACAGGCAATGAATTCCAGAGCCTAGCCGTTCTATGGATGAAGGAGTCTTGATAAAGTGCTGTTCGACATCTTTCGAGGTTGACAACGAAAGGATGTGCTGACTGGGCTTGTCTAGTTCGTCTGATTGGTATTGCTAGTGAAGGGATGATAGCAGAGATTTCCGAAGAACATTTCCCGTGGAAGTATCGATAGAAAAGTGAAAGGTCGCCGACCTTTCTACGGTGTTCCAATGATGTCAAAGAGTGAGTGAGTGTGGCGTCATCCACCAGGCGAATGGCTCTTCTCTGGATGGAATCTAAGAGCATCAGCGGATGTTTTGGTACTGAACCCCATATGTGGGAACAGTATTCTAGAACAGGCCGTATCTGCGCTTTATAGATCATGAGAAGCTGTTGAGGTGTAAAGTAGCTCCTCGCACGGAACAAGAATCCGAGTTTTTGTGAAGCAGCTTTTGCGATGGATCTGACATGATAATCCCATGAAAGAGTGTTGCTGATGGAAATACCGAGCATAGATATGGTGGGCTTGGTGGGGATGGTGGAGCCAGACATTACAATATCGGGCATACTGAGTTCCGCCTTTCTAGAGAAAATGCAGGCTTGAGTTTTGGTGGCGTTGAATTCAACTAGGTTGTTTGTTCCCCAGGCTGTGATTTCAGCAAGATCTTCATTGACAGTATTGACCTGCCTGTGCCGTGAGTTCTTAGTTTCCTGGGAAGAAATGGGAATTCTGGAAGAGAACGCAGTATGGAGGGTACTATCATCTGCAAAACTGTGGATGGGGCAAGTTGTTACTCCCAACAGATCATTGATAGATTGATATGAAGCAGGAATAATGTTGGTGCCAAAATTGATCCTTGTGGAACGCCGGAATTGATGCCAATGGTATCAGACGATACACCGTCCACCACCACGTGAAGCGATCTGCCTGAAAGAAAACTCGATAAGAAATGGCATAGCTGAGGTGTCAAGCCGTATGATGGTAGTTTGTGGAGGAGTCCTTCGTGCCAAACACGGTCGAATGCTTTCGATATGTCCAACGCGACAGCTAGAGTGTTTTTCTATTGAAGATTGCCATAAATAGGTGACGTAGGCAAGTAGATCTCCAGTAGATCTTCGGTGGCGAAAGCCGTATTGTCTATCATTGAAAAGATGATCTGACCAATAATGAATCAGCATAAAAACTGACGTTAGCATTTATTCGACGTATTGCCAAATGGCGGCCACGAAGGTTGGTTTGGAATGAGCTCTGAAATTCAACAGTTTGAAACAACGCATAGACTAATTATTTACATAAAAAAGCGTGAGAAGTTGTGCAGAATTAATTTAGGTTCTTAACGACACAATGGAGTAATTGAATGCCAATAATTCATTATCAAATTTAGAAACTTCACAAACGATAAGATTTCCACAAAATTCTCAAACACACGGCATGTTTCGCTAACACGATGTACCAGTATATCACCTGAAGAAGCTACTGTGTTAGCGAAACATGTCGTCTGTTTGAGAATTTTGTGAAAATCTTATCGTTTGTGAAGTTTTTACATCTGCCCATTGTGTTCATTCATAGAATTTTTTTCTGTGACGGGAAAAAAGTTTGGCATTTCATCCCTGTTGGCAGGTTATAAAATGTCCCTTTCCATAAATTACTTTTTTCCCGTGGGAAAAAAGTGAGTACTTTTTTCCCGGATATATATCACATATATATACACTGTTGATGGCTTTTGTTGTGCTATAGTTCCGAAATATGAATCAATAATATACCGTCTCCGTATTCTGAAATACAATTGATGCTTTCTGAAATATAAGTGACTATTCCAAAATACAATTGACTCTTTCTGAAACTCAATTGACTATTTCGAAATACAATTGACGCTTTCTGAAATACAACTGGAAAAGATATATGTCAGTGTAATTCTTATCGATCTCAACTCCGTTCTCAATTCAATTCACTTCTTCCACCTGAAATGGTTTCACAAGCATCATTTTTGGGTATATTTGTGAATGCTACATGAATCTGACCTGTCAAGCATAAACAGAAAAAAGAATGCCCAAACCCATACAACACACGGACATCCTATGGATGTCCGATGGATATCCATTTAGAATATTCTGGATATCCGTTGGACATCCAAATCTCATCCAAAGGATATCGTATGGATGTCCAATGGACGTACTTTGGCCACCGTTTTGTATGTCCATAGGATATCCATCATGTATGTCCATAGGATATCCATCATGTATGTCCATAGGTTATCCATCATGTATGTTCATAAGATATCCATCATATATGTCCATAGGATATTCATCATGTATGTGAATAGGGTATCCAACATGTATATCCATAGAATATCCATCATGTATGTCCATAGGATATCCATCATGTATGTCCATAGGGTATCCATCATGTATGTCCATTCGATATCCTTTATTATTAAGAATATCTATGGCTTCAGTTACAAATGCATTGAGAAACTTATTTGCATATGCTGGTTTTCCATTTACATGAAAAATATCTATTATACTAATGGCTTTATTTGCCCCATACACACTTGACAAAATAGGGTGCAACTGGCTCCCAGAACTGTTTGATAAAGGTAGAGCATCAACATTAATCAGTAAATGATTACCAATTTGAGATGATAGTTGAGAGTTTTTGATGAAATTCTCAATAATCCTATTCATACCAAAATAGTAATATATTTCCTGGTTTCACTTCTTTTATATCAACAACTCTTGGTGTATTTAATAATTTTCTCGCATCAAGAGGAAGTTCTGAGTGAGAGGGTTTCAATATATTATGTAGAAGGTTGGATGACTGCTATTTGGGGTACAGAGCCGCCGAAGCCGAATGGCGCCAGCACTATTGCATAGTTTGTGTTACCAAGTTTTTTCATAAAATAGAGACACATTATTATTTTTATTATCATTATATCTTTATGCTGAAGCGCTTATACTGTCCCAACTGAAAAGTCAGTGACTTGTTCAGTTTGATTACCAGTTATATCGTTTTCTATATAGAAGGAATATTTGTAATGCTTTGGGTAATCTCAACATTATCATCAATAGATGAATTATGACCACTATAGCTGAACCTCGAACTGAACCCTCCAGATAAATTTTCATTAGTGCAGATTTATCAGTGATAGAAGCGGTCATAGTTACTGCTTTGGTTACTGACATTTGTGAAGATGATGGACCATCCATGATGCTACAGGTTCATGAATCTACTGATGTGTCTCTCATTATTTCGCCAGAATCTAGTTCTTTCCTCGTTTTCTTAAAGACATTATTCAACATTTTTTTCTCCAGATATATGGTTTGTCCATCTTCAAAATTATCAGATTGCTCATCAATACTCTGACAAAATCAATGAGAAGGGATTTTATATACCGATACACTGCAAAACAGAATTCTAAAACACAAAGAGACCAAATCGGATTTATTTATTGACATTTTTGTCATGTTTTGATTGAAATGCAGTGGTAATCACGGTGATATCATGTACAGTGTGTTTCAGAGTTGAGGTGACAAAAGCCTATAGAGGAGATGTCGCCGAGTTGGGGAAAATACATATGCATAGGGTTTATCGAGAAATTACTCGCAGTTTGGGAATCCTTCGGATAGGAAGATATTGTTGTTTACTATCTTTTCTTATTTCAATTGTTCCATAGGTATTTGATTACTGTTGTAGTGAATTGAGATTTTTCCTCATAGAGTGTAGTGGTGTAAAATGAAGACGGAAATTGTGTAAAAAATAAAGAGAAAGTGAAGACAAACTACTTACCTACTTCTATTTAAAAAAAGGATATCTTGATTTATACATGTAGAATCGACTCGAGGAAGGCCCTATCGATGTCTTGGGTTTCCTCGCCATCAAGTTTTTCATATTATGTTCAGGAAAACCATCAATGATTTGATTCATGTACAAGTGTAGAGAAAAATCGTAAAATTGAACTATTGAACTAATCTTGCAATTCAAACTCATTCATAATGGTTGCGGATATCTCATGGATATCCATGAGATATCACTGAAGGATATCCATTTCAACTCCTTCGATGGATATAATCCATTTCAAGTCCAGGAAGGTAAAGAAAAAATATAAGTATTCCGTCAATGGTTTATTTCGTGAACAAGTGTGGAGAAAACTCAGGAAATTGAACTATCAAAATGATCTTGCAATTTAAGAACATTAATAATTTCTGTGGATATCTTATGGATATCCATAACATATCTACTGAAGGATATCCATTTCAACTCCTTCAATGGATATCTTATGGATGTCCATTGCTAATCCAAGGATATCCCGACCAGAATTGGACATGAACTGGATGTCCATAGGATATCCCGTGTTATCTGGGAATATTTGAAAGATAAAAATCAACATGAGCCATTATTTGAACATCAAATATATATAAAACAGTCCTAAAAATTAAAATCATCATGAAATTTCATTTTTTGCGAGCTTTTCAGCGAGTCAACACACGAAATATGATTTTATTAAAAAAAGTTGGGTAGGTTTGCACCTAAGGGGTTGATGAGAAATATTTCATTTAATTTCCAAAAGATAAGCAAAAATTGAAATCAATTCATGGGTCCGAGCGTTTTTTCCCAAAGTTACTGTTTCAAAAATATGTTATTTTTTCTAACTCCAGCCCAGCCTTGTACATATTTTATATGATGTTAATTCTACTCCGAAAAAAATTAGTTAGTTGCAAGTTATTGATAGATTGAGATTAGCGACATTCTGTTGGCTGCGGTATAGAGCTATAGACATAATATAAAACATTATAAATTACCCAAAACATTATTAGTGCGCAGTTTATACAGATTACATAATCAGTATAACGTTCAATATTCTGCAGATTGATGAGTACCTACTCACGTTACTTTTCATTAGTTTGATTTCTTGGCTTGAGTTTGTTGATAAGTTATCACTTATAAAATGAGCAGAAAGTATTAGATTCACAGTTCGAGCGTGTTTCATTATCATTTAGAACTGTTTACATGTATCAGTGATTTATCTATATGTGAAAAGTGGTTCGGAGAATTTGTACAACAAAAATAATGGGGAATTTTTTCAGTCGATTTGTAAGTATTAGTTGAATGTGGCTAGTTTCAATATTGTTAGGAATATAGGATATGTTCCGTTAATCAACCGAGGTTACAGATGTTTTCAGGGCCGGTACCAACAATTTTGACAGTGATTATATCTACTGGTGACTACGGTTGTGGTTTATTTACGGAATGCCAGTCATTTGTCAAATTATAGTTCTGATCGGTTTTGCTCTGCCAGTATTTGATTTTCAAATGTAGCACCCGAATGTTCCTAATTTTTGTGCACAGTAAGTACAAGCAACGGATGTAAGGATGTAGTGTTCAAATAGGATATGTTCCGTTAATCAACCGAGGTTACCGATGCTTTCAGGAACGGTATCAACAATTTCGACAGTGGTTATCTACTGGTGAATACAGTTGTGGTTCATTTACGGAATGCCAGTCATTTGTCAAATTATAGTTTAGATCGTTTTTCAAACATTCATGCTCAGTCTGTATTTGATTTTCAATTATGACACCCAAAAGTCTCTAATTCTTGTGCACAGTAACCACAAGCAAAGGATAGTGTTCTGAAATAAAAAAAATACGTCATCAAAATTAAAATGTATCGAATATTATTAATTCACCTCTGTAAACGAATCTAGCTGAACTTAACGCAGTTATTAAAATGGGAATACTGTTTTTCGTTTCAATTTGAGAATCGAAGAATCCATCCGAAAACTAAAACACGACAACGTATCTGTGTCAACATCAACTCAAACTTACCGAACTCACCAGAGAAAATCCACGGTCGTTCAGGTGACAGTAAATCTACCGCTTCTTCAGCAAGCGAGTTCCGTAAACAACCTTTTTTTCAGGAACCAACCGAACATTTCATATTTACGGAACGGAAAGCTACTAACCGAAATAACCAAGTTGATTTACGGAACATACCCATAGTATAAAACGTCGTCAAACTGAAATTATATCGAATATTATTAATTTACTTCAGCAAACGAACCCATCAGAACTCAACGCATAGGTACGTTAACATCGAGAAATGGATTTTCTTTGTAATTCGTGAATCGAAGAATCAAACCGAACACGTCAACGTCAACTCAAACTTACCGAACTTACCAGAGACAATCATCCACGGTCGTTCTGGTGACAATGAATCTACCGTTTTTTCAGCAACCGGGTTCCGTATATAGCCTTTTTTTCAGGAACCCACCCCAACATTTTATATTTACGGAACGGAAAACTATCAACCAAAATAACCAAGTTGATTTACGAAACATACCCATAGCGATATAAGGTCACGGTTCCGGCTATGCCACGCGGTACGGTTAAATATGCGGTTAACCGCCACTTCCGACGTTACGAAGAACTAAACGTTTATGAGAAGATAATTCGCGAAATGTATCACTCATGTACTTCCCTAACAACAAGGGAATTCGCTGGTATAAAGGTCCTACAGAGATGTCCCAATGATGATGATGGACAAAAATAAATTTATAGTCGCAGTGTTCTTTTACTTCAAACGAGCTTTCGAAACAATCGATATTGATATACTGTTACTTAAACTGCAATATTATGGAATCAATGGGACGGTTTTGAAATGGTTTGAAAATTACCTGAGAGGTCGTTCTCAAGTAACCAAGGTGAATGATGAAATCTCTAGTGAGAAAAGTATAACTACCGGCGTTCCGCAGGGCAGTGTCCTAGGACCCTTGCTTTTTATACTCTATTTGAATGATTTTGTGGAAGACTGTGAGTTCATAAATTTGTTTGCAGATGATACTCTCATAGCTGTCAACAGTCTAAACCTGGATGAGGCAATAGATAAAATGAACAAATGTTTGGAGAATATCACTGAATTTTTGAATGTTAATAAGCTTAAATTGAATACTCTCAAAACCAAGGCCATGATAATAACCTCAAAATACAAATATAAACAAATTAACGTAAATAACATAAATATATCGATATATAATGAAAACATTGAAATAGTACAAGAGATAAAATATCTGGGCTTCAAAGTTGACAATTTTATCAATTTCAAAAGTCATTTCAATTATATTCATAGCAAAATAAGTAAAAAAATATTTTTCCTCTCACGACTACGGCAGCAATTGTCGTTCTCGACATATTTAACGGTCTATAAAACTATAATTCAACCCCACTTTGAATATTGCTCAAGCTTATTGTCGTTATTGGATTCTAACTGTCTCGCAGCATTACAAAAACTGCAGAACAGAGCAATGCGAATCATTCTCAAATGCAAGAAATCAACTCCCATTGAAATGATGCTAGATGTTATGAACTGGATTCCATTAAAATCACAACTTTATTACCGTTCAATGATTTTTATTTATAAAATGCTGAAAGGAAAGTTACCTAGTTATTTTGATCAATTCATCAATTTCAATAATCAAGTTCACAATTATCAGACTAGAGGAAGTTCAAATTTTCATGTGAACAGAACCAATTTAAAGCAAACGATGAATTCTTTATTTCACAAAGGGTTGATCCAATACAACAATCTACCCATTCATCTCAAGGAAAGTGTAACTCTCAATTTATTCAAGTCAAATCTTCTGGTGTACATCAAGGAAAACTAACCTATAGGTATTATGTGTATGGATTAATGATAGATTACAGTTTGAAATTTTGTTTCTAACGGTAGATGTCGTTCAATAATTTCATTAATTCTGTTCATTAACTTTATTTAATATTATGTTGATCTCAAATAATTCATTTTATTAAATAATTATGTTATATAATTATCAGAATTTGTGTATTAGGATTCCTATTTAAATAAAGATTATTATGTTTCAGACTTTAGTACGGTACTTATACCTATACTCGGTTCGGAAAATCAGATATGTTTCTTTTGAGACATCCATAGAATGTTTTCATTGGATGTTCTAGAAACATATCTCTTTTGATATTTTCCTATGTACAAAAATGTATGCTTGATATTTATACACTCACCGTTAAAACAAACCAGCAACCAATAAATTTTTGCCAAATTGTTAGCCCTGTAACTTTATTGATTCTAATCCGATTTTGTGACATTTTGACCAACTGGTGTATTCATGTTTCGCAATATTAGCATGAACATCAATTCCTAAGAAAATCTGATGGCTTGATCATTATTCAGGAAAAAAAAGTTACCTACTCTTTCACACCCAACTTATTATCGCCCATTGGAGATGATACAAGTGTTTTAATAAAGTAAGGATCATCTTATTTTCAAAACCATTCTCCAACCAGTCCAACCTTCTGCTTCATCATGTTTTGAATTGAAGTGTGATCCTTATTTTTCGTCCCTTCTTAACACAATGGTTCTAGATTCACGTCAATATATTCTTTTTAAGAAAATATACAAGTGTTTCAAGAGAGAATGGAATTTGTTAATTTTCATCAACACTAATTCAGAACCTATAGATCATCTTAGGGATGAACACCAGACATTTTGTGGAAATCTTATCGTTTGTGAAGTTTTTACATTTGCCATGGATTTTCATCAAGTAACGACCGAGTCAATTCGAAAAAAAAGTTAATCAATAAGTGTATGTAGGTTCTGATTTTTCAAAAGGAGAAAAAGAAACAAACTCAAACATGGTCGACCACAACATTAAATATAAAAAACTCATGTGTGTGACTAGTTTCGGCACCATGGTCATTTTCAGACACAATAGTAAGGAAGAAGTGCATTTTTTTCAAGTAATAACTAAATAACAAACAAATTTAAAACTGGTCGTACCTATTTCATCATCACCCAATTCATCAATGACCTAACTCATCAACGATACAGCTCATCAACACCATTACTTATCAAAGTCTCAACTCATCAAAGACTCATCTCATCAACAAGTCAAATCATCAACGATCCAACTCATCAACACCCAACTCATCAGCGAGTCAAGAAACTGAATGAATGAAGGTAACGCGGTTGGTTGATTAGGCGGTGGGGTCTTGAAGCTGGACCTGAGCTGTGAACTGGAGTTTCAATGTTCTCAAACTGATGCTCTAGAGTCTAGGTCATGGGAGTTGGATTCTCTTGGTCGCCAGCAAGCAGATCAAGGCTCTGCTGGTCACGGTTGTCGGGTGTATCAATGTTAATCGGAGTTCCACATTGGTATCGATGTTGACCGTATAGTTCCACTGGGTTCCACTGCCACAGGGAAGCAGTCGATTCTGTACGAATGGCTTTTAAAAATTCGATTTCTCCGACCGGATCCTCATATTTGCTGCGCCTCACGTTCCGTTTAGCGAGTACATGACCCGGAGACAACCACGACGGAAGAGTGGTACCATTGGCAGGTCGTCGGTGATGAACAAAGAATCTCATGCTGCGTGCAGTTCGTTGCCGTGCACAATAAAGACCAAATGGCATGGAGGATTTTTTGAATAACGACTTCCCAATCTCCAGTTCTCGAACTCTGTGATTTCAAGGCCAAATTAATGGTCTTCCAAAACGTACCATGTTCAACTTGCCAATTGCCCTGGGATTATATGGTGTTATTCTGCTAATGGAAAATCCATTTGTATGTAGAAAATACTTGACATCGTTCGACATGAAAAAGGCCCCTCGATCTGAGTGTACAAAAGCTGATGGTCCAAATTAGACGAAGAGATTCTTTAGATTGGTTACCACAGTGGGAGCAGGCACATGAAAGCATTGATTGGATGACTCCTTCGAAGTCAATATGTATCCTTCAAAATGGTGCAGAATAGCTTTCACTAGAGTTCCAGAACTATTCATAAACCTAGGTGTCACCTCAGCACAAATCTAACAGGCCGCAGTGTTTTTTACGGAAGATTCTTGTTCCTAACCCATTGGTAGGTCGTCTCGTATTCTCTCATTCTGTATTTTACTGTTATGTTTTCGGTGAAAAATGAAAGATAGGACTTCCTGATCCGATATGAGTTGAACATTATTTCTAAGAAGTAAACATATCCAGTGCCTCACAGACTCTACCATGGTAGCCTCCTTTTAGGAATTTGTGTCCATTGATTTCAGATTTGTTCAATGTGCGAGAAAATAAAGCCACGGCAGCCCATCTTGGCTCAAAGTTGCTGCCAAGGTATATCTTGATGCACCATGTTCTTCGATGGTGTGTGTATGTGTGTTGAAAATGTCGGCGTCTATCAGTGAAATCCGACAATCCCTGAAATGCCTAGTCGTTTGAAGTAATGCTGGCAAACAGCGTAACTCAACATTCACCCGTTACTCTGCCGAATAGTTAAGGAAGGAAAATATCCTTTCTGCATAAGCATAAAAAAGGATACTTTTCCTAAACCGAACCTAACTTAACCTGGCCGAAATGAACCTTCTTCCTAGAGAGTATATTTTCTTGAAAATTACTTGAGAGAACAAGAGAGACTACTGTTTCAAAAACAACCCAACCTGCTATAAACCTTACGGGTGGTCCTGCACGAACATTCCCTCAGGAATTTCGACTGAAAATTGTTTCCAGTTTTGTACTTGAGTATGGATAATCTGCTAGCTTCTTGTACGTGAACGTGAACGAGAACATCTAAAACTGAAGATAATCAGTCAGAATATTGCAGAATATATCATCATCTTTCATCATTGGAAACATGAATGTATATCGTTAAAGCAATATTGTCACCTGCTTTGCATTGTGACATCAGAGTCCTCCGTTGTGTTGAAGTTGTAACGAAATAGATATTTACTTATCAAAAGTGAGTGGATAGTACTACGCTTCCCACGAAAATAAATGAATGTTTAATCTAAATAATATATTGATATAAACTTGAATCATTCATCAAATATTTGATTTCACAATATTCCGTATATTGTGTTTTCTAATATTTTTGCATTATGCAAAACTATTCTTGAAGAGTTCTTCATCACAATTTATATTTTCAGTGCAAGAACAAAATCATCCATCCACACTGAGAGAACAGTTTATTCACAATAAAGAAATTTTATTTATTGTTAACGAATGACGTTGTTGAATATGGACTAACTACCATGATTTCATCACAAACTGATGATATTTCAAAAAATTACAAACGAATATACAGGTTAATATTAAGTTATAATAATCTTGATCTCATGAAACATATATTAAATATTAAGAAATATCACTTTGTGGACACTATACCCCATTTTGCATTGAAATAGATTTGTTTATTATAATGTAACCTTACTTTAAATTCAATCAACGTTTTCTTAATGCAATCGACTATCACTTATATGTTAAGTTAGCTATATTAAAACTTAATACACTGCGTCTTCATTTTATCTTTTCCAGTGTTGTACAGAAAGGAGGCATTGTTTCATTAAAGAAGCATTACTTATAGATTAAGGAATCATTTTGTTATTGAAAAGTTATGCTTCGTTAATATATAATATATTGTTTGGGTATTGATAGTTAATATTTTGAGTCGATGATCGATGGTTCCAAGTGTTTTTTCCTAACAGAAAGAATAAAGAGTCTCTGAGAATAAATTTATTCAGGCAAAAGTTTACAGTATAGTTATAGATTACATATATTTTGATATCAAAACATCTGATAAAAAGAGCTAAAATTAGACCAAAAATCCAGGTGTATCGAGCATCCACTATATTGATATGAATGATCTGTAACATGAAAATAAACAAGTTCTTGATAGAGATAATATATCTTGTCCCATTTAATAATCAGTACGGTATTTTTTCATCACTTGGAGCGCACGAAAGGATGTTGAAATTGCATTTAATCATTCAAAATGATTGAAAAGTATAAGAAAATAATAAACTATCAGGTTTTCCAAGGTCAACGATGTTCATTAGGTCGAAAAGTCATGATTTTTTATCTGATGCATCACTTTCGAAGCACTTGGACGGATTAAAATGGATGAGATACAAAAATTTTGGCATGTTTATGGATATCTCAACAGTTGTCGAATACTGATTGACAATAACACAGGCATGTTAACTATTAACAAATATTGGTTACTATCTAATTGATGTCATATTCGAGCCTTGTTTCTTCAATCAAGGATTTTGTGGATTTCCATGCATTCTTGTCATCTCCTCACAATTGATCTGTACAATCATCATCCTATGTACAGGAAGATCAATCATTTTACCTCGCGGAATCTTCCAACAAAATTTCCTAGACCCTCTCAGTGTTTCCTCCATCTTGGAAGTGTATAGAACAAGCTTTAGAGAAAATGTATCAGCATGCCTAATAGTTATCAAATTGGTAGGAATTAGAGTCAGACGATGAGAAATATATAGGGATCCAATTAATAATAACACTTGATGGAGAACTAAATGCTAGTATGATTTATTCACCATGCAGACTCGCTATTGTGTCTAATAAATTGAAGAACAATATGATAAAAACTCACCAACCACTTCGTGTAATACCTATGCTTCAGCACAAACTGATGAAACTCAAATTCACATTCAACAGTACACACCACAATTTTCTGTGTTAGCAATAATTGATATTTGATTATTAGGCCACTCCAAGCGTCTTTTGCAGTCTAACATGTTGACTCCGACTACCTACTGCATTCCAACCTCGAGCATGCGCCGAAGAGA
Organism: Phaedon cochleariae; assembly: GCA_918026855.4. Lineage (NCBI taxonomy): Eukaryota > Metazoa > Arthropoda > Insecta > Coleoptera > Chrysomelidae > Phaedon > Phaedon cochleariae. The sequence goes on along the minus strand of OU896718.1, from coordinate 27,254,715 downwards.
ATATCACTACGTCATGGGAAGGTCAATAATTGTATAACAAATAATTTGTTTCTCTCAAGAACAATTTCTTATTATCTAAGCAATTGAACTGTGGAGAGAATTTGTTACCAGTTAATAAATGGTAATTCGAGAGTAAGATTCCATAAAGTTTGGATATAACGAACAGGTTTGTGACAAACTCATGGAAGTTACTCCTAAAAACATATGTTAATATTGAAAGAATCAGCTTCTAACGAATCCTTTGTTTTCGGTCAACGATTCTTTTACAAATTACATGGTAGTATTTAATAAGGTATATTGATGACAAGAAGATGACGTTAATATTCAACGAAGCATACTCAAACAAATCAATTTATTTATCATAACAAAACCTTTCCCTCAGTGCACCGGACCACTCACCATCATCTGAAGTGGAAGCATCCAATGAGGTGAGTTCTACACAGTGTTTCATTTCTATACAATATGCGATATGAATTGCTATAATGGAATATATGTCACATTTGTGATTTTTTTCCTTTACAAATTTAATCCGCATGGATAAACCATTTCCCAGGAATCGTTTTCATGGCCTATGTTTTACTACCTATCAATTAAGAAATATGTTGTTTTTCTGCAACCGACACAAAAGTCGTCCATTTTGATACCAAAATTAGCTCTTAAATTGACGTTTCTATTACTGACACAAAAATAGGTATGTTGCTAGGCAACATATTTAGTTCCTAGGAGCTAAAGTTGAATTTTAGTTCCTAGGAGCTAAAGTTGAACTTCAGCTCCTAGGAACTAAAAAGGATCTACTGGACGTCATCAAGAATAAACAACATTGTGACGGTTGGTTATTTGGGTTGAGAGGCATACCTGATTTGTTTCCGATTTCAGCATATTTGGCATTTCATACCCATGCTGGAGATATAAATACACCTTATTATAGTTTAGTATTGGAATTATAAACATCTCAGTTAAGTATTTTTGTTTTGATCAGGGAAGCCTTCAAGATTCAAATACTTGCTTGATCTGTATTTCATTCGTTATTCTCGGGATGGATAACTTGTTTTTGGATAATCACGGCAAGCAATAGTTTTTTGTCTCAGACAACGATATTGTTAACCTTCATTTGATTATCAAGCGACAAACATTGTATTACGGAGAGGAAAAAATAATTGCTATTCTTATTGTTGATGTGCTCACTAACCTAACATTTTCCAAGTCTTGTTTCTATAGCTGGCACTAACGCGGTATTTGCCATTAGAGCACCTGGTCCATACACAAATATGTCACTCTGTGATTGTATTTATATTGAAACTACAATTCGAACATCCTTGAAAATTGAATGAACCTGCTGTTGATGCAGGTAGAATGTTCTCACTACACGGATTATCTTTCAATATTTGTTGCATTGCATACATATGGCACGGTATTGGTGGTAACTTCACATATTTATTTGAGTTATTTGTTTCGGTTGCAGAAAAAATAGCATGTTTCATTCGGATCAAAAGTGACTTTGTTCGACTCGCAAATTTTGCTTTCGCTCGGCTTCGCTAAACGCTCCGCCTCGCAAATGCAAAATTCGCTTGTCAAACAAAGTGTCACTTTTGATCCTAATAAAACAATCTACTATTTTCTTGAGTATTTGTTGAATAAAATAATCAATTAATTTGATTTTTCAATGCCGCTGCTTGCAGATTTAAGTACTTCTCCACAAAGATAACCAACTATAAGAAATAGTTGCCCATTTTATGCAGTTTCCAAAATGGTATAACATACGGGGCTATTCAGCACAGTCTTTTTGGTAATTATTTTTTTTTCAAATGGGTCGTGTTTTTCACATGAATTGAATAACTTTTATAACCACATATACGGTTAGTTTGATTGCAAATGACCCCCTCAACTACCCCACTTCTTTTGATCCATGACTTATGGGACACCCTGTATAATGTATTACATTGAGAATTCGTATTTCCTATCTGATGAAAAAAGGTATAATTTTAAAACATTCGCGTTTTTGAAAGTTGGATTTAAACACCCTGAGGAGTACTTTTAATAAGCGTAATAGGAGGTGCCAATGCAATATTGAAGTAACGGGTCTTCACTCTTCACCAATGATTGCAAACCAAGTGACAAATTACTATGCAACCAAGAAAACATTCGTATATCTCCAAAGTGGGTGGAAAAGAGACACCGCATCAATAATGGTCACGTGGCACTCAATCATTGTTGAAGACCCGGTTTATATTGAAAGAATGATGGAAATAAGGAGATGGTGCATGTAGTCGGCCATTTTTACGTATTGAAAACTTAAGAAAAATCACTCGACCGCCTACATTTACTACACTCTCTGAAATTACCTATCTGTCAAAATAACAATCTCTAACAAGAGCTTACAAAATAGTCAGTATCAAAAATTAGAAGAACAATCAAGGTAGATACCTTTGATGAATCAAATTAGTTGGTTTTGATAGTCTCTGCGGAAAGAGGGTGGGTTCCTTAGGTGGTGGGGTCTTGAAGCTGGACCTCAGCTGTGAACTGGAGTTTCAATGTTCTCAAACTGATGCTCTAGAGGTCATAGGAGTTGGATTCAACTACTTAATCATCGTGTGCAGGTCCATCAGGTTCTTGGTCACAAGCAAGCAGATCAAGACCCTGCTGGTCACGGGTATCAGGTCTATCAATGTTAATCGGAGTTCCATTGGTATCGATGTTGATCGTATATAGTTCCACTGGGTTCCACTGTCAAAGGGAAGCAGTCGATTCGGTACCTTCTTTTCTTCGGATGAGAGCATACTGGGGATTGCAATGGCTTCCAAAAATTCGATTTATTCGACCGGATCTTTATATTTGCTGTGCCTTGCGTTCCATTCAACGAGTACATGACCCGAAAACAACCACGACGGAAGAGTGGTACCATTGGCAGGACGTCGCTGATCTCATGCTGCGTGCAGTTCGTTGCCGTGCACAATAAAGACCAAATGGCATGAAGGATTTTTTGGATAACGACTTCCCAGTCTTCAGTTCTCAAACTCTGTGATTTCAAGGCCAAGCTAATGCTCTTCCAAAACGTACCATTGAGGCGTTCAACTTGCCCATTGCCCCGGGGGTTATACGATGTTATTCTGTTAGTGGCAAACCCATCTGTATGCAGAAAATACTCGACATCGTTCGACTTGAAAAAGGCCCCTCGATCTGAGTGTACATACACAAGCTGATGGTCCAAATAAGCCGAAGAGATTCTTTAGATTGGTTACCACAGTGAAAGAAGGCACATCAAGCCATTGAATGGGACGGCTTTTCACAAACCTAGGTGTCATCTCAGCACAAATCAAACAGGCGGCAGTGTTTTTTACATCTCTAGTGCCTGACAGACTCTACTATGGTAGCCTCCTTTTCATTCAATTTGTGTCCATTGATTTCAGATTTGTTCAATGTGCGAGAAAATAAAGCCACGGCAGCCCAGTTGCTGCCAAGGCATATCTTGATGCCCATGTTCTTTGATGGTGTGTGTGTGGTGTATATGTCGGCGTCTATCAGTGAAATCCGACAATCCTTGAAATGCCTAGTCATTTCACGTATTGCCAGCAAACAGCGTAAATCTACATTCAGCCGTTACTCTGCTGGATGGTTGAGGAAGGAAAATATCCTTTCTGCATAAGCATAAAAAAGAAGACTACTCTTCCTAAACCTAACCCAACCTAACTCGGCCGAAATGATCATTCTTCCTGGAAAGTATATTTTTCGGAAAATCACTTGAGAGGACAAGAGAGACTACTGTTTTTGAACAACCTAACCTGACTCGGCCTAAATGAACCTTCCTTCCGTCATTAAATGTAGAGGTGCGCTGTTTGCCGGCAATACGTGAAATGACTAGGCATTTCAAAAAATGACGTATTACACTGATTGACGCAGACATATACCCAACCTGCTATAGACCTTACGGGTGGTCCTGCTCAAATATTCCTGAGGAATTTCAACTGGAAATTGTTTCCAATAAATTTGAACTCATGAATAATCTGCTGTCTTCTTGTACGTTGAACGTGAATGGGAACATCTAAAACTGTAGATAATCATTCAGAATATTGAAGAATAAATCACCATCATTCATCATTGGAAACATTAATTTATATCGTTATGGCAATATTGTCGCCTGCTTTGCATTGTGACATCGGAGTACACTTTTTCATTCGTTATTAAATTTAATAAATGTGTTGAAGTTATAACAAAACAGATATTCACGTATCAAGAGTGAGTGGATAGTACTAACAATGATGGAAGTAAGATATGGTGTGATTACTGATGCGCTTTTGTTTCAGAAATTTTACTCGACCTCTCGAGAACAGTGAGAGCAATGGTTCCGACGATCTTCTAATAGATGGCGACATTGCACAATTATGATATCTGTCAGTTTTGAAATTGTCGCAGAATTTTCGAATTCAGAGTTGAATAATCCCACTGTTACATATGCTCCTCGTACCTAAAATGCCATTTGCCATTTTATTTCCACTCGTCACAGCAGCAATAGCAGCATCACCATCTAGCGGGAAAATGTAGAATCAACGTCTCGCTCGTTGTGACGTAGAGAAATCGAAATCATAGTAGGCGGTCGAGTGGTTTTTCTGAAATTTTCAATACGTAATAATGGCCGAATGCGCGCACCATATCTTACTTCCATCATGGTGCTAACGCTTCCCACGATTATAAATGAATGTTTACTCTAAATAATATATAAATATGAGGTCAAATCGAAAAACAGCTATAGCTGACACTTCGCCTTTTCATTAATCAGTTATTTTTCATATTTGATTCAATGCTTTGTATTTTATGTATAAAAATTGATTTGATGAATAAAGCCGCTTTATTATTATTATTATTATTATAACATGAATCATTTATCAAATATTTGAATTCACAATATTACATAATTATTGTGTTCTCTTATGTTTTTGCATTATACAAAACTATTCTTGAAGAGTTTTTCATCACATTTTATATTTTCAGTGCAACAACAAAATAATTCATCCACCGGACCACTCACCATCATCTGAAGTGGATGTATCTAATGAGGTGAGTACTGTAACCATTGCCCAATAATAGCAGTGTACCTTTCCTATACAATATGCGATATGAAAAGTATTATTGGAATGTAAGTCGAATAAAATGAAAACATGTTTTCTCTGGAGGGATTTCAACCAATATTGTATTCCAGATATACGAATACTTCTGTTTTCAGTTCGATGTCACTCCAGGAATTAAAAGTGGTCTTGGACTAGTCTATTCCATCATGAGATATTATCCTTCCCATCTGAAAAAAAAATTCACTTTCAACATACATATATTAAATACTTCAATAAAATTTAGAAGAAACGTAATTTGTTGCAGAGAATTCGGAATTTAGAATATGCTATAATATACAGGGTGTTTCATTGGGAAAGGTAAATAATTCAACTGTGGATAGGGGTCACTGGGGTGATTTCAAAAAACCCATGATTGATGGGTCTTCGACTTCTTATAACCGAGATACAGGATGTTTCATCAATTTTGTCCATATCTTCATTGTCTCATAACTTTCCAACCAACCTGTATATATTTTTAAAAATTGGTACACTTACTCAATCTATCCTGTGGAATTGATTGAGGCAACAACAAGAGATAAAATCCAGGTCCGGCTTCACTTAAAATTCACAAATTCTTTCTGCCAGAAAACAACACCCTATACATTCGAATTCCCCGTTTTTTTTCCATATCTGAAAAGAACATCAAAATTTCTATTCAACGATGTGCTTTTCATTCGTGCCCAGACGATTTTAACTATTCATATTACCCTAATAACACAAAGCTATTCAATGGATGTCCATTGGATAGACGTACATGGACATGCTGGATGTACATTGGATGGCTCAAAATGTCCAGTTTCTATCCAATGGACATCCATTGTAAATCCAGAGGCCACAAGTTTGGATGTCCTTTGGATGTACATCATGTACATCTACTGTACAATTACTGTACATGAATTGTATAACTATTGGACATAAATTGACTAACTGTTGGACATGAATTGTACACCTATTGAACATAAATTGTACAAATATTGGACATGAATTGTACAACTACTGGAAATCAATTGGACAGCTACAGTACACCTATTGTACAAAAATTGTACGTGAATTATACATTTTATGTATAAGTTTTGGGCAATATAAATAAAACTCTCCCCCTATGAATTTTGAATATATTTTTTCTTCTATGATGTTGTCCCACGAGTCCAAACCCAATCAGCACAAGTATGTCTTATGGACGTTTTAAAAACGTCCACTCTGGACATTCAGGACGTTTTGGGGACGTCCATTTCCGGACGACGGACGTCTTATGGACGTTTTGAGGACGTCCATTGTTAATAATCAGGATGTTTTGGGGACGTCCAGTTTAGGTCCAGACTAGGACCTTTTTGGGATGAAAAATGGACGTATTGAGGACATTCAGACAATATTGATTATTGATTTTCTGACCCATCTGAAGAGTGAAATACTTGAATATTAGTTAACATTTATTCGCAAACAATAATATGAACAGAGATTCAGGTAGTTGTTTCAATTTCACTCTTCCATATCGTATATCAGCAGCTGCACCACTAAAAACGTCGCGTGATTCATCCAGGTACGCAGGCGCGATGATGTCTTTTTCTGATTGGCAGCCTTCTGTTGTCTTCTTCACTGGATCTGTAAATAATGATAATATTCAATAACATCTTCTGTGAATACCATAAACCATAAACACACACCGCCCACTTTCAACGTGTAGTAGTCAGAATAGCGGAATACTTCATTATTTTTATTTCATTGAGAACTTATTCCATACATAAACTGATTCTTAGGTAGGTATACCTATATAACCTCTATGAACCTTGCACGAATTATATTATGTTTTAACTATATACAAAAATATAAACTTTGGTAGATGATGGAAATAGGATTAGGTAGAGCTTTGCATGAGATCAAATTATTCAGAAAGGTATCTAATGTTTTCAACTACAGATTTGATGTTCTTACTCAAGCATCTTCATGCGAATGAAAATAAAACGATAGCGTCGATAGCCATACTTGCCTTCAAATAAACATCTCGATGGAACTCGAGATCGAAGTTCACCAGTCGATAGATGATATCCGCAAAGATTTCACTTATTCACTGCTTTTACAGTCTAATAACCCGAAAAGTTCAGAATGTCGTTGGACCTGAATCACAGTTTAATCGGCACTCGGCAGTGGTCAACTGACGGACGCCATCTTCCTACGTTTTCGTTTAACAGTTTCACACGTAACACGCACAGTGTTGCCGGATGAAAATTTGTCGGAGTAGTAGATGGGTGGGGAAAAAACAGTAGATCATCAAAACTGAACAGAAGATTTTGATAATCATCACAATTGCTATCATAAATGAAAAAACATAGTCACCTATATAATAAACGAAAAAAAAAAAATCATGTTCGGTCTCTATACCTATCAAAAATCGAACGAAGAATAACAAAAAATAATGAAATAAAAAATAAAATTTGTGAAAACCGCAACCAGATTGGAAATAAAAGCTAATTTTCACTAATCAGACTGAATATGATAGTTGCAGTATATTTTTATCATACATCTTCTTACTGTGATGTCCCATTAATTTTTCATTGTTGCATATTGGATAGTTACGTCATATCAAAACTTGACCAATCAGACCATTGCCTTGAATAGTTGAACAGTAGAACGGAGACAAAAACAGTAGATCTACTGCTAAAATAGTAAGTCTGGCAACGCTGAGCACGCATGCGTTCTACGGTTGCTTTTTACTTTACATATTATTCATAGTGATTCAATATGAAAACTTTAGTGTGGGTTTAAGAATGGTCAAACTGTATAGGTATTATGTGATTGAAGGAATATGATTCAACATAACTATATAAGTTGGTACAAAAATCAGTTAAAATCATAAATATTTCAAATTCATAATATTAATAATAAAATGAAATTCAATATATTGATACAGCTGACATATAATATATTTTTTGACATTATTCATGTCCATATTCAATTCAATAATTCTAATTTCAAAATTTATATATACCTACCTACTTATATCAATTTGAACTGATATACCGTGAGAGTCTGTAAATTGGACGTTTTAAAGACGTCTTTTTCTGGACGTCCGGAGTATGTCCAATAATGGACGTCTTAAAAACGTCCATGAAAGGCCCTGGACGTTCAGACCAAAAATGGACCTAAAATGGACGTCTTCGGGACGTCCCGTGCTATCTGGGAAGTAGGTAGATCTGTTTTTGCCCTGCTATGATACATTTACATATACTATTCACTTGTACAGCTTAAATGGTTGATTTATACAACGTTCATTATTCAATCACAATTTCACTTAATTTGGTTAATTAAGAGAAATAAATCACTATTGAATATTTCGAATATATAGGTAACGATGGATATGATTCCTTCGAAAATAATAAATGACAGATCACACACAAACACACTTTTCATAAAATAATATGTGAACAAGTTGAAAAAGTAATCATTACACATAACCTCAAATTGACCTCGAATAATTAGTTCACTAATATATTGCTGCATGAATCTGCCTCAAACGATACAAACTTCTGCATACAATAACAGTAAACACCAACGACTCAACGGACGACTCGAATAATTAGTTCACTAATATGCTGCATGAATCTGCCTCAAACGATACAAACTTCTGCACACAATAACAGTAAACACGAACGACTCAAGGTACGGAATACATGACGAACGACAATAAACAAAGATGGCGATGGCATTTACATTCTCTCAGGCCAATAGATACATTATGGATATCCATTGGAAAGGTATCATTAGTAATCCATTGGATGAGAATTTATGTTCATCCAATGGATGTACAATTCATGTCCATCAATATCCGGAACTTTTTTGGATATCCTTTGGAATAGTGTCGGTGGTATTCCATTGGATAGGCATTTTGCTACATCCAATGGATGTAGATTTCTTATCCATGGATATCCGAAACTTTTTTGGACCTAAAATGGACATCCATTGGATGGCCTGTGTTATTAGGGTATGTGCTCAGAATATCATTTTTGCTCATTTTGGGGTACAAAATTGGAATCAGACGAGATTCATTAATTTTATTACTTCCTATTCAGTATTCGTGAGTATAACATTCAGAAGGAGTATTTCATATCGTTCTTTGTTCCAGACTTAGTTGCAGGTCCGTCATCAAAACTATACAGGGCTTTTCACGATAAGCGTTAATTAGATGTTCCTGGCAAACCAGGCACCGTATGAATCTGAAATTTCGATGGTATGTATAAATCAATATGATCTACACTACTGAAATATTTGAAACGATCCGGCCTTGCCGCTTCTACTAGAAAGTAGCAGCAACTTCGATTTCTCAGATGGGACACCCTGTATTTCATTACATTCTTGGATTCTTGCTGAACAGCAGAATTCATCGATCTAAAACATTCAAGATCTAGCGGGACTGATAACTGAGATATAGGATGTGGAAAATCGTGATGTTTCAATTTTAGAAATGTTTTGTGTTGAAACTATTTATTATTGCATGGTCAAAACGGCTTCAATGTCCCTATCTCAACTTTCCATTCGATATTCAATTGGAACAGATACAGGGTGGTGCAGAAATCTGAATTCAATAATACATATTTTCGAAAAATAATTCTAAAGTTGAAACACCTCGATTTTTCTCACTTTAAATATCTCAGTTATTAGTCCCACTAGACCCCGAACTTCGTGAATCGATTAAATCAGCTCTTCAGGAATCATCCAGGGTGTCCCATTTGAAAAATCGAAGTTACTGCTACTCTCGAGTAGAAGCGGCAACGCCGGATTGTTTCAAATATTTCAGACGTGTAGATCATGTTAATTTATACATACCTTCAAATTTTTAGATTTATCCGTTGCCTGGTTTGCGAGAAACATCTAATTAACGCTTATCGTGAAACGCCCTGTATAGTTTTGATGACGGACCTGCAACTAAGTCTGGAACAAAGAACGATATGAAATACTCCTTCTTAATGTTATACTCACGTATACTGAATAGGAAGTAATAAAATTAATAAATCTCGTCTGATTCCAATTTTGTTCCCCAAAATTTTCATAAATGAGTTTCCAGAAGTTTCGATCGTATTATTCAAGCAAAATCTATTGAACTTTATTTATATTTGATGAGGTATTATTCGTTACTCATTTCCTTTCTCGCATGAAATTGAACAATCATTATTCTACTATAATGGTATAATATGTAATTGTCTTCAATTCTTACTTACAATACAAGTGTATTGTATTGTATGCATTGAATACAGTGCGACCTAAAAGACCTAAAATACATGTATGCTATTTTTCTCAAGACTTCAAATAATGAAGACACTTTTATTGCCGCCGATCAGAATATGTTTAAGAAAAAACTTCGAGATCATCCATTTCGTGTAACGTTGAGAAAATATTTATTGAGTATCTCACATTCACATGGAAATATGTTGAAAGACATTTTAAAACTTGTCTTTGCCATTTCCATCATAATCAATATCAAAAAGGATTGGTCATCTTGAAACTCAAGTTCTTGCTAAATGAATGCACCCAAAACACTTGAATCAGGTCATGAAAAATACTAATGAGTTGTACCCTTGGGTAGATCGACATTCTGCCTAAACGATGAATAGTACATGGGCTTAAACAAAATATGCCAGCATAGGTCAAGAATCGTTACGATTTATTTGGGCAGCAGTGTAAAAATACATACAATATTCGAAAATTAAATGAATGCCAACTGCCTTCAAATCGGTACAGGTATAACACCTTGGCTATATAACCCTTGATTATATACACTAGTGTGAATACTCAATGCTATAACGTTCAATCCTACACTGTTATCTACGAGTTCGAGTTCAAGGTCAAACTATTACATTGTTTAATCTATTTCAATGAACCGCCAATGGAGAACGGTGCTTGAAATTGATTCTTCAATCAACATCAGCTCAACTTGAATCGAATCAGTTTCTGTTTGAACTTTATATCGATGATAATATAATTGTGTCGCCACTTTTTTTACGAATTCGCTTTTTCTTCGAGACGCAGACGGTTCGTGTTCGCGAGCAACAATTTCACCAAGAAAATGCGATTCAAAAGGATCTTCGAGAGTGTAAATGAATTCGGAAGGATAGAACTAGATGAACTGGGGCACTTTGATAGTTCCGTCGAATACTACCTGACCAGTGAGGTAAATCACCCAGTTGAATAATAGTATATGTTATGAACCCAGGGACAAAAAGTGGAACTGTTAACCCCAATGCTAAAAGTTTGTAGCCCGCGACCGGTGGGAGGGATTTTCAAATTGTATATACAGGATATGTCCTGAAATTACATAGAAACGTGTCAACAACAGATTCTAGAAACAAAAATCGTAAGGAAATTGCATGTAAACTTGGGCCCAGATATGCCCCCATGAAGAAGAGCCTGAAATAGTGTTTTTTTGTAAATATTTCCGGAACTCTGTGATAAAATAACCAAATCATGTACATGTTGCTAATTTTTCATGCCCAATTTAAAAAAATTCCGACACTTGATCAGGGGCTTGGAAAATAGATGGGTCTAAGGACACTTTTTCCCCCAACTCCTTTGTTTATGGTATTTTTGGCAATTTGATCTAGAAATATTAAAACCCACACAGCACAGTATTGTTTCAGAAATATTGCAAGAATATGGTTCAGACAGATTCGAAATATTTTTGTTTTATTGCAAAACATTGATGAAATATTCCAGAAATATTACTAAAATATCTAAATATCCGCCCCAAAAAATAACATGAAATATTGCAGATATATTTAATAATATATCCGAACAATATTGCAGAAATAATATGCAATATTTCATCTATATTTGAAATACTATATAGAAATATTGAAAATTTTCATATACAGGGTGGATTAGAATTCAAAATAAGCCGATGGAGGATATCTTTTTCAATATACCTTCTTTTCTACAAATTAGCATTTTGTTGTAAATGACAACTTGTGGCGGGCGAAGTGCTGATTTGGCGAAAGACTGAGGACTGAGTGACACTGACCGTGAAAAACTTCAAATGTCAAATTGTTACTGTCGCCCGTGCCTAAATCGCACAATGTAGTCAATTCTCATTGGCCGCAATTAGTCGGAAATGTATCATGTGCTCCATTATATGACCAATGAAATCATTATATATCACGTGATCGATTCGAACAATAAGGATTAGGAATACAATTTCTGTAAAAACCATAGATTAATAGTATTATATATAAGTGGTAAAATAATATACTCAATATTATATGATTTCCATGGCCAAGACAATGATGTCAAAACCATGGTGTCAATACTGTCAATACTAGAGTAAAAATCATGGATTTATAATCATATAACTGAGTTCCATTGGTAAAACCAGTGCACACTCATTTATATTCTGTCATTCATCCTCGAATGAACATTTTATATTTCTGGAAAATAATTCAATATTCAATATTGCTGCAATATTTCTTGAAGAAACAATCAATGATTTTAAGCGATATTTTGATATTATAATGCAGATATAAAAAATAAACTTGTCGACGAACGTCGCAATCATATGACAATACAAATTATAGTGTCATTGCAGCAATATTTCGAAATATTGAAATTGCAATATACCAATACGATATTTCTGCAATATATCTGAAATATTGCGAATGTAACTGCAATATTGTAATATTGTGGCAATATTTGTTGAATATTTTGTGCTGTGTGGGAATATCACTATTTTTACTAAAAATGATTCTCCTGTTTTGTTTCGATAGCATATGCGCTCACAATTTCCGAGATAATTCGATTTCAAAAGTCTGATGCGTAATAAAAATACTATATTTTTTTCTTGATATAGGGTACCTACCTACCATATCATTTCTCAAGTCATTCTTCTTATTGCAGTCCCCATATTTCAAACCAAATATTCAAAGTAGGTTCTAAAAGAAGGGGTGTTTTCCATGAAACCATAATTTTTTGAGAAATATGTTACCCTATTTAAGGTAGGGTCCCTTGATGTAAATTGACGTATTTGTCATCACAGGGTACGGACAGATCCTCGTCTCCTCTCACTCTAAAATGTTTGTGAAACAGTTATATAGTTCCATCTTCATTCATTTCTGGGGATAAACACTAGATTTCTGACATTTGTTGTTTTTTAGGTTATATTGAGGACATTGGCGTATCATACGTAATTTCCACATATAATTTCTCATCCAACTCTACATATTATATCCAAATGATGATGATAATTTTCGAGTTTTTGATATTTCAACTCCAGCATAATCTTTGTGAGGCAGTGAGCAAATTCTTCTGAAAGTTTAATACTTTTAACTGAATGGGACTGTTCTTAGGCAGTAGGTACCTATCAATAAATGAATTTTGATTTCAGACTTAAGCCTTATAAGATCTCTTTTAACGAATATGAATATGACGTGACAGCAATGTCATCTCAGGACGCCAATTAATCATTCCAGAATTACGTCATTTGACAGATTGCTGAGGGGCAAACATTGTGTTTTGTCAAGATTTGTCATATAAAACTAGAATTTGTGGGATCGTTCTCCTTTGAATCCGAGTTGGAACCAGAAAGAATTTCATAATTTTGTTTGGTGAAACTGTTATTATATTGTGGATGTGGCAGGGATGGCCAGGGCTATGCTCATCAAACAGATAGTTTGTGTCAGTTTGTGTGCCCCTCAAGAAACCATGTCAAAATCACGTGTTCTAGACATATACGTATTAATAAACAATACGGATCATAACGGGTGCCAGGATGAAGCCAAAAATATGAAACAAATGAATATCCATAAGGATTTGGTGGCATAATACGCATGCGCCATGCGCTATTATAGTAGTCATCAAAGACATGCGTTTCGGTGGACAATGACGTTTACTAGCCTTTCAATCAAAGCAGTATGTGTCTGATCGTTTCAAAACTTTTCCTTATGGATAGTCATTCATCTTCAAAAATCGGCTTCATGTTTCGCTATGGAAACAGATAGAGATTATCCGTATTGATTATTAATACGTATATGGTTCTAGAATGATCAATACACGAAACCAAAGTCACTAGATGAAAGGAGCTATGATCTGTCCGTACCCTGTTAAATGACAAATACGTCAGTTTGCACAAAGATGATACTTGGTTTGCATCAAGGGACGTTAATTCAAGGAAAAAGCACTATTTTTATTAGGCAGCCGACTTTCAAAATCGATTTATCTCGAAAAATGGTGAGTGCTATCGAAACTACACAAGAGTGAGTACCATTTTTGAGTGAACATGATGAGATTTTTATATTTCCTGGTCACCCTGCCGAGAATCGCATGAACTAGAAAGAGTGCCCCTGGCCCCACCAATTTCATACGCTCCTGAACAAAATTTTCTAAATTTCCTTACATTTTCAAATAGGGCATAAAAATTAGGTACATATAGGAACATATATAAAATTTGGTTATTTTATGACAGAGGGTCTCAAAAATATTCACATAAAACCACCATCTCGGGCTCTCCTTCAAATGTCTATAACCCCCATCAGGGGGCCATCTCTGGAGCCATGTTCATAAAAACTTTGTTTACTATTTTTTTCTTAAATTCTGCGGTTGGAATATTCCTATGTAATTTTTGGGACGTCCTGTATACTTACTATTCATTCACTTCAGGCACAGTATAGAGGCCTAGAGTGGAAAAGCTGAAATCAAAATGGTAATGTTGCACTTATCATGCGATGGGTTTTTTTTTCAAAAACATTTTTTGTTACCTACGTATTTTTGTTTGAAAAACACGAATTTGATAATGAAAATGTGAACAAACCACTATTCATCCAGATATTTCAAGAAATAGTTTTGTACAATTAATAATAAGACTGCTTTTTCCGGCTGACAACGGGGATTATAATCTTCTGAACTGAAAATTTTCTAGGAAAACTATGAATAGTTAGTGAATTGGGCGTCCTGATTCCGAATCCGAAGTGATTTTCAACCTATTTTGACACCTAATATCATTTTCCGTAAACTAGGGTGGTTCCATGTTCCATGGCTGTTGGCGAGCAGTGTATATCACTGAAGATGACCCAACTTGGTCATAGAGAGTGCATTTTTGGTATATCTCTCGCTCCAGCAAATTTCAGGATCCTTAGTTCTATAGTTAGAAAAAAATACTCAAAAATCTTGCTCTTCCATGTATAATTATTTCGCAATGCAGGCATGATGTATGTGCATGAAAAAAACAGGAATAAAACTGAAACACACAGAGATATCCACGCACAGGAAATTATTTTGATTTTTCCCAAAATAAATTCTCAAAGAAATACGACGTTCAAAATATTGTTTTGCCTATTTAAGAACTTATCTTAAACAATATAACTCGTTCAAATGATTTCTATCAAAAACTTCCATCTCTTTTGAAAAAAAAAATGTTGCTTTTGGAACATAATAATAATTCACGTCTGTCAAAATTGAAGGAATTTGTATTTGGATAATACTCAAAACGCTCATTGTTTTATACGATTATAGACGTTGTCTTGATGATAGGACATAAACAAAACCAATAGTTATTTATTATACAAGGGAAGAAAGTTGTAGATTTTAGCTCCAGGTTGTGTTGTCTCCCGACGCGTAGCGGAGGGAGACAAAAAACCATGAGCTAAAATCTAATATTTTTCCCGTGTATAATACACTATTTTTTTCTGTGACAGAAGAAAGGACGAATCAATATTGAGAAAATGTTACATTATTTTGAAATCTGAAAATTATCGACGTGAAATTTTAAGTTTTTAACAGTAGGGACACCTGCGTTCTATAAGGCATCTTTACCATTCTTTAGGAGTAATCAAATATTTGATGTCACTTCTGTCAGTCTAATTCTGTGATTTGATTTCAAAAAATTGCGAATTTAGTGGTTGTTTAGTAATATACGTAACTGCGAAGTCGAATCGAAGATAAGGACTTGCAGTTCTTTCTTGGAGACGGTATTATTGACTCATTTTTCGGAACTATATAGCACAACAAAAGCCATCAACAGTGTAATATATGTGATATATATCCGGGAAAAAAGTACTCACTTTTTGCCCACGGGAAAAAAGTAATTTATGAAAAGTGACATTTTATTACCTGCCAACAGAGATGAAATGCCAAACTTTTTTCCCGTCACAGAAAAAATATCTATTATTTTTTTCGAAATAAAATTATTTTGGAAATATTCAATTTCAAAATTGGCCTAGAATATTTGTGAATCATAAAGGTTAACTGGCAAGCACAAGCCTTTACTATCGGCAACTTTAAAAGCACCTAAAGTATAACAATGACGGAAAGTTCAATAATAGTTTAGATAAAGATGTAATGTGGTAAAATTTTAAATTGAAAAATCAAATTTTGTCACCTTATGAAATTCTCCATATCATTTATACACCCTGTACAAACAAAAACAATGAACTATAATAAAATCTATGACGAAACCGACATCACAAAATCACATTGTTACACTGCGTGATCAAATTATTGCAGTTAGGTATTGGGTTTTTCACAATATTTTCAGAAACCACAAAGATTAAAAAATCATTAATTTTCATTGTAGTTATTTAATCATCTCATAAAGAACGTTTTCTATGAATTATATGACTATAATATGGTGTATTGATTTTATTGTTTGTTACATTAAAGGAAACTACGTATACCGAGGTATACACATAATAGCCGAGCAATAGCAACACTGTCGTTATCGATAGGTATGTACCTACACTTGCCTGGAAAAAAAGTGATATCTAATCGATCGATAATTTTCTGATTTTAATACATTGTAATTTTTTTCAATATCGAATCGTCGTTTCATTCCTTCACAAAAAAAACTACTGTAGTATTTTACTTATGTCGGTACCCGCGGTCGGTACGTAACGTACTATCTAGACCGCTTTATGTCTTATCCAAACAACCCGACGATCTTATTATTCTAATTCAAATTGCCCGTCTGAAAACGATTCTGCTCAAGGCGCAGAAGTATCCAAATTGTCATCCATGACATCGACCTATGTCATTTTCAAACAAGGTTTTTTTTAATGGTGCTATTTGATGGTATATTTATAATTTATTTCAATGTCACCTTGTACAATAACTATTCGTAATATACAATGAAAATCTCACATCGCATACGTAGACGAAGATGTTTCCATTTATTTTGTCTATTTTATTTATCGATGATGCCAATTCCTTTTTTTTTCCCGGAAACTGGTCAAAATAAAAAAAGGTATTATAATTGAAGATGATAAATCGAATTCACTCTGATTAGGCAACTTCAACCCTATATCCTAGAAGCGACAAATCGGTAGCGCATTTAGTTCTGTGGAGGAGGGGGTAGATGTCCAATAATCAGGTTTTTTATATGTTCTGGTTCCCACGGAGAGGAATATCCTGTAATGTTCAGCAGAGAACATTATGAGAACCAAGGAAAATAAGGTAGGAATCGGCGTTCTTCTTGAATTTCTGGATAATCTCACGGGGACTGCCAAGGGAGGAACAATTGTTGATATTTCAGAAGAGCATCGTCCATGAAAATATCTTTAAAATAGGGTCACATCGCCAACTTTTCTACGGTGTTCCAGATTCCAGAGAAGTGAGTGAATTTGTGAGCGAGTCATCACCCACGAGACGAATTACCCTTTTTTGGACAGAATCCAACAGCTTTAGGGTATGTTTGGGTGCTGCACTCCAATAAGGGAACAGTATTCCAGGGCAGGACGGATCTGTGCCTTATAGATCATAAGCAGCTGACTGGAAGTGAAATAGCTCCTGGCTCGAAACAGAAAACCAAGTTTTTGGGATGCACTTTTAGCAATTGATTTTCCCAAGAAAGGTTATTGCTGATAGTAATACCAAGCATCGAAATGGATGTCTTCGTCTTCAAAGGTATGGTTACTCCTGACATGCTTATGTCTGGCACAGTGAGATCGGCTTTTCTAGAGAAAAGGCATGCTTGTGTTTTGCTTGCATTGAAATCTACCAAGTTATTGGATCCCCATTCGAGAATTGTTGCCAAGTCAATATTTATGTTGTCAACATTTCTTCCTCGTTCGTTTCTGATTTGCCTGGCTGGTATTGGAGCCCTGGAAGAGAAGGCGGTATGGAGGGTACTATCATCCGCGAAGCTGTGTACTGGACATGAAGTTGCTTCCAACAAATCGTTGATATGGAGTAGAAATTAGTGTTGGTGCTAGAATTGATCCTTGCGGAACACCAGCATTTATGGTAAGAGAGTCAGATGAAACTCCGTCGACTACTGTATGGAGAGACCTGTTTGAGAGAAAACTAGTTAGCAGAGAATATAGCTGGGGAGGCAAGCCATAAGATGGAAGCTTGGCGAGGAGTCCGTGGTGCCAGACTCGGTCGAATGCTTTGGAGATATCAAGTGCCACGGCTAAGGTCTCACCATATTTTTCAATAGATTGCTGCCATATATGTGAGACGTAAGACGTAAGCGAGCAGGTCACCAGTTGATCTCTGATGACGGAAGCCATATTACCTATCGTTGATAATACCCGAATGTTCCAGGTAATTCATGATCTCGATGTTGATAGCTTTTTTCATGATCTTTGAAATAATAGATAGCAGTGCGATCGGTCTGTAGTTGCTAGGTAGGGTATTTTTGCCTTTTTTAGGAACTGGTTGTACTCTTGCAATATATAATAAAATTACTCAAAATATCACATACTTATAGGTAGGTACAATAGGAAACAGGAACCCATCATTGGATGTATACAAACTAAAAATAAGAAACGAAAACAAGAGCATAAAATACAATAACAACTTGATACGTAAAAAAAAACTCTTCGGAAAAGGACATTATTGAATATTGTACATACAGGGTGATTCATGAGGAGACTCACATAGCCAAATTGTGAATAGTGGAAATCAAAACGAGTTGATATATATACAGGGTCGCTGATATGTATCGAAATGGTCGATTATCTCTTAAAGTAAGATAGCTAACGAAAAATGTTATGATACAAAAGTTTTAGGGTTTTCCAAAATTTATCACACTTAACAAAAATAAGGTATACAGGATCAGTCAAAAAGTCAGGACGAAAAAAATTTTATTTTTCTCTAACGGGGCACCCAGTATATTATTCCATAATTCAATTCTGCTCGAAATTCTGAACAAAATTAATATGATTACAATTTTTTTACAGAAAATAAAAGAAGTAAATTTGTTCAGGGTTGATAAAAATGCATGAAACGATAAAATGTATTTTATAATGAATGTCCAAGATATTTGAAATTTTATGAAAACAATACTTATGCTAGAAGAAAACAAGAGAAAACAAGTTTTAATGAACAACAAATTTTTCTTTGGAATTCTATTTAATTATGGTGCTCTAAGTGTTTACCATTTAAAATTCCATGCATTATTCTTTCTTGCAACTCTTCGATATTTGTCGGCGTATTTTTATTGACTAAATTTTTTATGTGACATAGAAACTAGTCAAGTGAGGTCATATGGGGACAACTAGCTGGCCATTCAATTGCTCCCCTGCGTCCAATCTATTTATCAGGTAAACTTTCATCTAGATATGCCCGTACCACACATCCAAAATGTGGAGGAGCCCCATCTTGTTGTAACCATATTTGTTCTTCCGGCAAATTGGGATTGTTATTATTCGGGAATAATCGTCTAAGCTCTGGAATAATATTTTGTTGTAAAAGTAATAAATATCGTTCAGAGGTCATATTTCCGTTTATAAAATAGGGTCCTATGACGTGTCCACCAATGATGCGACACCAGACATTTTACTTTTTGTGGCCGTTGAGTGTGAACTAACTCCATCCAATGTGGATTTTGGTCTGACCAATATCTACAGTTGTGTCTATTTACATGCCCGTTTATACAAAATGTAGATTCGTCAGAAAACAATATGTGGTTGACAATGTTGACATTTTCATTTATTTTATCCATGATAAATTCAAAGAAGTCGATTCTACGATCAAAATCGTCTTCACTCAATTCTTGTACAAAATGAATCTCATATGGATGGAATTTTCACAGATTGCAAATTTTTTGAATTGATGTTATGATTCAAAGCCCTCTGTTGTGCCGAATTTCTTCATTTGTAACGCTTACTGTGGCCGCAATGGTTTTGGAACGGTTGATTCAGAAATGGGTTCCCGATTGGGATGCAAGTCATTAAAAAAGTATCCACTACTTGGTCACAACTTCGTCTTCTATCACTGTATCCTGTGATCATTGAAATTTCAATACGCTGAAAATTATTCACACTTAATGTATTTTTGATATATGTTGTCATGATCATCACTGTAAGACAAAAGATCGACGAGGCGTTGTTATGGATCTGGAAACTTTTAAAGGTAACTTGATGGACTAAAACATTGCTGGATAATTTATTAGAAAGTTATTTTCAAAATTCGATATCTCGAGAACAGTTTAATTTAGGAAATGATGTGCTGATATTAAATTTGTTCAAAATTCTGAGCAGAATCGAAATATGGAATAATATACAGGTTGCCTCATTAGAGAAATATCAACTTTGTTTCGTCCTGACTTTCTGACTGATCCTGTATACTTAATTCTTGTTCAATGTGATAGATTTTGAAAAACTCTGAAACTATTTTTTCCTAACATTTTTCGTTAGCAGTCTTATTTTAGAAGAAAAGGCCGGGACACACATATCCGCGCCGAGTCCGCACCGCATGACGGCCGTGTGTTGGACGACACACGGCGAGAAAATAAAATGATGCAATCTTACCAGAAAGTCCACACTTGTCCGCACCGTCATCCTTCCGATACCTCCGCATCGTGTACGCGCCGTGTCCAACTAGTTCTGTTTAATTTAACACGGATGCGGTGCGGGCTCACAGAGGTTTATAACATGGAATCGGAAAAGCTAATAGAGGAAATTTGGAAGTTTTCAGTGTTGAACGACCAAACAAATGAAAAATACAGTCAATTACACAGAACGTGTGTTGAAGATAATTTCGATTTCGTCTCCAATTGAAGACCTCGGTGCAATAACAGGGCAACTCCAATTTTTTAAAATGTTGGGGAATGGAAAAAAAAATCAATATTTTTGAGAAACTTGAAAAACACGTTCGAAAAGCTGTATTTACGTCGATACTATTTTCATTCACATTGTAGAAGCTAAAAAAGAAGTTTGCCTGTTTCTTGCCCCAAAAAGACAACATTCTGAAAATATAGTCAAACTCGTGTAATAATTTTCCTTCTTTATTGAAAATGAAATATATAACGAGAAATATTGTGAACAAATATTATTTTGAACATAGGATGAATCGCTGACGTTTCCTGCGTCTTGATCTTCGTTAACATTGCCAGAATTTGGGTCCTCGTCGTCAACAGTTATGATTTTGGAACATATATTCACTCCCCGAATCTCGAAAGGGCTCACTTTCACTTTCCTAACTCCTGGAGTTGCCCGACTCTTGCACCTCAATTGCTCATGAGGTGAATCCTTTACCGTGTTAACTCAATAGAAGATTGTTGGATTCGCTTGATTCTTGCACCAAAAGATGCGCAAGAAAAAATTCTATATGTTAAATACAATAACCCGATTTCGGCATAAAATGGAGTTGCCCGGTTCTTGCACCGAGGTCCTCAATTAGTATCTTCTTCCTCTAATGCGAGTGCTACCATCGCTAACTCACTGCTACTGATTTTTTTCAACATCTTCAAGAAGGGCAAACTGAAAACTGGAATGCAACTGCATGCAGGCCGACACACGGAAATGTGTGGCCTCCCACCTCCATCACCGACTGTCGGCCGACTCGCGGAGTAGGCTCGGTGCGGATGCGGTGCGGACTCGGCGCGGATATGTGTGTCCCGGCCTTTCGACCGTTTCCATAGATAACAGCGACCCTGTATATGAATTATTTTTTTTTGGCATCCATAACGTAATATGTGAAATTGCCATATAACTTCGATGGCCGATATTTCAGAAATGATTCATCGTTATTTGCTGAAATTTCACAGCGACGTCTCTATTGAAACTGATCAAGATGGCATATTATGAAAAAAAAATACAGATTTGGACTTGAGGAAAATTTATTTTTTATTGTTATGTCAAAAAAGTTCACTTTGTGATCACTTTTCTCGAAAATTTTTATCATATTCAGAAAGATCAGAAAAAACTTATGGAAATTATGAATTTTTTTCAGTTGCAACAGAATAAATACCGAATGTTTGGTTACATAACTATCACGTGGCTAGATCTCGCCGATGTTAGGTAAATGCGATGTTAAATAGGATTCATGCCATTTTTCCTTAGGAAATGGAAAATGAGCATTCCGCAGAATTTTCGTCTAGTGGTCACTACTCGGGATATTTTGGATGATAATATTTGCGCACATCATTTTTGAAACAACTCAACTATAATTTTCTTCTTGGCAACATGTTGACCGAGGTTGACTGAGGTGGACCGAAGAATTGAAAAGGAATAAGTATTCTCAGATATATTATAATGAACATGAAGAAAATGGATACTTATAGAGATATACATTGAGAATTCGCATTTTGATCCGATAGAAATATTATTTCTTTCTCGGTATATTCAACAGAAAACATCAACTTTCCTGACTATAATGCCACGACGAACACTGAATCAAATCGGAATAACATCTATCGAAAAGACACAATGAGAATTCGGAAATTAAATATCCTATAAAGAGGCTGACCCAGTTCAGGTGGACGTAGCAATATTAAGAACTGACGTCATCAAGATCGATATCGGATAGCACGTTCTGTTCGAATCAGCCCGAAATTGTTAACAAATTGGAACAGCGCGTTATAGCCTATAATTCACAACGAAACCGCATTTGAATTGAATGGAACATATTTTTCGAACGAACGTGCGCAAAGTAGTACTTCTCTGCACACAATTGCGTACGCAAAGTCACACTTTTCCACACGCCGTGCGGATAGCATTTTCATCCGCACTGGGTGCGGAAAAGTGAAACTACTCAAAAATCTCAGTAGTATGAAAAATGTAAAGTCATTTAAGTTGCTGTAGACTATTTTATGCAATATGGAAAGCCGTTGCAAGTATATTCCTCTTTACCTTTCAATTGTATTTCCTGATATGTGTATATGTATTTCAGCTGATAACAAAAAAAAATAAGTATAGTATTTTAGTTCTGTGACACCGGAATATGGACCTATTTTCACTATGAAAGCACTTATTCTCAATGCCTCGCCATAACCATGACATATGACGAGTTGTTATTGCATGATGAATACCTATTATATTCGAGTGTCATTCCTGCGAATCTCTGATCAGAACAGTGCATTCGGGTTAATTACAACAGAGGTGGCTTTGTCTTTATCGACTAGTTTTTCATAAAATGACGAACACTACGTTGGTAGTAAAAACCCACTTAACGCCTCGAAAAGTAGTAAACAATGGTAGGTTTTATGAAAAACGGCTTTATTTTAGTTCGAATTGAGGAATATGGTTCGTTATGCAATTTACCAACAAACAAATATACAGGAATTGAAAGTACCTTTTCGTGCAGAGCTCAAAGTGACGGGAAACGTATTCGATATTTGTGTCTGACCACAATATCTGTACTATCCACAAGAATGTGTAGTGTAGTCATAGAAAAAGTATAGTACATCTCTCGAGTTGTAATGCGATTACGCAATTGTGGAGTTACACACTCGCCGCTACGCAACATCGTGTGTATATCTCTCTCCACTTCTTGCGTAATATGCGTTTTACAACTCTTGTTATGTTATACAGTGTAATTTTTTAATGCAAAGAATGCAATTGCATTTCGAGAGCCTATAACTTCTGAGCTTGGCGACTTGACGGCTATGGTCGCAACCAGCAACCACCCATCCTACGAGAAATCCGTGTCAAAGGTCACGTGCGACACATTCACCTCTTTGCGCACACCCCCGTGACGTCACAGACATAAAAATCGAAGTAGTCTGGGGGTGTGGCACACACCCCTTTTTGATGAAGCAGTTGTTGTGAATTCGATGGTGTCGTTCCAGTTACATTGGCCCTTTAGTACATGGTCATTAGGATTGAGTCTATACCATTCTGAGGATATTCGGAACTTGTGATGACGTCACATCCGTCAGGGTGACCCTGTGCGTTCCATCAGAAATAAACCGTAGTCGTTCAGACAAATAAAAACTTGTGAGTTGTGTCGGTCTCCTTTCGAAATCTAAAATGAAAATGGTAGCAGGACCGGTAGATTTTAGTGAATTTGTGACCCCGAATGTGAGTATAAGTATAGTTTCTCATTTTGGCCTTCGCAGTTTGATGTGTTTGTGAAATCATACCTTGCATGACCTACAAAAATACAATCAATCGTTGCATCAGATATAAATTAGAAAAATAATATGATAATTTCGTATATTGCGAATATACTGCGAATGTATAGAGTGGCTGCTAAAAGAATATAGATACCTAAGCTTACAAATAGCAGCGGGGAGTTGACAGCCAGTAAACTTATAACGTATCAAATCATGACTTAAAATCAGAAAGAGGAGCAGGAAGTCATGTGTTGAGTTCTGAGGTTGAGCCCATATTATGACAATTGAAGTATGTTCTGTTTCAAGTTATGCAATCTTGATTTTAGTACACAATATTGTGTACAATAATAGATAGTCAATTCAATGTCAAACTGACTTAATTTTTTCTTACTTCCGACTTTCTAAGTACATACACACGATTTTTTTATAAATGATCGTGGCATCGTAGTGGCTGTTGAAACATGTTTTTAATTCGTTTCATTTCAATGTCTAGAGATATCTGGCAAAAGTGGCAAACGATTTCATAGGCCACTAGGATGGTACGATCTTTCATATACAGGGTGATTCAAAATTTTATGTAAATATTCATTTCGGTTTATGTTATCAATTTAGTACATACACTTTTAATCCGTATTGATACTGTCTTTTCCATTTCTTTTATTATTATTCTTTTATTAGTTTTTTTCATGTTCTAATCGTGAACATCGTGAGAACAAAGGGAAATAAGGTAGGAATTGGTGTTCTCCTTGAATTTCTGGAGGTTATATGCCTCGGGAAACATCTCCCTTGGCAATGTGTTCCAGAGCCTCGCTGTTTGTTGGATGAACGAGTCCTTGGAAAAAGATGTTCTGCAGGTCTCCAAAGTGACCACGAACGGGTGCGGAGCCTCAACTCGACGGGTTAATCTCGCGGGGACTGCCAAGGGAGGTACAATTGTTGATATTTCAGAAGAGCATCGTCCATGAAAATATCTATAAAATAGAGCCAGATCGCCAACTTTTCTACGGTGTTCCAGAGAAGTGAGTGAGTTTGTGAACGAGGCATCATCCACGAGACAAATTTCCCTTTTTGGACAGAATCCAACAGTTTCAAGGTATGTTTGGGTGCTGCACTCCAAATATGGTAACAGTATTCCAGGGCAGGTCGGATCTGTGCCTTATATAGATCATAAGCAGCTGACTGGAAGTGAAATAGCTCCTGGCTCGAAACAGAAAACCAAGTTTTTGGGATGCACTTTTAGAAATTGATCTCACGTGATTTTCCCAAAAAAGGTTATTGCTGATAGTAATACCAAGCATCGAAATGGATGTCTTCAAAGGTATGGTTACTCCTGATATGCTTATGTTTGGCACAGTGAGATCAGCTTTTCTAGAGGAAAGGCATGCTTGTGTTTTGCTTGCATTGAAATCACCAAGTTATTGGATCCCCATTCGAGAATTGTTGCCAAGTCAATATTTATGTTGTCAACATTTCTCCCTCGTTCGTTTCTGATTTGCTTGGCTGGTATTGGAGCCCCGGAAGAGAAGGCGGTATGGAGGGTACTATCATCCGTGAAGCTGTGTACTGGACATGAAGTTCCAACAAGTCGTTGATATGGAGTAGAAATAGTGTTGGTGCTGGAATTGATCCTTGCGGAACACCAGCATTTATGGTAAGAGAGTCAGATGAAACTCCGTCAACCACTACATGGAGAGACCTGTTTGAGAGAAAACTAGTTAGCAGAGAACATAGCTGAGGAGGAAAGTCATAAAATGGAAGCTTGGCGAGGAGTCTGTGGTGCCAGACTCGATCGAATGCTTTGAAGATATCAAGTGCCACGGCTAAGGTTTCACCATATTTTTCAATAGATTGCTGCCATATATGTGAGACGTAAGCGAGCAGGTCACCAGTTGATCACTGATGACGGAAGCCATATTGCCTATCGTTGATAATACCTTAATGTTCCACGTATTTCATGAGCTCGATATTGATAGCTTTCTCCAATATCTTTGAAATGATAGATAGCGGTGCGATTGGTCTTCTTGTCTTTTTCAGGAACTGGTTGTACTCTTGCAATTTTCCAGTTGGAAGGGAAGATCCCCAATTTGTAAGAGTATAGTTGAACAACTTGCAGAGAACAGGGAGCACATTTCTTGAGAACAATCCGTGGGATTCCGTCGGAGCCACAAGCTTTGTCGGTGTTGAGACCCAATAAAATCTTCCTTTTAGTACGTTGACGAAAGATCATCTCGGGCATATGATTGTCAATTGGCGTTATGTTTGGAGGTTGTTTTCCCGATGAATCCAGAGTGGAATTTCCAGCGAATAAATGCGCAAAAATGTTGGCTTTCTCCTAAGCAGTTGTGGCTAGTGTTCCATCTTCCTTGGTTAGAGGAGGAAACGAGCTGGAAGTGAAGTTTCTTCCTACAGCTTTGGCGAAGGACCAAAATGAACGGGATCCGTTAGAATATTCTACAAGTTTTGATCTTATTTTGGCATTATGAGCATCCTTTGATGATCGAATTGTCTCATTGCATATGCCTCTAGCCTCGACATATTCTGCTCTAGTCTCAGGGCCTGGATTTTTCTGCCATCGATGGAATGCTGCCTGTTTGGATGCGACAGCTCTAGAGCAGTTTCTACTGAACCAGGCATTATCGGAAGATGTCCTTCTTGCAGTGTTCGGTGTGTAGGTTTTCATCCCCAACATGATGATTTCAGATATTTTCTCAGCATATCGTGTTGGATCTACTGAGGAGAAACGAACTCTCTTCCATGGAAACGCTGAAAAAAACATACGAAGACCTTCCCAGTCGACCGAATTGTAATGCCACATGAGTCGGGTAGGAATTGTGGTGCTGGATGGTACATGGAAAGAGCAGGCTGTGGAGATGAGGGTGTGGTCAGAGTTTTCAAGTGGGGCACAAACTTCTATTCCGTTCTATTCTATATGGATCAGGATTGCTGGTGGGAAAGAGATCTAGTGTATTGGAAGAATGGTTGTTGACATCTGGAATGCGGGTTGGTAGTTCGACTAGTTGTTCTAGACCGTGAGTGATGGCGAAGGCCTCATTTTGACGACCTGCATCATCTGTTTTGTTAGAGAATTTGAGCCAGGCTGCGTTGTGTACATTGAAGTCTCCCATGATTATGATTATGAATGAAGTCCAGTTTTAAGTGATAAAAACTCAAAGAGGTTGTTATATTCATCATCATTAGGCGATAGGTAAAGGCAGCAGATAAATTTGATCAATTTGGTATCGACTAGCTTGAACCACATCACATCAAAGTCATTCGGTTCCAAACTCTCTACACGCAGACTCCACCTTCGAACCTGAATCGAGAATGGAGTTCGTAACCAGGACAGAGCTTGTGGACCTTGTTGGTGGACGAGTTCACTTGAGTTTCTGTTAGTGCCAGAATATCTGATTTTTCCGTTTGTAGATGATGGTGGACGTCATTGATGTTTTTGTTGAGTTCGCGGATGTTGCAGAAATTAATCTTCAGAGATGAGTCCCCTCGAGTACCTCTCGCCTGGAAATCCGAATGGAGAGGTATTTTACTTCCGCGGAGTGTTTTACTCTAGGAGACTTCATCATCTTCATTCATAGAGGAGAAATTGTGGAGAAAATGGGGGGGAGACCGGGAAGTATCGACCGAACACTGAAACATGGAGTGATCCATGTCGCAGCACACAAAGTCGATATGGTGGTATTTCACCGGGCGATGAGACTATCTACCACCTAAAGTTATCCTTTTAGTCGCCTTTTACGACAGGCAGGATTTACCATGGGGGGTATTCTGAGCCGCCCCCATACGGCTTGAAACATGAGTATCTGTGATATGTAAGCAGACCTAAACGAATAAGACAATAGTTCTCCAAAGGCAAGGGTGGACCGTGAAATTTGAGGACTCTGAGCTTTTGGGGGTCCTATGTTCAATTTGGAAGATATTATCAAGTTTCTATTTCATGAAGGTGTTCTATTATTGCAGCTCCGATTGCCATATAGATTCGCTCCTGTCAAGAAATAATATGATATCTGAGTGGGATATTTCATTTTATCATCCCAATCTCTTGTAGATTATTCTATCGGAATGATCTTATAATCCTATAATCCCAATTGACTGTAGATTATTCTATCGAGATAAGATAATCCGATAATGATCATATGATATGCCTCAAAGATGAAAGAAATTCTTGGAATATACCTATTTTAGATATAGATTGTATCGACAAGGGACTTCATTATTAATTGCATAATTACTCATATCCAAATATTCGAGAAGAAATTCAATGGTGACATGAAATTTTCCATGTTCCTTGAAAACTCTGATGGCGAGAAACAATTTATTTGAATAATGAAGTCCCACTACCACCACGCCCCCCGAAAGGTTGAATCACCAGAAACAAGTGCTGCCGTATAACTTGCTTGCATTATATGATAGCTCCTCATCCCCTTGTCCATCCACCCCTACTCACAAACGAGTGGACTTCAACCTTATGCATTTGGCAATCAGCATATTTTTTATAAGGTTTCACCGTTTCAGTCTACCGACTTTTAAACCTGACTTTGCGTGGTGGTTCCCTATCCTTGTGGGAAGCAAGATTTTGAATTTATATATTATAGTCCAATTCCCAGAGACCAAAAAAGGGGTTCATCTCACAAAAGGTGGGGTAGGAGATTTTATTTTTTTAATTCGTTTTAATGAGTATGATTAGTATAATATAACAAATGTGACTAAATCTGGGCTCGGCACAACTTTTGGTAGCCAAAAAACCTCGAAGTTTTCGGACATTTTTCGTTTTTTTCGCAATATGTCGAAAAGGAGTGGTTTTAGCGAAAAACAGTATCAATACAAAGTTGTAGAGCATTGAAATCCCTAAAAATTTGATGCATAACATTTTCTTCTACGACCAATAGGGAGCGAGCTACAGCATCTCAAAGATGAACCATTTTTCTCAAAAAAGCCAAGTAACGTAGCCAAGTAAGTAGAATGATTTATAACTTTTCTGCAGGGACAGATCCAGGGGAAACCTCATGGATGGTAAAAATGTAGGTTTTTTGAATAACTGAAAAAATTAGTATATGTCCTTATAGCTATCCACCCGCGACTCACACTAAATATATAATGATAATAATGGTGTTGCCCTTGGCTAACATGGAGAATCCTACGGTTTCCTCAGTGGATGACCATTATAGATCCTTCACCTATGTGTACCATCAAGAACAAAAAACAAAACAGATGAGGAACTATATCAAGGTATGAGAAATATACTTGAACAGTTTCCGACCATTTTTGAGGAGAATGATGAAATGTCCTTCTTTCAGAAGATCGTTTCTGAAATGTATATATGGAAGAAAATGTGGGATACTAAGCAAAATATACTAGACAATGGTACTGCTCTGGAGGAATGTAACAAACATTTGTTTCCTAACATAAACATTCTTCTGGAACAATTATGTTGCCTGCCTGTAAGTGTTGCATCTTCTGAAAGGTGTTTGTCACCGAAAGTGGTAAAACCTTTTGATTTTCAAATGGAAATTCCTGTATATCATTGCATTTTCAAATTCTGCATCATTTTCTGAATCCAATGATACCATATAAGTGCGATATTTTCCATCTGAGTGTGCCATGACAATTCTGATCAAGTCTGATGTACTCATATCAGTCATATCGGCAGGTGTAATGCTAAAAAAATTGAATCCTGTCAAAAATGTAAAAAAATTTGATTTATCATCAATTTAATTTCATGCAAATGGTTTGGTGTACCATGATCCTTTTACACCCGGTATAGTTCACCCTGTCTAGTTATTACATTATTTTTAATAGTTGTTTATGCAACAAGTGCAAAATGTGAAACGGCCTCGTCGGACAATTTCACGTCGAGTGCAATAAACAATTTTTGCACGAGTAACATACAACATTTTTTCTACGTTCATGCAAAAAGCAAAAAATGATTTATTGAGGTGCGGCACTAGGTACAATTCTGTTAATTGTCAGAATTAATTTTTGACTGACGTTTCTATAATCACAGTTGCAATATAAAATATGTTTGTCATGATGACAACACGTTGAAGTAGAATGACAGATGAGTGCAATAAAAACTTTATTGCACTAAGTGCAATAAAGAACTTCTTTTTCCACTAAATATAGTTCAATAAAGTTCTGCTTTTTGCATGAATGTAGAAAAAAACAGTTATTTCAAAAATCACTTTGTTTGTTAGTATTGTTCATTAAGCTATTATAATGAATTTCCGGATGAAAACTCAAGTCATCTCCAAAACTTTTATTTACGGAGATGACTTGGAGTTTTCATCTGTGAACCATGGTCCATATGGACTTCTTGCAAAGTTTAACAATGAATTTATACGAGTCATATGCATGAGAAGGGAACGGGTCTTTTATTGATCCAACTAATTAATTATAAACAAATCAAACGTGAATAGCGGCACGAATGTCCTATTGAAGAAATACACATACGAAGAAAGTTTCACGTAGGCCACTGCGAATATATTGGTATTAGAGTAGGTAGATGCTTTCACGTTTATCACCTCTTCGATGTCTTGAGTCACTTTTGGCTGAACTCCGACTTTACTCAAAGTGGTGTGGAATATTTCAAAAAGGAAGAAGGAAAGCTTTCTTTCTTACCATTTTTCCTTGGTAATTTTTGATGATTCATCTACTTATTTGAATATTGGTATGCAATGGAATATTCATGGAGAACTGCAGAACATCTTGGGGGTAATATTACTTTTTGAAAATTAACACATTCACGCGGACAGAAGGTACTGAACACACTGTATGTCGGAACACTCTATGTATATATGATTTCCCTGCTTATTCCAATAATTCAATCTTCAATCTCCAATTCAATCATCAGAGACAGAAAGATTGCAATAGGGTTCAACCCTGGTTCAATACACTAGTCGAATATACGCCACATATACCGGGTGGCTACGGAAGTATTGCCTACGGAATATCTCAGTTATTGTATGAAGTAGGTTTGTGAAATTTGAAGCGTCGATATAATGACATAAGAGCTAGAATTTGAGCATATTGACATGTCGAAGTTAACTTCCGGTCTGACCGGAAGTAACATCAACTTTCTTATTTTGAATGGAAACCCTATTTTTTTTCTTTTCGCTTCATTCAGCATTCTATGGAACGCCGTTTTACTTTTTATTACATGACTAAATCATTATACTTTTAAAATGATTGGGCAAAATTTTGTTACAAAGAAATTTAATTTGAAAGATTTTTTTTCATCATTCATAAAAATAACAATCATTTAAATTCAGATAATAACTGTTTTGGTGAAATAAAATTATATAATAAATAGTTTGGTTAGTATTGAAGTGAAATGCTATCCTTTATCATGGAGAAAGGCGAATGAAATTATCAATAAACATTTGAAATCAACAATCAATTTAATTACTCCTCTTAAATGATTTCTATTAATATTAATGACCAAATAAAATAGCAACATGAATTAATATGTTTCATGGAAATTTTCATATAACATTTAAAATGAATTTATTTTTTGGTTCAAACAATAAATACTTCTTTTTGGTAATTTTCTTTGAGTTGAGAACAAATCTTATTCTTGAATAAAATTGATTGAATGAATCATTGAAAGAAATATTAATGATTCATGATAAAAAAATTTCGATTTATTTGTTTGTTCATTTCACATGTTTCATGAATTAAATTGTTTCATGAAATTTTTCCACCAAACATTTGAATACCTATAATTCTGAGGACCAACATCAAAATAACATCAATCATAATAATTCATGTAACATTTGTATTCATCAATCGAAAAAATTTGTATTCAGAAATGCAATGATTGTTGAATTTAATTGTTTGACGCTAATAATGTTGTCCACAAATAATTTCATTCGTGAATAAAAATTTTTGATGATTTTTTACAACAATTGTTTCAAATCGTTCAATTATTTAAAACGATTGATGCAAATATATCATCAATCGTTCGAATTAATGTAACATTTTAATTCATCAATCAAAAGAATACATACCTTCGAAGTTGTGCAACTGAATGGATGGAAGAATTGAATTGTTTGTTGTGAATAGAAATTTCTGAATTCAAGTGATTGTTGTAATTATACCAACAATCGTAAAAATAGAGAACAATTAAATTCATCAATCTTCAAAATTGAACAATTCTGGTGACAGGAATTTTTTTGATTGTTGAATATATTACTGAGCCTATTTTTATGAATGATTTGAAATGTTTGATGAAAAATATTCGTCAAACATTTTATTTCGTTCAAAAATAATCATCAATCGTATAAATTCATGTAACATAATAATTCATCCATAAGATAGACCAGCAATAGAGTTGATGAATTAAATTGTTTGAATTTATTTGTTTGAATTCATTTGTTTGACAATAATTACTTGAACATCAAATTAGTGAATTAAATTGTTTGAATTTATTTGTTTGATGATTATTACATGAACACCATTTATAGATTGGTGAATTAAATTGTTTGAATTGTTTTGTTTGAATTGTTTTGTTGGAATTTATTTGTTTGATGATAATTTCATGCACCATATAGATTGGTGAATTAAATTGTTTGAATTGTTTTGTTTGAATTGTTTTGTTTGAATTTATTTGTTTGATGATAATTTTATGCACCATATAGATTGGTGAATTAAATTGTTTGAATTGTTTTGTTTGAATTGTTTTGATTGAATTGTTTTGTTTGAATTGTTTTGTTTGAATTGTTTTGTTTGATGATAATAACAATTCAGTTCGGCGCGCGCAACTAGTAGGTGGCGCCTGGGCGCTCCTGGCCAATGGAAAACGGAGAAGTGAACTAAGTTTTGGCAACAGTGTATTTGCTTTCATTTGTCATTTGTATTTTGTTTACATTTTCATATAATTTCCAATCATCAATAACCTAAAACAAATTAATCTTCGGAAATCTGAATGTTCTTCCAGTTTTCGAACTGTGAGGTAGTTATTTCTATTTCCAAGCCGAATAGCAAATAAACAAAATAGTTGAAATGATATAGATGGAGGATTGATCTGAGGTAATAAAAGTGCCCTTTCGATGTTCATTTCTCCTGGATTTTTGACAAAATTTCTCTTATGGCTGAAATGAGGAGAAAAATGTTCAATATACTGCTCAAAATTGGGAAACACATAACGCAGTAGGTCATCTAGGTATGTTTGTGAAGAATCTTTTTGGTTATGACAGCTTGTAGGTTCTGATTTTAGGGCTAGCAAAACGGTTCACTATAAATATATTATATATATGGAAAAGACAGCAATACTTCCAGTGGACAGTTCAAAAACATGAGAAGTGAGCTAAGAAAGAAAATAAATATGTTCATGATGGAACACTGCAGCCAGCACAGGTTTTATCCTGAGTTCTGTGTATTCAACACCTAACTTCAGCACTTCTTATGTACATACAGAAATGCTGATTGTTATTTCAGCAATGCCAATGCATAGTACTTCCATAGAAATGACTATTTAGAGGCCAAGCATAAGGTTCAAGGATTAAAAGGTGAATTCAACAGTTTAGTTTCCTGATACCTATTTTGTAATTCTCAGCTACTTATTGATATTTTCAAGTCAAATAGCAGAGTTACTATTATAGCCTTGCTTATGGCTAAAGGGTAATGGGAAATATTTTGATTTTAGAGCTATCAAAAAGGATTTACAATGAATATAATTATTATAATATCAATACCAAAGGCCACATTACAACTAGTGAAGAGTATGGAAACACTACATGATATTATGAGAACACAAATGAGTGGGCCTCCAAGTGATCTCAAAAAGGAAATATGTTCATGATGGAACACTTGTCTAACCCTTATTATAGACATACTGATTCATAAATATAATGGGCACTGTTATTTTTCCTTAATAAAAACATTCTAGTGTTGCATTTTTTGATGTCTTTGTGGTCTTATTGTTTGTTACTTATATTTTCACTGGGTTTTTCATAATTTATCTATTTGCACAATCTTCAGCAATTAGCTTTATCATTGAGATAAGTAGAACACTTTTTTTTGTGAAAAAAAAAGAAAGATTACTTATTTTGATGGGTATACCTAACTGATGGAATATGTGGAATTATTCATTAGATACCCTGTGAAAATATGACCAATATTATCTAATCATAAAAACAAATAGTTTCCAACATTATATTTATACTATAGATTTTTTTTATAATATAATTTACTATAATCATTCCAAGGTAAGTATCAATGTTTTACATTGTAATATTCTTTCATCTTCACATGAAATTTGACCAAAGATATTTCATTAGGTACCTAGTTACTCCTTTGGTAAATTTTCAGGGTTTGTAGGTCTCCCTTTGTTCATCAATCCTCATTTTCAGAATTTCCAAATCAAAGGCAGAATTCAGGATTTCTTGGTTTTGCTTTGAGTACCTAAAATCAACTCTAATTAACTTTAAAATTAATACAATTCCAATTTATCTCTTTCACCTGTGGCAATAATTAATAGGCTTCAGTTGCGAAAAGAAGCATGCCAGTCTCTGATCTGAGAATTGAGTTAAGTAGGTACCTATGTTCAATGCATTTTGCCCAGCCTTCTTCAACTGTGGTTTGTTTTACTCACATCATTGAGAATTCTGATGGAACCTGGAGAGAAATAAATAAGGTATATACCTAGTTAACATAATTTTATTCTAGCTGATCGATTTTCAAGTTAGTTTTGATTTCTGTGTGTTATTTCTACTAACTGGATATCAGCAAGTATATAGGTACAGCATTTCTCTCTTGGAACAAACGTTCTTCGAGACTTTTGAATCATGGTGAATAATCCAAATGCAAGCAATTTTGATGTGTGCAAATTAAACTGTTTAATGAGATTTTGAAATAATTGTCGATTCATATTTTCACTTCACAATTTTTAAAAAAGCAGGCAAACTCGCAACGCCCATTTTTGACGCAAGTGCTAGATCTAGATAGTCAAACGTCAATCGTCAAACTGTCACGCTCGTGAACCTGAAGACTCTCTCACCAGTTATGGAACTAGAAGCATGCAGCTGTGCTGCTTGTGTTGTGAGCACTAGTTGTAATATTGTTGTTATGGGTGCATTTTTCATTGCAACATTTTGTCATGTGTCATGCGCATGAATCGAAGAAACCATCAAACTGTTGCAAAATTCCGCTGTAATGTTGATGGAAATCCATCAAATTGTTGTAATAAAATGCGCACTTTCAAATCGCTTTTTGAGAATCCAGCGGTTTGGAGTAGATTGACATGACAATTGACACATCTTAGTATTGTTTTTTGTTTTTCTTTGACAGAAAACAATGATTATTGAGGATTTTTGAGAGAATCCAGAGAATAGAGTTAGTGTCAAGCAATAAAATTGTTTCAGCCTCTTTTGATTCTTAAGATACATGTTTACTGACACACAAAAAAGCGCATCTATAAGTGCTCACTTTCTTCGATGGAATGGAAAACATGGTTGTCGATGTGATAAACAAGCCAATACACGATATTTTCCCTTTTTTTATAGTAATAGTAGAGGATCCGAAGTAAGGTCGACCTCCATCAAATCGTGGAAAGAAATTCTGAATTGAGAAAACCCAATCACGATTCTGAGAATATTCCTTTTCAAGAAAGAATTTAGTCGACACAATCAGTTATCAGTTACCTGGACATGGTTTATTTGCATATGTTTGTTGCGCAATAGACGTTTCTCAACACGCAGGCGCTTCTCGGATTGTTCTGATTGGTCTAAAGGAATCGCCTATGCATATGTTTGGGCAAAACGGATTCACGCGTGTGGTGTTGTCCAAGAAAATAGAGAGTTGAAGTAATCACTATACGTAGACCTCCACGTAGACGTTAATGTACGAAAAATAACGTTTACGTATTGTCTTCAAATTGAGTTGAAGTCGTCAGTCGTCACTGTCATCATAACGTAATAACAAATTTTGTTTTCGGTTTGTATTGGTCAGTTTTGGTTGTTCCGTTAGATCTAAACATTTATTCGTATCAAAATTAGAGATTTCCTTGATACAGAACTCCTTTAGGATCCTGAATTTGATGATTTTGACTCATCGGCATATTTCGAGTATAGTTCGGTTAACGTACGTTGATATTTAAGGTATACGTGAAAGTCATATACGTATTAATAAACAATACGGATCATAACGGGTGCCAGGATGAAGCCAAAAATATGAAACAAATGAATATCCATAAGGATTTGGTGGCATGATACGCATGCGCCATGCACTATTATAGTTGTCATCAAAGACATGCGTTTCGGTGGACAATGACGTTTACTAGCCTTTCAATCAAAGCAGTATGTGTCTGATCGTTTCAAAACTTTTCCTTATGGATAGTCATTTGCCTTCAAAAATCGGCTTCATGTTTCGCTATGGAAACATATAGAGATTATCCGTATTGATTATTAATACGTATAATGGTGAAAGTACGTCAGATAACGTACACCCGTAAGCCCACTAC
The DNA here is from genome assembly GCA_918026855.4 of Phaedon cochleariae. Taxonomy (NCBI): domain Eukaryota; kingdom Metazoa; phylum Arthropoda; class Insecta; order Coleoptera; family Chrysomelidae; genus Phaedon; species Phaedon cochleariae. The sequence goes on along the minus strand of OU896718.1, from coordinate 27,217,892 downwards.
CAACGCGAACGTGAATAATTGAAAAATGCGCATGCGCAGCTGTCAATTTCTATGTTTACGTTAACGTACATGGCAACACTTCAACTCTCTAATGTCAATTCAAATTCAAATTTGAAAACTCAAATGGAATTCGTATAGAATGTATTCTGCCTTTTAAAGGAAACTTCAAAAACGGCAGGTAAATGAACAGGAATTAAGTGCTGTTTTGGCTAATAGTTTGGCTTAGATGTGGCTTATAATTAGTCAGATTCTCGCATTAAAACGACTCTGCTTTTGACTGACTTTACTCTATTTTTAATAATATTGACAACTAACTGTCCCAAATTAAACGACTATACATGGTGATAACTATATACAGAATATACAGAGTATATAACTAAATATTCTCTAACAGGTGCCTACCAATTGGCTTGATGGCACATGGTAACGTTGAAGAAAAGTTATTCTCTGGAAAATAACTTCGGTAAAACTGCATTTAGCATGCGATGGTTTTTTTTTCGAAAAATTTTTTTGGTACTTACGTATTTTTGTCTGAAAAACACGAATTTGATAATGATAATGTGAACAAACCACTATTAGTATTTATTCAAAATTGCTGGGAAACGGAGCTACCATGTGTAATTCAGTTCAAAATAAGTCTATTGGACTCAACTCATTTATATAAAGAAATGTACCGTTTGTCCGTGAGACGAGTTCAATGTTTACATAAAAAAACACCTTTTTGTATACTGTTCGAAAATGAGTGAAACAAATTGGACGAAATATGACAGAAGTGCATTTTAGATGATAATAACTCTTCTTTCAGTAATCGACGAATCATGAAAGATATTGTATAAGGGTTGAAACCACCATCACCCCCTGACATATTTTTCATAACACTCTTAGGAGTGGTAATAGGGTTCTCATTTTTTTTAACAAGATGACTGATTAATTGTCTTCATTTTGTCACTCTTGTGAAAATTTCGTCCCAAACATATGCATAGGCGATTCCTTTAGACCAATCAGAGCAATCCGAGAAGCGCCTGCGTGTTGAGAAACGTCTAATACGCAACAAACATGCAACAAATAAACCATGTCCAGGTAACTGCTTGTGTCGACTAAATTCTTTCTTGGAAAGGAATATTCTCAGAATCGTGATTGGATTTTCTCAATTCAGAATTTCTTTCCACGACTTGATGAAGGTCGACCTTACTTCGGATCCTCTACTATTACTATGAAAAAAAAAAAAAATCGTGTATTGGCTTGTTTATCACATCGACAACCATGTTTTTCATTCCATCGAAGAAAGTGCGCATTTAGATGCGCTTTTTTGTCGTGACGTCACCAATTGTCTGATGGAATTTATGTTGGAACGATGGAACAATGGATTATACAACACATTGATGGATAAACGCGCATTTCTTTGTGTGTCAGTCAAAATGTATCTCAGGAATCAAAAGTGCTGATATAATTTTATTGATTGACACTAAAATAGCGTTTTCCACTCGCCGATTTACAGAGCGCACTAGCACAGAGCAAATACAAGTGGTACTAGCTCGGATCTTCCATAAAGTGCGGTTCCAGCACAGAGCAGTGGAATAGAAATAGAGAGTTGGTGCGATCTTCTTATCATTAGAAATTTCAGAATAATTGTTTTGTCAATCAAAAAGTTGAATTATTGAAAGTATATTTTGGTTCTGTTGGTCCACATGAAATGGATTCATCTACCTCGTATTGTGGTTTCCCTGGGAACACTGCCAGAAACCAACCAGAATCAGTATTATATATATGAATGTTCATTGTCAATGATGTTCAATTATTGAATCATTCGACAATAGTGATGTAGCATTGAAGTGTCGTTCACGAAGTTAGTATATTTTTCACCATTACACTGAATCAACAATCATATTATGTTTGATACCTGCACATCTGAATAGCTGTTCTTTAACTCTTAGGTAATGTTGAATCTTCCGTAAACGCTGTTTCGTAATGAAGTACTTCTCTATCTCAATCATAATTTTCTCATTATCGCTCATTATATCCGAAGTATCTATGATTTTGGAAATTATTGTGATAATAGTAATAAACTTCAATGACATTCATAATTATTCGAATTCCAAACATTTTCCAACTCGTGACTCGAATATTTGAGGTTATGTGTATCGCACCGTCGTACAAGCACAGTTCTGAAAACTCGAACTCTGAGCGGGCATCGAGCAAGTTTGAATGCCAGTGGAAATCATTTCTCGACAAAAGTTCGCTCCTGAAATTCTCAGTGGACCACGCAAAACGCACTCAGTGCCGAAAAAGCTCGAGCTAGTGCCACGAGTGGAAAACGCTATAACTCTATTTTCTAAAATCTCTCAAAAATCCCCAATAATCATTGTTTTCTATCAAAGAAAAACAAAAAACAATACTAAGATGTGTCAATTATCATGTCAATATACTCCAAACCGCTGGATTCTCAAAAAAGCGATTTGAAAGTGCGCATTTTATTACAACAATTTGATGGATTTCCATCAACATTCCAGTGGAATTTGGCAACAGTTTGATGGTTTCTTCGATTCATGCGGATGACAAAATGTTGCAATGAAAACCGCACCCATAACAACCATATTACAACTAGTGCTCACTTTTATCAAACTAATACCATCCAGTGACTCTAGTGCTGACTAGGGTCCCTTGATGGAAATTGACATTAAAGTCATCTTAACAGGGTACGGACAGATCATAGCTGCATTCTTTTTTAATGGTCTAGGGACTTTAGTTTTGTCTACTGGCATCACTGACATTGCTGTCACGTCACATCCATGGGCGTTACAGAAAATCATTCAAAATTTTGATAATTGGTATGTACAGGGTATTTACTTGTTGTTGAGGAAGATCATATGGCGGACGAGTTTTGTAATTATGATCCGATTCTATTCAAGATTGGAAGATATCTGGAGTTTTCCGGGGTTGGAGATAATGATTGTTTCGTCAAACTTGGAAAATTCAAGATGACGGATCCAATATACAGGCTGATTTTAAAATAAGTGCATATATTTTAAACACTAAGAAAGCTTGAGGTATACTACCGAATAGCACTATTAAAAATATTATTAGGATCAAAATAGATTTGGGGCAAAATACCCTTTTTCCGCCCAGATTTCTACTTCTGTCCCAACTATCGTTTGCGATCCGCAGTCGACCGTGATGAACGAAGCGACGTTGCCACTCTACATGAAAATTAGGAGATATTAAATAAAATGTATAATTGAGAAAATGTACATGGGGAAGAAGTTAACCCTGGTCTTGAATTTCAGAAAGATAATACAAAAACTTCAAAATGGACTCACCCAAGATTTCTACACATAAGCTTGAAAAGCGTATAACTTAACACCTCACGGTTGGAAGTTATTTTACTGAAAAATCCTTTAGACCCTTCCTTCCACCTCCTTGCATCGCTACAATTTCGTGGTCTTCGAGGAGTCTCATGGGCCCCGCACAATAACGACCCGACATAAGAACCATATCATTCAGCTCAATGTTTGAGAAATGCATCGTCACATTCCAAGCAAATTGTCAGAAACAAAACTTTACATTCAGTGTTGTTCCTGGGTCTGATTTTTTCGTAATAGATTTTCTTGGAAAATGGTAACATTTTCATAAAAAACTAATTTGGAAAAAAGATCTATTAGTTTAATTCAATGAAATGATACTGCTCACTATACACTAATCTCACAAATCCAATCAGCTGTGTCCAATCAGGATGAATCGCAACCACGCAGGCGCTACTTTGCTGTTTCTGATTGGTCCGTAGAAATCGCCTATTAGTAATTCATGGTCATCTGAATTCTTGCGTCCGAAACTGTCAGAAGCATGCGCAGTTTCACAGAACTGTATGATTTTTGGGTTCTGTGGACTTGTGCATGCTTCTGACGGTTTTGGATTGTTTATTCTCTGAACGCGAACAATCCTAGTTAGAACTGTCAAAGGTCACAGCAAAGAGGAAATCTATGGTCACAGATACTACTGTTCTGAGAAATGATGTTGACAGATCATATGATGATAGTTTTTTTGTGTGTTTGTAAAATAATTGTAAACGTAAAATAAAAAATAAAATAATTGGATGTTGTGTCGTGATAATCGTGATATGGTCGTGATTTTCAATGTGAGATTGCCAGGAAGGATATGTCGTCGTCGAGTCGTTTTCGATGGTTTAAGTGCGAATATGAACCAACAAGAACACAGGACGATATTAGTCTGGAATGGACTCGATATTAGTATTTGTTTGCTCTCGGGAGTTTTGCTGTTCGAGCAGGTATGAGAAAATCTACTAGGTGAGTCGATTTTCAACTTTGTGGAAGGAAGGGGGACGTTCTATCATTCCCCTCATGTTTCTATCCGTCTCTCGTGATCCATGGAGATAATCACCCCACAGTTCTCTCAGTGAACTTTAAAAAATAAGGCTCCTGTACATATTACATTCCTCAGATGAAGAATGTCCCTTTCTTCATCTGAGTTACATTCACCTCTATTAGTTTCCATAACCTATTTCAATTCATATTCATTCTGTGACAAATTTTTATCAGGATATTCGTCTCTGAAACAATCTGGCATCACTGTCTTGTTCTGACTTTAGTGAATGACGAATTGGAGAATCCCTGGGATTCCGCAGATTTCACTTGCTTCCCAGTGGCGTACTCGAATTTCGAAGCATTTTATGTTCAATTTTCAAAATGAAATTTCTCGTTAATGTGAAGACTTAGGAAAAATCTAATATTTTAGTAATTTTTGTTAGACTCTCTCATATATATGTCTTGAATATATGCACTCATTTTAAAATCAGCCTGTATAGCGAAATAAATTTCTAATTATGATTTGATTCTATTTAAGATTGATGGTATCTGAGGGTTTTCGGAGTTGAACTTCATGATTTTGTCAAAATTGTGAAATTCAAGATAGCGGATCCAATATGGCGAACGAATTTTGTAATCATGATCCGATTCTATTCAAAAATCAATATTGGTATCTATGGATTTCCGGGGTCGGAGATTATAATTATTTCATCAAAATTGAGATACTGAGATGGCGAATCCAGTATGGTGAACGAGTTTTGTGATGAAGATCCGATTCTATTCAAATGTGGTATCTGGTGGTTTTCGGGGTAGGAGATAATGATTGTTTCGTAAAAATTGGAAAATTCAAGATGATGGATTCAATATGACGAAAGACATGACTTTATATAATTATTATTACTCTACCACAAATAGAAAATATGTAGGATGCAAGAGTGAAAATAACGTCGTGCCTATAAGATATACTGCTTATACCTACTTCTTTATTGTTACTTTCATCAATAAATTATTCGAAAATGACTTGTTATTCAAGGGAGAGAGAAAAATAAGGTGGAGTTTATTCTTTTTTCAGCCTACTTCTCGTCCTAGACGAAGTATTATATATAGTGTGATATTAGTAACTCCATAAATTCTTCTCCGAGTTGAATTTACGAAAATATATTCAGCACACATGACATGAGCACAGTAGTTTAGATACCCACACCGAGGTTTCCACCATTTCTCAATCAAAAGGCTCTGCTTATTCAGGTCATAGATAAATAACTACTACTCAGCTTGAAATCAGAATTCATTCATTCAATTCAGTCAACCATGGTATACAGTCTAAGAACAGTCTCTTTTGGTGGAATTGAGATGTCTCTAGGCATCTTAGGTGAAATATATTAAGCTTTCAGTACAATTGATATGTTCCCTACCTCGCAAAGATTGTGCTGGAGTAGTAAACTCTTATATCTTGGTATAGTTAAGCAAGAAATTCCATATGGAAATTACGTATGATACGCCAGTGCCCTCAATATAACCTAAAAAACAACGAATGTCAAAAATCTAGTGTTTATCCCCAGAATTGAATAAGGATGGAACTATATAACTGTTTCACAAACACTTTAGAGTGAGAGGAGACGAGGATCTGTCCGTACCCTGTTAAGATGACTTTAACGTCAATTTCCATCAAGGGACCCTAGACAACACAAGCACCACAGCAGCATGCTACTAGTTCAATAACTGGCGAGAGAGTCTCCAGGTTCACGAGCTTGACAGTTTGACGATTGACGTTTGACTATCTTGCACTTGCGTCAATGAATTCTCTATACTTGCGAGTTTGCCCCTTTTTTTTTAAATTGTGAAGTGAAAATATGAATCGACAATTATTTCAAAATCTCATTAATCAGTTTAATTTGCACACATCAAAATTGCTTGCATTTGGATTATTCACCATGATTCAAAAGTCTCGAAGAACGTTTGTTCCAAGAGAGGAATGCTGTACCTATATATACTTGCTGATATCCAGTTAGTAGAAATAACACACAGAAATCAAAACTAACTTGAAAATCGATCAGCTAGAATAAAATTATGTTAACTAGGTATATACCTTATTTATTTCTCTCCAGGTTCCATCAGAATTCTCAATGATGTGAGTAAAACAAACCACAGTTGAAGAAGGCTGGGCAAAATGCATTGAACATAGGTACCTACTTAACTCAATTCTCAGATCGGAGACTGTCATGCCTCTTTTCACAACTGAAGCCTATTAATTATTGCCACAGGTGAAATAGATAAATTGGAATTGTATCAATTTTAAAGTTAATTAGAGTTGATTTTAGGTACTCAAAGCAAAACCAAGAAATCCTGAATTCTGCCTTTGATTTGGAAATTCTGAAAATGAGGATTGATAAACAAAGGGAGACCTACAAACCCTGAAAATTCACCAAAGGAGTAACTAGGTACCTAATGAAATATCTTTGGTCAAATTTCATGTGAAGGTGCAAGAATATTACAATGTAAAACATTGATACTTACCTTGGAATGATTATAGTAAATTATATTATAAAAAAATCTATAGTATAAATATAATGTTGGAAACTATTTGTTTTTATGATTAGATAATATTGGTCATATTTTCACAGGGTATATCTAATGAATATTTCCACATATTCCATCAGTTAGGTATACCCATCAAAATAAGTAATCTTTCTTTTTTTTCACAAAAAAAGTGTTCTACTTATCTCAATGATAAAGCTAATTGCTGAAGATTGTGCAAATAGATAAATTATGAAAAACCCAGTGAAAATATAAGTAACAAACAATAAGACCACAAAGACATAGAAAAATGCAACACTAGAATGTTTTTATTGAGGAAAAATAACAGTGCCCATTATATTTATGAATCAGTATGTCTATAATAAGGGTTAGACAAGTGTTCCATCATGAACATATTTCCTTTTTGAGATCACTTGGAGGCCCACTCATTTGTGTTCTCATAATATCATGTAGTGTTTCCATACTCTTCACTAGTTGTAATGTGGCCTTTGGTATTGATATTATAATAATTATATTCATTGTAAATCCTTTTTGATAGCTCTAAAATCAAAATATTTCCCATTACCCTTTAGCCATAAGCAAGGCTATAATAGTAACTCTGCTATTTGACTTGAAAATATCAATAAGTAGCTGAGAATTACAAAATAGGTATCAGGAAACTAAACTGTTGAATTCACCTTTTAATCCTTGAACCTTATGCTTGTTGGAATACTATTTAAAACAATATCAAATCCACTGACTATCTTTACCACTCTGTATCATAACGATGATTATTGATTGACTTAAGTTGTCACTTCATGCCACTTTTGTATATGCAGTAGTTATTAATAAAGCATTACATATTAATAAATATTGCCTTCCTGTTCCCCACAAATCGCACTCAGCCAACAGGTTATGCGCCCAGGCTCGTGTTAATCGTGAAATAAGTTTCGAAAAGATCGTTTTTTCGCCTCATTTTTCCAGCCAGAATGTCGACTGTATTACCTTCAATTGAAAAATTGCAAGGACGTGAGAATTTCGATAGTTGGAAATTTGCTGTTAAGACTTATCTGGAACATGAAGAGTTGTGGGGCTGCGTGACAGGAACTGATACAGACGAAAGAAGGATTACAAAAGCTAAGAGTAAGATTATTCTCCTGATAGATCCCATCAATTTTGTACATGTGCAAAATCAGACTACCGCGAAAGGTGTATGGGACGCTTTGAAGAAAGCTTTTGAAGACAGAGGGCTCACGCGAAGAGTAGGGTTACTCAGAACCCTAATAACAACCAGACTGGAAGATAGCAAGTCAGTTGAAGACTATGTCAACAAGATTGTTGGCACAGCACATAAGCTATCTGGTGTTGGACTCAACGTTAGTGATGAATGGGTTGGTACAATACTTTTAGCTGGATTACCCATTGAATATGAGCCTATGATTATGGGCATAGAGAGCTCTGGAGTACCAGTAACTGGAGACTGCATAAAAACAAAGTTACTGCAGGATGTCAAGTCGACTAAAGATGAAATTGCTATGTACAGCAACAGATTTCCCGATAGGAATAGAAAGTCAACCAGCATTAGAGTTGGCAATGGTTCAGCAAATAAAACCAGAACAATTCGGTGTTTCCAGTGTAACAGGTATGGACATTTTGCCAAGAACTGTGACAAACCGAAGAAAGACAAGAGCATTGATAAAGAAAAGCACACCGTGGCACTATATTCAGCGTTATCAGTTGCACCAAGTGATCACAGCAAAAGTGATTGGTATTTGGACTCGGCTGCTACCATTCATATGACAAATAATTTGGACATACTTGAAAATGTCAAAATTACCACTGAGTGTTCCATCTCCACCGCGAATGATCAAAGAATGTGTGCAAATCAAATAGGTAGCGTTACCCTACCTGTTTCAGACTCTCATAATGCGGAAATTGAAAATATTGTTTATGTGCCAGATTTGAAGGTGAACCTGTTATCAGTTAGCCAGATAGTGAAGAAGAATTGTTCTGTTTTATTTAATGCCACTGGTTGTGAGATTTATGATTCTCAGCAACATGTTATTGCCTCAGGAACGCTAGATAAAGACTTATTCAAACTTGACCTGAAAAATAATCATATAGCATGCCATGCATCAGTAAACTCAATGTTATGGCACCGTAGGCTAGGGCATATAAACTTTGATAGTTTGAATAAACTCAAAAATGGTATGGCATCAGGCCTAGATTTTTCGAATACTGATACGAATTGTAAGTGTGAAATTTGTGTCATGGGTAAATGTCAAAGGTTGCCATTTAAAGACAGTGAAACGCACACAGAAGAAGTTCTCAAGTTGGTGCATTCGGACTTATGTGGACCTATTGAAATGGAAAGTATAGCTGGTTCACGATATATGCTAACTTTCTTAGACGACTATACACACAAGGTATTCGTGTACTTTCTAAAAACGAAAGATGAAGCTTTTGACCATTTCAAGACTTTCAAATGTTTAGTTGAAAATCAGACTGGAAAAACAATAAAAACACTCCGTACCGATAATGGGGGTGAATATCTGAGTACAGCATTTAATAAATATTTGAAAGACTCTGGTATTATACATCAGCTGACCGTGCCAAGAACAGCTGAGCAGAATGGCAAAGCGGAACGTTTGAACCGTACAATTGTCGAAAGAGTGAGATGTATGCTGATCGATTCTGAGTTACCTAACAGTTTTTGGGCAGAGGCAGCTAACACAGCGGTCTACTTACTCAATCGATCTCCTACGAAGTGTCTCAAAGAAAAAACCCCAGAGGAAGCGTGGAATGGCATCAAACCAAAGCTAGATGGGCTACGGATTTTTGGCTGCAAAGTTCATGCACATGTAGCCAAAGAAATACGTAAAAAGTTGGATAGAAAATCTGTAGCTAGTATAATGGTTGGTTATAGTTCTGAAAGCAAGGCCTACAGACTATATAACCCCTCTACAGACAAAGTATTTATAGCTAGAGATGTTGTGTTCTTCGAGAATGAGAAAGGCAATTCACTGATTGAGCAGGCTCGGAAAGAAGAAGATAAACATTTTTTTGTATTTCCAGACGAGACTAGTAATAACCTTGCTCAAAATGATGAAAATGAGTCAGTTTCTTCTTCGTTTCAGTCTAACAGTGAAGAACAGCATGAAAATGACTCAGAATACTATCAAGAACAATATCTAGACCAGGATCAAGATTTCATCACAGACCAAGTTGTACAGGTTCCAGCTGACGGAGTGAGAAGAAGCCAAAGAGAGAGAAATGTACCAAAACATCTGAATGATTATGTTAGCTATGCAACTATGGTTGATCATTCTGATCCTCAGACAGTTGAAGGAGCTTTGAGTAGACCAGATGGTGACAAATGGCGGGCAGCCATGAAAGAAGAGTATGCAGCCTTGATTGACAACAAAACGTGGGAGTTAGTAGACTACACAGACGACAAGAAACCATTGAAATGCAAATGGGTTTTCAAAACAAAGAAAGATGCTCAAGGTACAGTTGTCAGACATAAAGCAAGGTTGGTGATCAAAGGTTGTAATCAAAGAAAAGGGATTGACTACGAAGAAACCTATTCTCCTGTTGTCCGGTATACATCTATAAGATATCTACTTGCTTTAGCTGCTGAATTCGATTTAGATATCGATCAGTTAGATGCAGTTACAGCTTTCCTGCAAGGAGATCTTACCGAAGATATATTTATGATACAACCTGAAGGTTTTTCACAGTCGAACAAAATATGCAAATTGAAAAAATCTCTGTATGGTCTCAAACAAGCCAGCAGAGTTTGGAACTTAAAACTTGATCAATGTCTCAAGAAGAATTGTGGTATGACTCAATCGAAAACTGATTCATGTATTTACTTCAAATATACTGAGTCATTAATTATCATTGTAGCGGTCTATGTAGATGATATGATAATTCTGTCCAATGACACAGCAGCTAAGATCAGTTTCAAGAATCAATTAATGTCACAGTTTGAGATGAAAGACATAGGAGAAGCCAGATTTGTACTTGGAATGCAGATCACACGTGATAGAAACCATAGGAAAATATGGTTAGATCAAGAGTTGTATATAGAAAACATGCTCAAGAAGTACAACATGTGGGAGTGCAATCCAATTGATACTCCTGTTCTGCTGGGTGAGAAATTATGCAAGGACATGTCACCAAAGACAGAAGCTGATTATGATAGAATGATGAATATACCCTATCAGGAAACTATAGGAAGTCTTCTATTTGCAGCACAAGTATCACGACCCGACATATCCTACGCGGTAAATAATGTGAGTAGATTTACTCAAAATCCAGGACTATTACACTGGACTGCAACAAAGCGCATCCTTAGATATCTCAAAGGAACAGTGAAATACCGGCTGGAATTTGATGGAACAAAGAAAACTGAAATTGTTGGCTATGCAGATGCTGATTGGGCCAGCAACCCAGATGATCGTAGATCAGTTACTGGGTATGTTTTCCTGAAAAATGGAACAGCTATTTCTTGGGCAACTAAGAGGCAAGCCACAGTTGCTCTTTCCACGACTGAGAGTGAATACATGGCTATGAGTATGGCAGCGCAAGAAGCTCTATGGTTGAGAAGGTTGAGTGAGGAATTCGATCAATGTACAGAGGCGACAGTAATACATGTGGATAACCAAGGAGCTCAAAATCTTGCGAAAAATGGATCTTACCATGCTAGAACCAAACACATAGATGTGAGGCATCATTTCTTGAAAGAAAAGATTGATGAAAAATTACTGGAATTGAGGTATATTTCCACGGAGAAGCAAGTAGCAGATTCCCTAACGAAGGCAGTGGAAAAGAAGAAACATTTGTTTTGTTCCATGAGTCAGGGTTTGACTTATTTTAAATAGAGGGGATGTTGGAATACTATTTAAAACAATATCAAATCCACTGACTATCTTTACCACTCTGTATCATAACGATGATTATTGATTGACTTAAGTTGTCACTTCATGCCACTTTTGTATATGCAGTAGTTATTAATAAAGCATTACATATTAATAAATATTGCCTTCCTGTTCCCCACAAATCGCACTCAGCCAACAATGCTTGGCCTCTAAATAGTCATTTCTATGGAAGTACTATGCATTGGCTTTGCTGAAATAACAATCAGCATTTCTGTATGTACATAAGAAGTGCTGAGTTAGGTGTTGAATACAAAGAACTCAGGATAAAACCTGTGCTGGCTGCAGTGTTCCATCATGAACATATTTATTTTCTTTCTTAGCTCACTTGTCATGTTTTTGAACTGTCCACTGGAAGTATTGCTGTCTTTTCCATATATATAATATATTTATAGTGAACCGTTTTGCTAGCCCTAAAATCAGAACCTACAAGCTGTCATAACCAAAAAGATTCCTTACAAACATACCTAGATGACCTACTGCGTTATGTGTTTCCCAATTTTGAGCAGTATATTGAACATTTTTCTCCTCATTTCAGCCATAAGAGAAATTTTGTCAAAAATCCAGGAGAAATGAACATCGAAAGGGCACTTTTATTACCTCAGATCAATCCTCCATCTATATCATTCAGATTTCCGAAGATTAATTTGTTTTAGGTTATTGATGATTGGAAATTATATGAAAATGTAAACAAAATACAAATGACAAATGAAAGCAAATACACTGTTGCCAAAACTTAGTTCACTTCTCCGTTTTCCATTGGCCAGAAGCGCCCAGGCGCCACCTACTAGTTGCGCGCGCCGAACTGAATTGTTATTATCATCAAACAAAACAATTCAAACAAAACAATTCAAACAAAACAATTCAATCAAAACAATTCAAACAAAACAATTCAAACAATTTAATTCACCAATCTATATGGTGCATAAAATTATCATCAAACAAATAAATTCAAACAAAACAATTCGAACAAAACAATTCAAACAATTTAATTCACCATCAATCTATATGGTGCATAAAATTATCATCAAACAAATAAATTCCAACGAAACAATTCAAACAAAACAATTCAAACAATTTAATTCACCAATCTATAAATGGTGTTCATGTAATAATCATCAAACAAATAAATTCAAACAATTTAATTCACTAATTTGATGTTCAAGTAATTATTGTCAAACAAATGAATTCAAACAATTTAATTCATCAACTCTATTGCTGGTCTTTCTTATGGATGAATTATTATGTTACATGAATTTATACGATTGATGATTGTTTTTGAACGAAATAAAATGTTTGACGAATATTTTTCATCAAACATTTCAAATCATTCATAATAATAGGCTCAGTAATATTGAACAATCAAAAAAATTCCTGTCACCAGAATTGTTCAATTTTGAAGATTGATGAATTTAATTGTTCTCTATTTTCACGATTGTTGGTATAATTCCAACAATCACTTAAATTCAGAAATTTCTATTCACATCAAACAATTCAATTCTTCCATCCATTCAGTTGCACAACTTCGAAGGTATGTATTCTTTTGATTGATGAATTAAAATGTTACATTAATTTAAACGATTGATGATATATTTGCAACAATCGTTTTAAATAAAGGAACGATTTGAAACGATTGTTGTAAAAAATCATCAAACAATTTTATTCGTGACTGAAATATAAACGACAAACGAATAACATTTTTTGTGGACAACATATAAAGCGTCATACAATTAAATTCAACAATTATTTTTATCCTGAATACAAATTTTTTCGAATGATGAATACAAATGTTACATGAATTATTATGATTGATGCTAATTTGATGTTGGTCTTCAGAATTATAGGTATATAAATGTTTGGTGGAAATTATTTATAAACCAATGCATTTCTTGCAACTCTTGTGTGCATCTAACAAAATAATGTACAATATTAAATCAACAATAGTTTTAATTGCACCGGGAATAAATATGAAACATTTTAAATGTTTGATTTATAATTTACAACGAATTGGTAATAAAAAGTAAAACGGCGTTCCATAGCATTCAATTCCCTTTCTAATGACATATCACAAGTTGGTATCTAACCAGAAACTAGATCAGAAAGAAATTATTATTGAAATTCACCGAGTAGGCCGTGGAAGCAAAATGAAAGCCAAATGTATTGACGCTGAGGGAATGCATTTCGAACATTTGTTTTGAATTTATTTTATCTTTAATCCTATCAATTTGAATTTTTTTTTTTCGATAAATCTGTTTTTTTGTTATTCGAAGAATAATAATTGGATTTTTTGGTATTTCATTTCAAAAAATGACTTTCTATTATATCATTAGAAAGGAATGGTTATGCTGAATAGTACAGGCAAGAAAAAGTTGTATGTTCCTAATTAAGTTATGGACCTACAGAGTATTGTTTTTTTCCCAATTTTTCCAATATTTTTTTGGCGGCTTTTTATAACGCCGACGAATGAAAATAAAATATCACAGTAGTAGCAACTGTTATCAAGTGACGTATGGTTTCCATAGCCAACTTTTCAATTTTTGGCTTTCATTTTGCTTCCACGGCCTACTCGGTTAATTTCAATAATGATTTTTTTCTGATCTAGTTTCTGGTTAGATACCAACTTGTGATATGTCATTAGGAAGGGAATTGAATGCTGTTTAAAGCGAAAAGAAAAAAAAATAGGGTTTCCATTCAAAGTAAGGAAGTTGATGTTACTTCCGGTCAGACCGGAAGTTAACTTCGACATGTCAATATGCTCAAATTCTAGCTCTTATGTCTTTATATCGACGCTCCAAATTTCACAAACCTACTTCATACAATAACTGAGATATTCCGTAGGCAATACTTCCGTAGCCACCCGGTATACCTACTTATTTTATAATGATTTTTTTCTTGTATAAACAACCAATGAGAGTATATAGCAATACACAGCATGGGGAAGTTTCCCCCATTGAGGTTCTTACCTCACCGTGAAGTTTGTGAAAAATTAACAAATACGTATTTTTTCTTATTTTCGTAAGATCAATTTTCACTTCAGAAAATAGTTATTTTCCTAACAAGAGCAGAAAGTGATTCTTTCCCGCACGCGACTGCCGTTGACACAAACGACGCGAAGCGGAGTTCGGGCAAGCAGTCGAGTGCGGGAAAGACACTTTCCGCATGAGTAAGGAACAATATTTTTCTACAAGAGTAGGAAATTGATTAATTTGTTCAATTGATTATTCATGCAAATAGGAACAACTAATAAGAGAAATATATTCTCTATCTACTAATTATTAGTAATAGCTATTGTGAACTAACAGTTTGACGCATTATGTAGGTTCATTGCGGAAGCCAGCAGGCCCATAAGGTGTTTGGTCTCTAGGTTTCAGACAAATGAGCCAAAAATACTTGTTATTCATTCGGTATTTTCATTACTTTATATTGCACCATTCAATAGAACGCGTGTATAGCTTCTCATACCTTTCTTGAGACTTCGTTGGCAATAACGCATCTGTATCGAGTCCCTACAGCTAGAAGTTTTTGATCACATTGTGACAATTTCACTGAATCAAAAATGACAGTAACGCTGTGTCTGTCACTTCGACAATTACAAACTCATTTGAGGTTTGATTGGCATGACAACAATAATGGTTTCCCATCAGATCAATCCAAATCTATAGGGGGATTTTTATAATAATCGATTTTCTTTTTTCAATATTTCTTGATTTTCACAATAAATAGTGGAATTTGTTGGATGATTCTGAACATATATACTTAATACTGCAACAAACAAACTTAAACTTTCATATTCCATCACCTACCACTTATATTTTGCGATCTTATCGTATCTTTGTTTTTCCCGCATTGTTGTGGGAAAAAGACACTTCCCAAACTGAATCACGCACGCTTGTAAAAAAAAAATAAATGAGGAACTTGGCTCCTCCACCATTCCTGACGTACTTTCTGAAAATCCACATTCACACAGAGTTAGAATACGACTGACTCCCTGTGCCAGTACGACGTTGCCGACATCATCAATATGTCTAGATTTCCGGAAATTATTCTTTGAATGAATAATAACTATATCAAAATGGCGATGGGATATAATATAGGTCCTTTAATCCTACTTTGTCAAGTATTATGAATAATGAGTCGTTAATCTATGGCTGAATGGAGTTATTGATTACTAATAAAGATAAAATAAATTATGATATTTTGCGACAGTACCTATAATTTTTCACTATCGTTATACTACAATATGTTATTTATTACTTATCAGTCATTTATTTGCTTATGAATTTGTTCCTTAATGAAACGGATCTATTTTCTAGAAAAGTTGCAGATTCAAAATACTGACAGGCACAATAAGAGGAAGGGGCCATGGGTGTCGGCTCCATTCTATTCTGACAGATGACAGTAAATTAGGAAGGATAGTATCATTGACTGTAGCCGATAGTGTTTCATTGATTCAATGATATTTTCGTTTGAGATCGAGCTCTATTCGAGAAATTTCAATGCATAAATAACAAAACTATAACCTGTCACCCTCTGCATTCCTGCTCCAAGTGCATTTGTGTTTATGTATGTTTTTGTTATTCAGTTTTACTTCTTCTTATATATTTTTTTTTTCATTCGTTTTCCATTCGTTAGCTATTTGCTAGCTATATTCTTCACCATCAGCTATTTTCAGCCTAATCCTTTTCAGTTCGATTTCAGAAATGGTAAACTCAATTTCAGAATCGGTGAGTTGAAATTCAGAAAAAGTCCATTCAATTTCAGAAATGGTGAACATTGTACCTACTCAATCATTGATTACTCCAATTATTGATTTTCATCAACTTTGTAATTGATGCTCGATTTGTTTAGTTTTAATATATCTGTATGATGAGATATGACATATCTGTGAATACTGCTTTTGGGTTAGTCCCGTTTGTATTCCTATTCGTGTATAAATAAATAAATAAATAAATGAATAAATAAATAAATGAATGAATAAATAAATAAATAAATGAATAAATAAATGAATAAATCCTTATACATATTTGTTTGACATATTTTCAGTTGCATGAGGAAAGAACAAACCATGTTTAGTATATTTAAATTTTTAAAAACCATCAAATAACATATACTAAACTTAATTTTCAATTAATCTATACAGACATGTCTTCCATTCGAATCGCAGAAGGAGAATGGCGTTGCCCATGATTTAAAAGAATTCAAACACTCATACCTCATAACTTATGAGGTATATATATATTCCATAATATAATCAATTATTGGGTTCAACCAATGTAATGTGCCAATCTGCAAATAAGAACATCTTGAAATCCTTCCTTCATGCAAATCTCCTCTATATATTCTTGAATGTGCAGGTGCATTATCCAGAACTACCACTATGTCATCTGTAGGAATTGTAGGATGCCCATTTTGAACGCACGCTCATCATCATTATGAACTAAGATTCATACAGTGACTTATTCAATTCACGATAGCGATAGTAAATGTGTAATCAGGATTATTTATTTCAAGTTGAACTTCTCTTTCTGAAATTGAACTAACCAATTCTGAAATATAACCTACTATTTCTGAAATTGAATGGACTTTTTCCGAAATTCAACTCACCGATTCTGGAATTGAGTTAATCATTTCTGAAACCGAGTTTACCTTTTCCGAAATATAACTTACCGATTCTGAAATTGAAGTTGAAAAGGTATAGATTCAGAATGTACGTCACAGTTTGCTGCCCGAAAATTAGAATTTGCTTTAATTTGAAAATGAAAACGAATTGGACTTTATCGGTCGCCATTCTGTACAGCGTGGACATAAAACTAGAGAGTTCCGAACTTATTTCATGAACATTCATCGGAAGGAAAAGGAAACTTCCCCATTCACTTCAAACGTAGTCCAGCAGACACGAGATAGTTCGCAAATCAATGGCCCATTCATTTTATCGATGGTATACTGCTGGCACGATTTGTCGGTGCTAAAGAAGTACATCATACAGGGTGATTCAAAATTGGATGTAAATATTCAGAGGACATATTGTTCGGATCAAAATATGACTTTTTCCTAATATTAACATGTGTCCCGAAATGCACCCCATCCTCCAGTAAATTAGGAAAATAACAAGATCATGTAATTTTTGGATTTATGACAAATTGATATTCATCTTACAGGACGTGGAAAGAAATTCTGAATAGAGAAAACCTAATCAAGTATCTGCGATTGAAGGTCTATAAAAATAACAAGTTTCCATCGTTCCAGTTTGAACCCCTTGATTGGGTATGAAAGTATTGAAAAGGAATATTCTCCGATAAATTATGAACATGAAAAAATGGATATGCCTCCTATTCATAAAGAAATATATTGAGAATTCGCATTCTCTATGTGATGAAAATATCAATTCTTTCTCGGGTTAGAAAACAACTGCTTTCCTGGCTATATATGCCACGACGAACATTGTTATATCTATTGAACAACACACGATAAGAATTCGAAAACAAAATCTTCAGGAGTTGAGAATTTGCATTCTCGTTCAGAAATTATTATGTGCATACATATTTTTATGTGAAGGAGAATGCAAATTCTCAACTTCAGAATATTTTGTTTTCAAATTCTGCTAGCTCGTCGTTCGACATTGGATCCGCTATTCTACGTTACTGGCCATGATGCCAAATGCCATGATCCTTTCTCAATAATACTGAGCTCCTATACAGCGTGTCTCATTTCAAACGGCCCCCCCTCTATATCTCAGCCTGTCTCAGCTATCAGTCGTGCGATCTTTACCAAATTTGTATCGGTATGAATAATCAATATTATGACCAGTTCTTCAGAGACAAACATCATTTCAGACAGTGCCGTGCATTTTTATTGAAATGAATAGGGGTCAGTTTTTCATTAAATCATATTAGGCATTTTTCCACAGGAAAACTGACCTCATAATATTGTTCTTCATGGTTTCAAACCCACATATTATGTGGATTTTCATAAGATGCCTATGAAGGGTTTCAGAAAAACAGGCACATCTAAACAGCATCTTTGCGAACGTAATAATTATTTACTCGGAAACATACAAAAGTATTACCCCTTCTTCCTTCCAAATCATGATTTTCCACCTACCGGAGCCATTAAACGTTCCAAAATTCGTAGTTGATTTGAAGTCACTATTTATGCGAGACTGAAAATGAAAAAAATGAAGCCAATCCTGTTAATTCGGAATTAGGTGATTTTTTGCATATGGGGGTTTGAAAGCATGAGGAACAATAATATGGGGTTAGATTTCCTGTAAAAAAATGCCTAATATGATTTTATGAAGAATCGACCCATTTTTATTTCAATAAAAACGCACGGCACTGTTCAAAATAATGTGCATCTCTGTAAAACTGGTCATATTGATGGTTATTCATACCACACCAAATTTGGTTGAAATCGAATGACTAATAACTGAGATATAAAGGGGAGCCGTTTAAAGTGAGACACGCTGTATATGTAACGATTCGATAACAATCTATATACTTGCTGAAATTATGACACGAATATCTGGGACACCCAGTTTGAAGTATGATGGTCGTTGACGAACTGATATTACTGATAACTGTTTCCAAGAAAAATTGCACAAAATTGCGCAGGAGACTGTGTATAATGTGTAGACACAGCTGTATTGTAGGATTTGTAGGAGAGAAAACGTGACGTCGCACATGCAGACAGACACACCTTCGAACGCGACCAATCGGAAACCATAGCTTTGCGAAGGCGCCACGGAGTAGTGTGAATTCCACTTTTACTGGCTCTCCCCTCTCCTAAATCTTAGAATACGGAGACGTATGGAAGGACTATTTACGCTTGCAACGCGCTAAAGGTGGATTTATGCACACCGCTTTTTCATTAATATCTTGCTTTCATTGACTGTCATTAAAGTTTGTTTTTACTTACGGGCTATGATACCTTCATGCACTTCCTTTCCTGATTTTAAACCCTTCTTCTTGATCAAAACATAGTCCTCAGCGCTCATAACATTCACTGATCACATAATTACAATAAGAATCATCCATTCATATTGTTTTCAGAGTCTTATTTGAACATACGACTAGAATGTTCAACCACATTCTGGAAAAAAAGAGGAAGAAATTGTTTGTCTGACTTATGACAGAATCGCGCCTGCGCAAGTCACGGTTTTTATTTTTATCTGTCATCAAGAGATAAAAGTTGTTCATCTTTTAGCGAATAGTTAATGAAAGATAAAATTCAATTTAGGTGCATAAATTAATGAACGGGAATACCAAGTTTTAACTTATTAGTGAAATCGTTAATGATTGTGAAATGATACAATTATTGAAAAAGCGGTGTGCATAACCTTAAGTTGTCAGTTGTCAGACAATGTTAATCGAATACAAAAACTCATTTCCACAAATCTTCATTATCAAAAATGGTAAATGACGGGAGAAAAACAATTACTAACTTTCCTGACTAATGCCACGCAGAACATTGAATTGATAGTTTTGGAAGGAATCTTTCCATCTGTTCTATATGTATCGCTACAGACAGAATCCATGATGCCAATGGGAGGCGTCTCTGCGAGCAGAAAATGCCAAGTGGATTTTTGTTGGGCCTGGTTACTACCCTACACTGATGAGGTCCAAAAGCCCGAAACCGGTCTTCAGGTAGCAAGCGTTAACCTCTGGCTACAACCTGAAAACAAACGGCAACAGTGCTGCCAACTCAGCCATTATTTGGCTAGTTCTAGCCATTTTTTAACTCATCTAGCTACTAAAAATTGAATCTAGCCATTTAGCAAGTTTTTCTAGCTATTTTTCATTCTGACTTTCGACCTTTCGAAAATTTGAAATAAAATTCCAACATCATACCTATTTTGATATCATTTGTTAATATCGTTGAATTTGACACTCTGCTGAATTCAAAAATAGTTCAATGGCACAAACTAGATGTTGAGACAAGGAAAGATTTATCGGACCTCTATATTTCAATGCGGCCATGTTGGTAGCATTGGAGAGAAAGATGGAAGAGGAGAGAATTTTCCTCTCTCTCGTTCAAGGTAGAAAACAGCTCAACCCTGCAGACCATTCTATATTTCTATGGGTTTAGTACCTATCATTTTGAGTAATTGACGTTGACGTCAATGACGATGTTAAAAAATTGCTAAAGAATTTTTCGTCTGCGAAATGCTTCCGTCATATTTCAACCTTCTTTCGACGATCATCTAGCCATTTTCAAGATTGGCTATTGGCACCACTGATCGGCATTAAGTAAAAAAACACTTCGATTCAAGGACATAAGATCTTCCTCTTTTATCGCATGATGTAAACAGAGATAACCCTGAAAAAATGGTGAGCTTACGAACACAATGGTCGTTTATTACAATTTACATAAGAAGATAGATAATATGATATAAGAAATGTCACGCCAAACCCAAACAATAAATTACAGCAATTTGTAGAATGAATATGTTCGAAGGTGTGAGTATGTATGTATGAGTTGGAAAATGATGGCCACTTCCAATATCTTCATCTAAACTACTCAACACTAATTTCGTCGCACACCGAAATGTCGCCCCTGTTATAATGTGAATAACTTTTTTCAGTTCAGAACAATTTGAATTTGGTTCACACTGTTCGATAGCCCAGCCCTTCAGCTATAATCTCGTACTTCATTGAAACATAAGGGTATTCACATAAAATCTCTACATGGTGTTTTCCGACACTGTACAAAATTTCGGAATATTCAAAAGGCTCTCAAATGGTGAAAAAAATTTTTTTCTCAACTTCGACAACAGAGGCATGAAGATGATCTCATTACCTCGAGATGTTTCGCGAATCAACTTCCTATCTCTCTTATTCACAGAGTGATCTCAAAAAATCAACTTTTTGGTTTTGCAGCCATAACTTTTTTCCACGTCAACCGATTTTAGGAATCTTAGGCTCATTTTGAAGATAAAACTTCAGATGAAGAGATCTGAATATCAGAATTGACTCAAGATGGCTATCAGAGATCTAGAGTTTTCTTGAAAGTGACCCAAATCTGGAACGCCCTCCGAATCTCGATTGGGAAGAGAATTGAATGAAAATCAACTTTTTCTCAGAAAAACAATTCATTCTGGATGCGTCCATATTTTCCTCGCTCTCAGTAGTCAAGAAAGTGCGTGAGAAAACACAATTGAAACATGTTCTTGCAGAAACATCAGATCATTTCTCCTCTGTAATGCATGGCCCGTAACCAACGTTACAAGAATCACAGTAAGTGACTGACAAGTCAAGTTGGACGTCGTTTTCGAATAATAAACAGATTTCGATAGTGTCGATGCCGCATCTAACGCGATTGTGGGTGAAAACTTTGTTCTCGTTGATGACAATGCGAGACCGCATAGGGTTGTTGGTACATCATTTATGATGAGCCTTAGCTGGTCGGGTTTGTCAGTCCATTGTGATTCTTGTAACGTTGGTTACGGGCCATGCATTACAGATGAGAAATGGTCTGATGTTTTTGCAAGAACATGTTTCAATTGTGTTCCCATGCACAATTCTTGACTACTGAGAGCGAGGAAAATATGGACGCATCCAGAATGAATTGTTTTTCCGAGAACAAGTTGATTTTCATTCAATTCTCCTCCCAACCGAGATTCGGAGGGCGTTCCAGATTTGGGTCACTTTCAAGAAAACTCTAGATCTCTGATAGCCATCTTGAGTCAATTCTGATATTCAGATATCTTCATCTGAAGTTTTATCTTCAAAATGAGCCTAAGATTCCTAAAATCGGTTGACGTGGAAAAAAGTTATGGCTGCAAAACCAAAAAGTTGATTTTTTGAGATCACTCTGTAAATAAGAGAGATAGGAAGTTGATTCGCAAAACATCACGAGGTAATGAGATCATCTTCATGCCTCTGTTGTCGAAGTTGAGAAAAAATTTTTTTTCACCATTTGAGAGCTTTTTGAATATTCCGAAATTTTGCACAGTGTCGGAAAACACCATGTAGAGATTTTATGTGAATACCCTCATGTTTCAATGAAATACCAGATCATAACTGAAGGACTGGGCTATCGAACAGTGTGAACCAAATTCAAATTGTTCTAAACTGAAAAAAGTTATTCACATTATAACAGGGGCGACATTTTGGTGTGCGACGAAATTAGTGTTGAGTAGTTTATATAATTTGAATTGATTTCAAATTTTGATAATAAATTTTGTTGCCTTGTTAAAGAAACAATATGCTCATTATGATTTATTTTCTGTTTATGTCTATTTAGAATTAGATTTAGAATGGGGCCTTCGGGCTATCTGCCTCCACACCGCGACCTTTTCAGATCTATTGTGTTTGCCATCAAAATCGATTGAGTTCTTCGGCTAGCGCCGCCTTCTCTATGAGACTCCATAGGCTATCTTTCAGATCCCCTGTGTATCTTTGGGCTTCTGGTTTTTCCTCACCCAGCGTGAGGAACCTTAGCCTTGACCTTGACAAGCCCTCACAGTGGCAAAGTATTTGTACTGCTGTTTCCTCTTCTTCCTGATGACAGAACCTGCACAGCAGTTCTTCAGTCAGACCTATCGTACTCATGTGTTTGTTGAGCCTACAATGCCCTGTGAGAAGTCCCACTATATAGTATTCTAGTTGAACTTCGTTTCTGGCTCAGTAGATATTCTGTGAATGTTGGCGATGGTTTTTTAATAAACTCTTTTGCTTGTCTCATTTCTGGCGAGTTGTTCCACCATTCTTGAGATTTGGTTTGCATCCATGATTTGATACTAGTCTTTTGTATAGCTTTCGCAATACCACAGAAGGGTTCTGGGCCATTCAGAGCTTTGTTTGCTCCTGCTCGGGCAAGTGAGTCTGCCTCTTCATTGCCCTCGTACCCTGTATGTATTGGTACCCATGCTAGAGTCAGTCTGTTCTGACTGCCCAGTTCATTTAGGGTTTCTATGCAGTCCCATACTAGTTTTGAGTTAACTTGCATAGAGTTGACTGCTTTGATGGCCGCCTGGCTATCTGAATAGATTGCAATGGTTTTGCCTTTAAACTCTTGCCTTATCAATTCTTTCACGCAATGATGTATTGCAATAATTTCTGCCTGAAACACCGTCGCGTATTTACCTAAGCTCAGTGAGATTCTTGTTTTTGGCTTGGCCCCTCCTGTTTTTGTAAAGGGTCATATGATTATTGTGTTTATTGAAATGACAACATATCTAAAACTATTACAAAATCAGGCAGGTGAGACCCACCCATGCCTATGCCTTGATAACGATATCAAAAGGTGGTATATCATAGTGATTGATTCAGGAGTCTTTTTATGGCTTGGTAGCTTACACAACTCAAAGTCGGTCGATAATGAATTGTTCTAGCCGTTTCAAAATGATTCGTTTGTTTTTATCCTGATAGTCAAGCCAATGACGAATGGTGTATGTTAATTTTTATAACATGATTTTTGACTGTATACCGGTTAATTGTTGATTTTCCAAGAAAGCTCACCCTTATATTTTTATTATTATTGAATGTAGTGAAACGAAATTTTGGGTGTTGTGAATTGTTCAATTGACATTTTTTGGCATATCTACTTACTTTACCTTACTTCCGATTAGACTGGAAATGATCCCAACTTTCGATTCTTCATTCCATATATTCAGTGACGGCGCAATATATCGAAACTTGTTTCTCTGTCACACCCATTGAGCATATGGAAACTTCGAACGCCAATACCTTCGTGATCTTTTGAAATATACCTATATCAAACCAGTATTGTTGTATTCGTTATGATAATCCCTAACCGATTATGGAATGAAGTACAGGGTGTCAAATTGCAAAATCGAAAGTTGGGGTAATTTTCAATCAAAAATATACCTTATCGTCAAAGAAAAATTTTCTTATCGACAAAGATGGTTGATACATACTTATTTAGAGTCTCATAAAAAATGTGAAGTAAAGAAAACACACAGATACATATAAAAATAAAATCGATACAAACATAATTGAAATAATATAACACAACAATGTGTATAGCCAAGTAAAGAAGAAATATGGCTAAAAACGGACGCGCGTCGCAGATGAAAAATTTTTAATAATTTTTTTGGCAAATCTAGACATTTTTTGCTATTTTTCTAGCAAAAACAAGAAATATCTGACCATGGACTATTAATTTGACATTGAAAATCATGTGAAGACTCTATAGTAGTATTGACATTGACGTATCACGTGATGTGTTGACATCATTGACGTCAACGTCAATTACTCAAAATGGCACAGAGCATGGGGTACTAAATCCATAGAAATATATAATGGTCTGCAGGGTTGAGCTCTTTACTATACCTTATAGAGGTCCGATAAATCTTTCCTTGTCCAACATCTCAGCAGAGTGTCAAATTTACCGATATTAACAAATGATATCAAGATAGGCATGTTATTGAAATTTTTTTTCAAATTTTCGAAAGGTATGTAAGTGATATTTATGACATGGACATATCAAATCATCTAACATTGAAAATAGTTCAGTGGCGCAGACTAGACGCTAGACAAGGAAAGAGTTGCCGGATCTTGTATTTTAATCCGACCTGAGGAGATAATCTCTGGTACTGGTAGACGTATATCATTTCTCTGCGTGAAGTACATGCAGTAGTACCTTTAGTACTGAATAATACACAAAATCATCTCCACGACAGTTATTCTCTGTGAGAAATAATAGCAAGTGAGAAATGTTGCGAACACATATGTCAAACATCGCAGCCATTTAGAAATTAGTCCTACAATTGATCGAAGCAATTGAATAGGGTATATAAAAAAGGTGATCATTTGTTTATGTTGAAAATCTATAAAAATTAATTTATAATATAATGAACAAGATTGGGTTGATTATTTGAAAGGGTTCAGGTTCCAGGGTTCGAAAAAGGCAGAAAAAGAAAAAGCTCCCGAGCGTTTTGGAACATCACGATCAAAAAATTCTCACTGGCATTCATCTTGCGGATCGCTGATCATCCCGGACAAAAAACGAATGCTGAATGCCCTTTCTCTATCCTTTCATCTTTATACTTCATGATCGTATCCACTCGTGGATATTGGATCTTGAATGAGCCGCGAGCCGGCAAAATCGTAGATTGTAGATTAGAATCGAGTGGTTTGGTTCAGGTTTCACTGTTTCAGTAGACGGTTTGCAGTTTGTCGTAGGAATTTGTCCTTTACAGTATCTTATCGTATTCGTTCGTCTAACCAGAGATAACTTAACATGGGCTACAAAAGAACGGTGCAAGCTACACCTCTGGTGAGTTTTTTTTTCAACATTATTTTGTCGTGTCACATGATACCTACGTCATTTCGAGGATGATCCAACCATCGATGAATAATTTGCTATATGTATAATATATTCTCGAGGGTATTCTATTTTTTCAACATACTTGGGCTAAAAATAAATGGCAACTTGGTACTTTTGGTAGTAGATTTTTTATACATATTTATGATCTCGTGATTATTCAGTGTCGATTGTCGTAGGTATATAGGTACAGTTAAATTCAGAAAACATGTCGCGGTCGCGTACAGTTGTATTCAATAAAAAAGCGTGCAAGTATTGGAAAGAGAGGTCAACGTCATCCTAGTTGTGTAAAACTGGCTCAGCCATTGCTTTGCATTTTTGACAACCCAGACAACCTATGATAACTGTCATTTCCGATAACTTGTTTTACGCAATTAGGATTACATTAATTTCTCTCTCTGATACTTGTACGTTTTTTTTTTAATACAACTGTACAATAGGTGTACCTATACCACGACGGATCCGAACTACCTACCATGCTAGAACTTTTTTTATGTATCTAATTCACAATTGCAAGTAAAGTTACGGGTAAAACCATAGTTGGTAAAACCCGTTGATAGTATTCAAGAGACGGATTTGATGAATTTTGTCATAACTTCCTATTTTGATACATTCGTTTGAATATCGAATTGGAAATAATCATGATTCAAGTAGGACTAACTTGGACTAGCAGTGGCATACCTATTCCATATTATTCTTGAGTAATGAAGGTATTTGGAAGCTACTTGAGAGTACTCAAAATAATTAGTGGGTATTGAAAAATATTTACAACAGGTGTTTTCATCAATAAAGGCGCATAGCAGTAGTATATAAAATAAATATAGAGTTATTATATCACCTGTTCATTTGACCAAATCTTCACTCCAAAATTCGAAGAGCAAATCGGAAATCTGTCATTTTTATTGGAAAAAAATATATTTCTATGCATTTTTTTGTCAAGGCATATCATTTGAAATCATGCTGTCCCCTGATTTCGTCGCATCATTTTTACCCCATTTTCACCCCAAAGATCGAAAAGAAATTGGAGATTTGTCAGTTTCATAAAAAAAATATCTTACTATGGATTTTTTTGTCAAAAATACATAAGGCATATCCTGGGGCATATCATTGATTGAATCCATGCTCGCTGTCCCCTGATTTTGGCGCATTATGTGTCATAAAATAACAAAAATAAATTATTATTGTTTTATACTTCGCGGGGAGCTTCAGCGGTCCTTCAAAATGAAAACTATAAGTATTTTGGACGACCTGAATATCTTACCGTGGGGCCAGATATAATATATCAATCACGGTCAAACTTGAGAAATTTTGGGGTCGGAGATTATGATTCTTTCAACGTGCATTTTTGATATATTTAAAATAATTATGAAGGATTTGAAATATTTAAAAACGATTTGAAAAGTATTTAGAGTATTTAAAGTATTCAAACGGTAATTAACATAATGGAAATAATGTACTGAAGAGAATGCAAAATTAATCATTAGATATTTTAAAAGAGTTGTTTGCACCTCGATATTATCTACCTACCTATAGGTACCTTCCGACAGGAAGGTACTGTTTTCTGTTTGGTATGAGAGGATGAACTCTATAGATCAGGATTAATGGGTAGTTTTATTCATTGCCAACTTCTGCATAAACGTTCTTGAAACTAAAATACAATTTACAAAATACAGATAACAAATATTTTGTCAATTCTAAATACAATTTGGTTGATCGAAGAAAATATATTGTTATTTTAACATATTTACTCTCTGAAAAACTGAGTTGAATGAAATGATATAATTATTTCAATCAACTGAATCGTTCATAAGAGCAGATATTGTATTATAGGAACAAAATAGTATTTGTTTATTCAACCAATTCCTGCTGTTAATTTGAATCTCGTTTGAATCATTAATTAGTTACATCAAATGAATTTTGAATTGAAAACTGACAAAAAACATTTGTTGCGGTGACAAAACATTTTGTCGTGGATATATGACACTCAGATTTTGTTGAATTCACAAAAAATTTGTAGTTTCAAACAAAAATTTTTTTCTGTGTATACGTTCTATAGTCACTGCTGCAATAAGAGTGTTAACACCATCCAACTGCGACTTTGCATTTGACTGTATACCTACCCACCAACCTTCATGTAATTCAATAATTCATACTTTTTGTACTGAAGAATTTAGAGACATTTATACCGATTTATATGCAGTCCAGCTAAGCAGAAAAAAAAATTGTTTGAAACTACAAAATATTTGTAAATTCAACAAAATCTGAGTTTCATATATCCACGACAAAATATTTTGTCATCGCAACAAATGTTTTTTGTCAGTTCTCAATTCAAAATTCATTTGATGTAACTCATTAATGATTCAAATTATCAGCAGAAATTGGTTGAATAGACAAGGACTATTTTGTTCCTATAATACAATATCTGCTCTCATGAACGATTCTGTTGATTGAAATGATTATATAATTTCCTTCAAGTGACAACATTTTCAGTTTTTCAGAGTGAATATGTTGAAATAACAATATATATTTTTCGATCAACCAAATTGTATTTAGAATTGACAAAATATTTTGCTGAATAATATTTAAAAAAATCCAGTTATTAAATTTCAAAACTGAGTTAAATTAGAGATCAATTTCCTCAGTTGATTCAAGACTATTAGCTTGTTTAAGCATCACAAGAAATTCTAGGACAGCCAAATTTAATTACATAAACGGATGTTTTAGGTAGGTATATGTACATTGTACACCCCAATCGAGGCGAGCGTAGGAAGGTTGGAAGAAACGCCACCTGGTGGCAAAAATGCAACTAGATAATCATTCAACAAAATATTTGTTTGATATAATGTATTTGTGGGTTCTGTTCAACAAAGTGAATTGTTTGAAA
This sequence comes from Phaedon cochleariae, assembly GCA_918026855.4. Taxonomy (NCBI): domain Eukaryota; kingdom Metazoa; phylum Arthropoda; class Insecta; order Coleoptera; family Chrysomelidae; genus Phaedon; species Phaedon cochleariae. The sequence continues at coordinate 27,188,946 of OU896718.1, read as the reverse complement.
TAACAACATATTTCTTGATAGTGATGTGTTGAATCAACAAAATATGTTGTCATAATCAACTCAATTTTGTCGAATAGAAAAAAACCTTTTGATTGGTTGCACAATGAATGATTGTTGACTCAACAGAATATGATGTTGTATTTAGTTAAATCTTTGTCAAAATCAATTAAATTTTGTCGAATAGACAAAATGCATATGGTTGATTGAACAATGAGATAAAAGTTGGATCAACAAAATTTGTTTCATGTCAACTATAAATTATTTTGTCTTTTTGAATAGATTGCTTATTCAGAATGAACATATATTTTGTTGATTTCGCAAAATTGTGTTTAATTCAACAAAAAAAAAATGACCTAAATTATTTTGTTGGTGCAACAAAACTTTTTTTCCCGTGTATGAAATCTTTAAAACGTAGTAGAGGCCATATTTACTATTGTCAACTAATCTAACAATACCTACTTTGGGTCTATGTAAATATGTGAACTCGTATGTGAAGGAAAGTCTTGAGGATAGTTGAAAAATGCTCCATAATCTGCCTTATTGAACTATATTTCTATATTGTATTATTTTACTCGCCTTGCTTTTTCTATCTTTAAGTAGGCATTTCCAATATGTAGAGCTGATAACGAATAGCTATTCGGCTATGGCACATTAGCCATAGTCATGAATCACCCTAACAAATGCATTTAAATTGCGAACTAATCTGACCTTCGTTGCATAATGTAATGGAGAAAACTTGAACTTGGTGTTTTATGTATTAAATTATGTATAAATATAGGCAGAAATGCGAGCAGAAATGGACTAGTGAAAACTAGATGTTTTCTATTTCTTGGGGCGCACGAAAGGAAATCCCTATAATGTTCGGAGAAGATCATATGTGAGAGGAAATTATAAGTTCTGGGTATACTTCCTTTGGCGAAGAATTTCAAAGTTTTGCCGTTCTATAGACAAACGAGTTTTGGTAAAGATGTGTCCGGCATATCTCAAGGTTGACGACCAATGGATGCTCTGACTGGTCTTGTTGTGTTCGTCTGATTACTGCTTCTCACAAATTATTCTGTTCTACACCTTTTTTATTTCTTTGTCCACCAGATCGCGCTACTGAGACGTGAGGCATAGAGTGACTTTATAAAAAAGAGTGGAGACAAGAATTTGTACACTTTTTGATTGGTCAGACCTTTAATATGGAGGTGCATCCACCTGTCTTGTTTTCTCTATTAAGTTTCACGCAATTTGTTTCATTTTGTCAATGCTTTGTCTTTGTTTTTTGCTCTTTGGACACAAAATATCCAAGAATCAGACATGAAACTCTATATGTCAGTACCTTGGATATTAACTTTTAGAATCCGTCTTTTGGGACTCGTAAGTCTCAGATTATTTGGATAATGAACTGAAAATATCAAATATCTAAACCTAACATCAGGTGAGCACTTCGAAGGCACAAATTCATTACTGCATGTGCGATATACCCTTCCGATTTCCAGGTATTCAGTGACTTGACCACGAAAGGCTTTCCGGAAACGACAGGCATCTTGAGGTCTATGGTCGCCAATCTAGAGTGACGATAATATAGTGGTACACTTCTTGATTGGTTAGACCTCTAATTTGGAGGTGCATCAGCCTGTCTTGTTTTCTCTTCCTCCATTCAGTTATACCGTTGATTGATATATTACGCTTACGCTGGGAAGATGCCCAACCTTATGGGGCAAAACGAGGTCCAAAAAAATCTCACAACTAGATGGCGTACCATAGTTCGAAAACTCACATAGTGGCGGCGATAGTGTCGAACGATGTCGGAGCAATACTTCGTAATTTGACGGGCAGGTGCGCCACTTACGAAGAGAATCTATTGGAATGCAGATGGCGTGCGACTTGGAACAATTAAACAATCCATAATCCGGAATGCTTGTATCGAATCCATGATCAATCAGTGCGATTCTAACTAATATGGCGGTAAATTCGAATTTGTTAGTAATAGTTGTATTTCTTTTATTCGTCTGAGGCTTCTAACGAGCGCATCACGGACGTGAGATAATGAAAAAAGTTTATAGAAATCGAATTGTAGTGAATCACAAAATTCAATGTCTCATCAATAAATGCTTCCATTTTTGGCGATTGTGGAATAAACTGGTCAGCGGATATCAATATATAAGCTGCTCATAAATTTGATTGAAATTCACGAACCCGGACCAGTGTTGTCACCTTAGTGTATTTTACCCTAGAACTGAATCTAAATGGGTCTGTTTGAGTGGAATTTCATATTTCATTATGTCGAATTACTACATCAAACGATAATTCACTGTCGCAAATCATTTTCTTGTCAGAGCTATGTACAGTTTTTGAAATTGTTATTATTGAAATTACTGATATTTATCACATGAAAAACGCGGAACATGCGTGACAATTCTATACCGCTATCAATGCAAAGTATTTTACACTGGTATATTATCCGACCTATATATGTATTGCCGAAACTTGGAGGGCCAATAATTTCCTTTGATTTTTGTGAGGCGGCCGACTCGGTGCGTTTGTCGGCGATAGGGCTGCCAAGCCGTCCTTTGTCGCCCTAACAACACAAGTACATCCTAGGGACTTCCCAGGGACGTCAATAATTTTATACAAGGACATCCCAGAGATATCCTTTGTCGGGACAGAGTACATACTAGAGACGTCCCAGGGACATCAGCTGGCTGACAAAAAAAGCATCCAAGGGATTTCCGTCTGGTACGTCCCTGGGATGTACCAAGTACGAAGAAAGGATATCCATAGGAGGTCCCAAGGATATTCCAGGGACATCCCTTCGACAAAAGAAAAAATGTAGGTCGAGTAGGGCTTGAACCCGGGACCTTTAGGATTTGGGTATAATTATTATCATTCGTGGATGTTTAAAAATGAGGGGCATTATGCATTTACGATTTCTGTTTGCGAAAAATGGTCATTTCTTGAGAAGTTCTGACTTTCTTTATTTTCATTACAATTATTCACCGGAAAAAACCAAACATTTTCATAAAAATTCAACTCAATATTTTGATGAAAGTCAATGACTCTGATGTGAATAGATATCAGATATACCAAGGACACGAATTGGATAACCTATGCAGAGATCAGTGGACCTATGGATGTGCGGGACATTCCCTGGATACCCCAATTATGTCCTTGTACCGTGTGACAAAGAGGGGAAGTACCTACACTGAGAAAACTCGGCCAAGTAAATTGGTTTCTTGAAAAAAAGTCGATTGTGACAAGAACATTTTCACCAACGGTAGGAAAACATGGTACTTGCAGTAGGCAAAACTATATTTCTGGAACGACATTTCTGCTGTAAGTGATCAGAACACTTGTTGGTATCAACCAAGTCGATATGTACTCAGAGTTCGCTAATTCTAAGTGAACACTAAACTAGTGCTAGGTTAACGAATACTCACTATTATTGAATTATTTTTCTGACATAAGATCACTTGCTCTGAGCGAACTCATCAATAAAGACAATCTATCAAGTCGATTGTTGCAGGTGACAGCTCACCTGTAGTTATAGATCTCTTTTCCGTTCGGACATCTCCGATATTATTCGAGTACCCACGCCCAACGCGATCACTGTCCAGTGTCCACGAGTCCACGGCGTCATTTCGATCTCAGCATTCGTGAAGTTAGCATACTTGCGTTCCCGCTAGTAACATTGAAATTCCAAGTCATGCAAGTGCCCTTTCGAACAACTACTATATCATATTCGTATGAGAATTCCCTGTTTGTGTGCGCTCTGAGCTGTGGGGTGTTGAGTTCTTGATCTGTTCTCTTGAAGGAGATAATGAAATACAAAACTCTTATAGAACAGTACATAATTGTTTCTACATATATACAGGATTTTTTCCACTTCCTGTGATACTCGAAGTGGAAGAAAGTGACGTTTAAAAAGTATGAAAGTTGATTCATCTTCAATGCTGGAAGGAAAAAGATAGTGAACCAGAGTGCAGTGCAGTGAGTGAGAGTACCGTTTTTCTCGGTGCATGATGCTGATATACGCGGTATCTAGTATCTCAATATTTATCGTCAGCCTTACCTTTTTTGCATTTCCTGGATTCATCATACCTATATAATAAAATGTTTTGAATGCATGTGTTTTTGTCTTATTACCAAGGTTTTATCATTTTTCAGAGAACAATGGAGGTATTTTTTCATACTAGCTAATGACAAGTGAATAAGTCACTATCGACAAGTAAATAAGTCACTGATGACTAGTAGATAAGTCAATAATGACATGTAATTAGGCCACTAATGACTAGTGAACAAGTCACTAATGAAAAGTGAATGAGTCACTAATGACAATTGAATAGGTCACTGATGACAAGTGATGTGTTCACTAACCGTTATCAATCTGAAATTTAATGAAACAGGTCAATAGTGGTAGGTGTACATTTTCAGGAACACGAATATTCTTGTGGTTATTAACTTGTTTCCTTGTCCCATATAGTATACAAGTTTTTACTTGCCACTATCAAATATTCACTTAGGGTTAACGATTTTTTTTCTCCGTGTAGTACATCCCTGTGTTGTTAGGGCGGATATTCTGAGCGTTCCGTAGTCTGTACTCCGTTATTCTGGAGCGGCAAAATCGATTCTACTCAGAAAAAGTTACTGGTATCACAAAATATCAACGCCGATTTCATGATTATATTATATCGTGGCATATAGACTGGAAATGTAGCTGTTTTCTGTTGATTTTGTTTTTATCTCTTCAAATATACCAAAAAAGAATTCATATTTTTCAACAACTAGATACTGTAAAAAATGGTTCATGAGCTTGCAGCATCAACTCAACATAAATGAATTCTATAGGTATATGTTCCAATAGTTATGACTCACTCTGTATATAATATGTAATCTCCAAAAGTTCAAAAAAATTCCAATACCTACCTCCTTTCCCTTTCCTCCCTATGAACGCACGATGTTCTTTGAACATTATAGGGATTCCCTTTCGTGCGCTCCAAGCGATAAAAATAAAAAAAAAAAAAAAATGTATTTTATTTCATTTTCATAGTGAACCATTAACAATCAAAGATTATTCAAAGATATTTGACTATTTATTTTCGATCTACTGATGAGACTAAGAAATTATCACATTCAGATTGATTATATTATTAATATTTTGTAATGTCTTATTAATACAAAACTTTAAAATGGATACAAATTGAGTAAAAAAAATAATCAACGAAAAAGGCGTGAGATGTTTTTCCAGATAATATACAAATTATTTTCGTCTAGGGTCTAGGCAAAGTATGACAAGTTATTCACAAGGGAATTTAAAAAAACGCCACGGAGTAGGAACCCAACTGAGTGAGAGATCATAATATGTTCTTCTCTCTTCCGCAAGGAACCGAGGAAAAAATCAATATTGTCCATGGGATTCACCGACCGTAGCAAACATTTTTTTATCGGAACCGGTCGGGCGGGTCGGTTCTCATCGTAGAAGACAAGGATAAACAAAAATTTCTGGAGCGATAGCACGCGGTGGGATGGGATCTGTAATTCTGTACAAAAGTGTAGTAATCTGTACAATTAGTTCAGACGTGTTCTGTGTGCCTAGTGGAGTCGCTACCTCACATTGGCTGAACGATAGACGAGGGGATGAGAGGGGCATCGACTCGCAAATAACACAGGTTGGGCATCTTCCCAGCGTAAGCGTAATATATCAATCAACGGTTATACGCATTCTATTTCACTTTGTCAACGCTTTGCCACTGTTTCTCACTCTTTGGGCACAAGATACCCAACAATCAGACATGAAACTCTATACGCCCATATCTTGGATATTAACTATTAGAATCCGTCTTTTGGGACCCGTAAGTCTCAGATTATTTATATGATAAAATGAAAATATCAAATATCTGAACCTTACATCAGGTGGGCACTTTGATGACGCAAATCGAGGCGCAAATGCATTACTGCATGTGCGATACCCTTCCAATTTTCAGCTATTCAGCGACTTGACCACGAATGACATTCCGGAAATGTCAGCCATCTTGAGGTCTATGGTCGCCACTCTATTCAATCTACTCACTCTAGTGAGGGCGTAGTGAGGTCAGAGTTGGTAGAATCATGTAGAACTGATAAATATACTTCTTCTCTCCGTGTCATTCGGCCTCTTCCTATGGTATCGTCTTATCCGTCAATGTAAGGATTGATCGTAAAAGTTCCACATTGAAGAGTACAAAACGCAAGCCTGCTCAAGTCTTTGTTTCTCTATGTCCCTTCCAAGCAAACCAGATCATGAGATACGTCACTATTGAAATTTTTACCAAATAATGAAACCATACCTCACGAACTGACGTAACTCTCGAGTTAGGCCACTTCGTGAGATTCGGTAGCCCAATAATTTGAGAGAGGCTGAGCATTCGATATTAAATTAAACAAAAACCATTGAATATTGAGTTATGTCGGTTATGTCACTTCGTGAGATCATAGAGTTACAAGAATATAATTCATTTGACGAAGTATCTCAATTTGCGAATTTTATGAGATACGTCACTACGTGAGATGACCCACGGTATACACACGAGTTGTTCCTACTTCCTAGTGTCTTATTAATTACAGTTTATATTTTATAAATTAGCTTTCTGAATTACAATGGACTAATCTGATATTCAAGGTACACTTTCGGAAATACTATTGACTAATCTGAATTTCAATACTTTCTGAACTACAATGATCTATTCTGTATTACATACAATTATTACCGATTATTACTATCTGGATACATCTTTACTTTCTGGATTACAAATTACTATGATATGAAATTCTAGTTACTCTTTCTCAAATACTATTTACTAATCTGAATTTCAAGTTATACTTTCTTAATTATGATCAACTATTCTGAATTAAGGTGGATTTATGCATACTACTTTTTCATTAATCGGTTGCATTCCTTAACCGTCATTAAATTTATTTTTATTTAAGAACTTTGGTGCCTTTATGCACTACCTTTATTTAACTTTAAACTCTTCTTCATGATCCAAACCAACCTACTTAGCCCGATGAACATATTGGTGTTCCAACCTATACTGCTTACATTATTAAAATGAGACTAATTTGTTCACATTTTGGTAAGAAGAGAAATAATGGTATATCTGACTTTTGACAAAATCGCGCCTGCGCAAGTCACAATTTTGCTTGTATTTGTCGTTAAGAGATAAAAGTTGGTCATCTTTCAGCGAATAGTTAATGAAAGATAAATAATAATTTAGGTGCATAAATGATTGAACGAAAATACCGTTTCGACTCGTCAGGAAAACGTTAATGATTGTGAAACTACAGATTAATGAAAAATTGGCGTGCATAAATCTGCCTTTACAATAGATTATACTTTCAGGAATACATCTTATATAAATATATACTGTATAATATTCTGGCAAATTATTATTGTGATGATGAGGCACTTTCAAAATATCGTATTATTCTAATAATCGATAAGTTGAACTGATAAGCATCCTTAATTTTGTGCACTTATGGTTTCCAAGTTTAATTTCGAAGTGAGACGTTCGGTGACGATTATCAGTGAAACTTGATGACTATCAAAAAAGGTCCTCATTTCTGAAGTGTTATATTATATGTATGTATAATACCACAAGTGACACTATTTTGCCGGAAATATTCGACGATTGTGACGACAGCTTCCTGCCTAATAATTTCTGAATGACATTGTTTATCAAAACTCGAGCCGTAGGCGAGAAGTTTTGGAACAATGTCATGAGTAAAATTAAAGCAGCCAGCTGGAGTATGTCAGTCGACGGATATTTCCAGGAAAAATATTATCACGAGTTGTATTCCGAATAACTATTTCATGATTGAGACAAAAAACGAGCGCCTCGCGAAAGTTGCGCACACTGCATCCACATCATCCTGGCTCCCAACATGCTTGACGTTTTGAATGTCAAAAATGTTATCGCTATAAAACGAGATTCGTTGATCACGTGTGTATTGGTAGAGCAATGCTGATAAAATTTAGTAAACACAAAATATCGCTGTAATACAGAAGAAACCGTGGAAATGGTCGATTCTGATTGGTTCTTGACAACAAGAGTGTAGTCATCGCAATAGTGGCCACATTCTGAATCTGAATCAACAAATAATGTGGGGACCTTTACAAATTTAATAGTTCTTATGCAATAAATAGATAATGAGTTCAAAATATTCAGGTTCTCTGATTATATTAGTAGTGCCCTTATTCTAAGAAAAGAAAGAAAATGTTTCAAACAAAAAATGTATGTTTTCACTCATAATATTTCTTGATGTCACCAGGAAAATCAAATTCGCATCGGATAATGACAAAAAATTCGTTAACTTGATTTTTTTAACAAAAACACCTTGTTTATAATACATATGTGCTGATATATAATTAGATATATGTATAAGATTTCACTGGTGATTTCACTAAGTTAAACCATCCACATTTCGTCTTTTTTTTTTCTTCCAACTCAGTCTAGTTATTAAGGGTAGAAATACAATCAATCACTTTGTTAATTCATAAAAAAAATGCATGAAAAAAATGAATTGGAGAAAATATGTATATTTTTTGTTTAATCCAACGTCAATTTTCATACAAAATTACAAATTTCCTTTTTTCGTACGTGTTATACTTCCACGATAAATGAGAGACAGTGGCCAGTCTCAGGAACTTCTTCTAATTCTTGGGTCGGTATATCACTCACTATACTATATCACAGCACTGATTGAACTATATTGTCTTTCAAAACATACACAATATAGATATGTAGACAAAACAAAGGATTATAAATGCGTAGATATACAATTTAGATTTTGTTTATAATGATCTGAAGTTTATAGGTAGATATGAATACTCAACACAAAAATCGAAATCTCACTCAAACGCTCAGGAACGACGACCTTGCAACTTCTTCAGATCGATATAAAGTGACGGTAGAAACGATATAAATCGCGATATTAGCTTTTATCAGTCCGAATATCGCAGCTTAACTATATTTAGTTATTACTAATAAATTTTTGCTGTGAATAATAATAGACAATTTATGACAATGTCATATTAGTTGTGGCAAATAGATAGCTGTTCATAGTAACTATAGAAAAAGAGTTCATTACCCCAGCAAGAAACTTTAATTAACCGAATGAACAGCACTGTAATAATTCTGTCGTAAATAGTGTAATTATTAACGATGAATAATGAAGTGAAAAAAAGCAACGTTTTTTATAGAAAATATGGATGTCTTTTGTTGCTAATAAGAATCCTCCTAATATTCTTAATTATCGGTACTAAATAAATTCCAACTAAGCGATTTAGTTATCCATGTTTTCTCAGTGTAGTTTAATCCAGTAGGTGGTACATTCCTTTTTGCTTGATTATTTGGGAGATTCTCTTTTTGTTTCTATAAAATGAAAATATGAGTATTATTTCAATATACGTGTATATTATTTCATAGAAACGAGAAGAAAAAATCCCAAATAATCGAGCAAAATCCGATATGACTAATAGATGCGAAACAATATAACAGGAGGGGTCCTGTCAATTTTTTTTTCAATTCCATGCTGTCTGGTGTGAAGAAAAGATTGTTCCCCTATTTATTTATCGTCGAAATACAAGTGTATCCGTACTGTCAACCTATTCAGAATAACAACATCAGATTATAAACAGATCGAAAAGTATTCGAATAATAATAAAATAAAAACAAATTTTTAATGTACCTACCATGTTTTCGTTGCTGACTAAAAAGTATAAAATAATCATCCTAATTCTTTTGAAGGATAAAACCATCATATACAGATTTAAAACTCTTTCTAAATTTTATCCTGATGAAAATGCATGCTATGCAACTTTTGATAGCTATCAAAATATCTTTGTAAGATTGGAAACAAAAAACATGGGGCGCATGTAGCAGATAATTGATGCATCAATAGCATTTTTAAATATTTTTTTTCTGTGACGGGAAAAAAGTTTGGCATTTCATCTCTGTTGACAGGTTATAAAATGTCACTTTTCATAAAATACTTTTTTCCCGTGGGAAAAAAGTGAGTACTTTTTTCCCGGATATATATCACATATATATACTCTGTTAATGGCTTTTGTTGTGCTATAGTTCCGAAAAATGAGTCAATAATACCGTCTCCGAGAAAGAACTGCAAGTCCTTTTATCTTCCATTCAACTTCGCGGTTTCGTATATTACTAAACAACTACTGAATTCGCAATTTTTTAAAATCAAATCACAGAATTGAACTGACAGAAGTGACATCAGATATTTGATTACTTCAAAAGAATGATGAAGATGCCTATAAAACGCAGGTGTCCCTACTGTTAAAAACTTGAAATTTCACGTCGATAATTTACAGATTTCGAAATAATGTAATATCTTCTCAATATTGATTCGTCCTTCCTTCTGTCACAGAAAAAAATAGTGTATTATACACGGGAAAAATATTAAATTTTAGCTCACGGTTTTTTGTCTCCCTCCGCTACGCGTCGGGAGACAACACAACCTGGAGCTAAAATCTAATACTTTTTTCCCTTGTGTAATAAATAACTATTTTTCGATATCCTGTCATCTAATCCCACTGTTGACCACTTCACTCCACTTTTTATGTCAAAATCGACTTTTTGGTAATCGGACATGTATGCACAATAGTACAATAGATTTGTATTTGTATCTACACAAGGACGGGACGGTAAAAAAAGATTCAATCGTTGGCAATAGCCCTAATATTTTTGAAACAAGTTGAGATACGCAAAATATGATTGTTGGGGGAACTGCATAGGTACCAACCAAACCCACATTAGACGATACTGTAACCTCCATCAATAAAATTTCAAGTGAACCATGGATAGGAGTATGAGAGAATAAGAAGGTGAGAGCGAGAGAGATAAAAGAACTCACATCCTTAAATGATTGATAAAGCAATGAAAGCATCAAAAAACAAAACTGATAACAGAAACGTCATCCTGACGGGGAGTTTCCGGAAGTGGGGCTTTCCTTCCAACACTTGTTACTCATTCTTAGTCGGTCTGAAGTAACAGAATGGAAATGGGAAACATGACATTATAAATAAAACATTGAATTGAAACCCACACAACCTAACCTTGGGCGATGCTAATTTCAAACTGAAGGTCAGTAGAAGTCGGAGTCGGAGCTGCATAATTAACTGTCGTGTCGTTTACTGGTCACTGTGATTCCCTAATAATCAAATTTCACGTTACGCTTCTTTTCATAATGCCAGTTCGTTTGGAAAGCTCAACATGCTCAAATCATAAAGATCGCGTAATCTGACGTCACTGATTTGATTTTTATGATCCAGGGTCAATAATTTTTTACACCAAAATAAAATAATAGTAGGATGAAACACGTCGAGAAAAGACGAGAATATAACAAAAATGAAAGGAAAAACAATTTACGGGCAATCTGAGGTCGGGACGGTGTATCTCGATTTCCGGCAAAACCACAAGTCCTATGGAGAAATATTAAATGACAACGTTGTAGGTAATAAAGAGACCTACAACTTTTGTAATCACACTTTTTTCACATAACGTCAAAATGTATGTGAAAAAAAGTTTTTGGTTTTTCATTTTCATCTTATGCGAAAAAAACTTTTTTCTGCAACCGACACAAAAGTCGTCCATTTTGATACCAAAATTAGCTCTTAAATTGACGTTTCTATTACTGACACAAAAATAGGTATGTTGCTAGGCAACATATTTAGTTCCTAGGAGCTAAAGTTGAATTTTAGTTCCTAGGAGCTAAAGTTGAACTTTAGCTCCTAGGAACTAAAAAGGATCTACTGGACGTCATCAAGAATAAACAACATTGTGACGGTTGGTTATTTGGGTTGAGACGCATACCTGATTTGTTTCCGATTTCAGCAGATTTGCCATTTCATACCCATGCTGAAGATATAAATACACATTATCATAGTTTAGTATTGGAATTATAAACATCTCAGTTAAGTATTTTTGTTTTGATCAGAGAAACCTTCAAGATTCAAATACTTGCTTGATCTGTATTTCATTCGTTATTCTCGGGATGGATAACTTGTTTTTGAATAATCACGGCAAGCAATATCGTTTTTTTGTCTCAAACAACGATATTGTTTAGCTTCATTTGATTATCATGTCAAACACAGTGTAGTATGGAGAGGAATAAATAATCACCGATAATCACTATTATCATTGTTGATATGCTCACTATTCACTAACCTAACATTTTCCACGTCTTCTATAGCTGGCACTCGCGCGGTATTTGCCATTAGAGCACCTGGTCCATACACAAATATGTCACTCTGTGGTTGTATTTATATTGAAACTACAATTCGAGCATCCTAGAAAACCTAACCTGTTGATGCAGGTAGAATATTCTCACCACATGGATTATTTGTCAATATTTGTTGCATTGCATACATATGGCACGGCATTGGTGGTTACTTCACATGTTTATTTGAGTTAACTGTTTCGGTTGCAGAAAAAATAGCATGTTTAATTCGGATCAAAAGTGACTTTGTTCGACTCGCAAATTTTGCTTCCGCTCGGCTTCGCTAAACGCTCCGCCTCGCAAATGCACAATTCGCTTGTCAAACAAAGTGTCACTTTTAACCCTAATAAAACAATCTACTATTTTTACACGAAATTTTGTGAAAACTTACCTTTTTATATAAAAAAAACACCCTAATTTTCAATCGAAAATTCTCGTGTCAAAATATCAGCTTTTTAAAAAAACCCGGGGCGTTTTTTGTTCGTTGAAATCTATTCTTTTTGATAATGTAAAAAATATATACATTACTATAGTAAATGTTCTCAGAAATGCAAAGAAGAAAAAAACTCGAATCCGAATTTTTTTTTTATCACTATACTGTACAATTTGGAGCTATTTAGTGAAATTTAAACTTTAATCACGTAAAGATTGCAAGGAACATGCGAAAATAGTTGTTCTGAATATGAAAGATGGGATTCAAAGGAGAGATTCCAATTTCAATTAATAATAACTGAATAATTTCAGAACTTAGAGTATTAGAATTAGAGATTAATATCCACAGTTCTAGGACAGCTTATGATATAATTATTCAAATGGATGTTCTGGGTACCTATTTGTACACCCTAATCGAGGCGAGCGTAGGAAGGTGGAAAGGAACGCCACCTAGTGGCGAAAATGCAACTATAATCAATCAACAAAATATTTGTTTGATATAATGTATATGTATAATCTGTTTGAAATAACAACATATTTCTTGATAATGATGTTGAATCAACAAAATATATCATATTGTCAAAATAAATTCAATTTTCAATTCAAAAAAGCATATGATTGATTGAACAATGATGAAATGATTGTTGAAACAACAAAATATGATGTCCTTCGTTGAATCTTTCTCAAAACTAATCTAATTTTGTCAAATAGATGCGATGCATATGATTGATTGAAAAAGGAGATGATATAGTTGGATCAACAAAAAGGTTTTTATGTCAACTATAAAATATTGTTGAATAAACTAAAGCTTTGTTCAAGTAAACAAATATCCCAATCAGAATATTTTGTCTTTTCGAATAAGTCGCTTATTTGATTTCGCAACAAAGTTTTCAATCAGACAAAAATAATTTTGTTGGTGCAACAAATCTTTAAATCTTTTTTTTTCTGTGTGCGCAGTTGAGTTCTCCCATATTTTGTACACTCTGCTTTCAGTAGGTACAGTCAGATGTAATTAACATGTCGCACTTGGGCGTCGTAAATTTGATCAATTTCGGCGAAATGTCCAAAAAGCTGTTCCGGCATTATGACCACTTTCGGCAATGTGTCCAGAGAGATATTTCGGCAATTTGACCGCTTTCGGCAGACTGTTTGAAAATTCAAAAAGCTGTTTCGGCGAAATGTCCGAAGGGCAGTTTCGGCGGCATCGCCACTTTTGGTGATGTGTCCAAACTTTTTCACATTTTGAGCAAAAATGAAGATTCGGTTTCGACACTGCATTTCCAATCTGTTTCAGCGTTTGACCAAAAATTCAGCGACTTATTATAGATTCGGCGATTTGTCCATTCGGCGAAGTGTCACATAATCCTATATACCGTTTCGTAAATGGTCGTTATATTATCATTATTATTATCAATCATTGTTTCCATTATTTTCATTATTATTATTGGTATCAGGGCCGGAGTCATTTAAAATACTAATAAAATTTCACTTTTGTAGCCTTTCTATCAGCGAACTCTTTTATCAGGTTATAAGAGTCCATGTTTTCAACAATTTCATTTTCGATTGACAAAGTTGCCAAATTTGTCAATCTAGATTGCAATCTTTTATGAAATTTAAAACAAGCAAGGGTAACCACATTCTGATTAGGCAGTTACGAGTTCATCACACAACATACAACAATCTATATCTGATCTAGAGTCTATATAGTTAATTTCAATTATTGAAGATCACCACAGAGTGTGACAAGGTCGGGTTTTTCCGGAATGTTTTATGTTCTACAAAATACTCTACTCATGTAACTGTTCAAATTAATGTGGTGTCCATGAGAAACTTGAAAAACTCAACCTCCATTTTTTTCTGGATAAGTTATGGGCTCGTCAAGGACAGTTTTACCAGCGCTTGTTGTGGCTCTGAACAAAGATTCAATGTCTAGTTCTTTAACAAATTCTTTTCGAGTTAAAATGGCGCTTTCAACCCTACAATGCATGATTCTTTTTGTTGTCATCGAAAAAATATTGTTGAGGGAGCATTTCCATTCTTGAATGAGAAAAATCATTAAAAAAATCCTATCATTAATTTAATTTTTTTTTCAAAGATATTCGATTGTTGCATACAGGGTGTAAATTTGAAAACTTTCAATGCGAATATCTTGCGAAATAAAAAAGTTAGAAAAACGCCGCTTGGCAAAAATGCTAAAGAGTTAAGGGGAACTAGAACTACCATATTTCAGTGAAGGGATGACTCACCCTGTCAGCGCAACACACCCCAACTTTGAAATGTCAAATGGCACTACCTCTTTTGTGATACCTCAAATGAACGGTCTCAGTCAGTAGTATTCACCTGTACTAGACTTTTTTTCCACCCACTACAGGGTGTACGCAAAACATTAATTCGAGGGTCTAAATTTGAAAACTTTCAATGCGAATATCTCGCTAAATAAAACAGTTAGGAAAACGCCGTTTGGCACAAATGCTACAGAGTTAGGGGGAACTAGAACCACCATACTTCAGAAAAGGGATGAGTCACCCCGTCGGCGCGACACACTCCATCTTTGAAATGTCAAATGGCACTATACCTCTTTTGTGATACCTCAAATGAACGGTCTCAGTCAGTAGTATTCACCTGTACAAGACTTATTTTCCACCCACTACAGGGTGAACGAAAAACAAAGTCGAATAAAATAAAATGCAGAAATATTCCAAGAGATGTGTTCCAAAATGTTAGAATGGCATTTGAACATCGATTATACTATTGCTCACAACAGAATGGAATCCATTTTGAACATCTGATCAAATAAAATATCCTTTTAACAAAATTCATTTTATTTTATTCGACTTTATATTTTTTGTACACCCTGTAGTGGGTGGAAAAAAAGTCTTGTACAGGTGAATACTACTGACTGAGACTGTTCATTTGAGGCATCACAAAAAAGGTAGTGTCATTTGACATTTCAAAGTTGGGGTGTGTCGCGCCGACGGGGTGACTCATCCCTTGACCGAAATATGGTGGTTCTAGTTCCCCTTAACTCTTTAACATTTTTGCCAAACGGCGTTTTTCTAACTTTTTTCTTTCGCGAGATATTCGCATTGGAAGTTTTCAAATTTACACCCTGTATATGCAACATCATGCCTGGTGAACATGATTTAATAATCTACAAATGAATTATAATTTCTCTTTATTCATGGAAAGTAACGAAACAATTAATGATTTTATTGAAATAGATATCCACATTGCATTTCTGGCAAAAAATGTACGGAAATCTCTTGCTACAATATCAAGATAAAGCGCATGGTGTTGCAAATGTGACCTCAAAATCTTTCGGGTAACAGAAAACTAATATCATACCATGCTCACTTATACCCATATAACTATTTTCAGCTGCAGTTCACGAAACTATATGATAATTCTTTGATAATAGGCGAGTGGACTAATTTTTTTTTATTTCTTGAAAAGAATCATCACTCAAATACCTTTCAATTTCATATTTTTAAAGAATTTTCTGGTCAATGTTTAGGTGCTTAAATCATCAATAATGCCACGGTTATTTTCAAACGGCTGGAAATTTTTACGCCAGTAAAAACTGACGCCACGATTTCGTAAGTAGGGGCAGACTATAGCACAATTGCTATGTGTTGAAATACGATTGGGAATTTCAGAAATATTAGTTATTGGATAGTACATAAATTCTCAATTGAGTATTGGTAAGAAGATCGAAACTCATAGATTGCCCCAGTGGCTCCCGTTCGTTTTGGTCTCTTGCTAAAGCGGTCGGAAAAAATTTCACTAATAGTTCATTTCCACCACTGTCCAAAACCGACGGCACATTAGCAACAACATCGCAGGAGAAAGCAAATATTTTTGCAGAGATGTTCGCAGCAAACTCTACTGTAGATTCCCAAGGAAAAGTGCCGCCAGACATTCCACCCGTTGAGAGTCGAATGACCGATATCGTCTTCCGTCAACGCACTATCAGACGAATTTTGCTTGGTCTCAAAACGAATGAGTGCAGCAGAGTTAACACCGATTCTCTGCAAGTTGTTTACCGTCTCGTACAGGTCGGGTATTTTTCCATCATGCTGGAAGACAGCTAGAGTCCAACCTATCCCCAATTAAGGGAACAAGAACATGCCCAACAACTACAGGCCCATTGCCCTGTTATCAGTAATCTCCAAAGTGATGGAGAAAGCCATCAATATTGAGCTTATCAAATATCTGGAGAGCTCAGGAATCATCAATGATAGACAATACGGCTTTCGCCACCGAAGATCTACTGGAGACCTACTTGCCTACGCGACCCATTTATGGCAAGCTTCATTAGAAAAACACGGGGAATCTCTAGCTGTCGCGTTGGACATATCGAAAGCATTCGACCGTGTTTGGCACGAAGGACTCCTCCACAAACTACCATCATACGGCTTACCACCTCAGCTATGCCATCTCTTATCGAGTTTTCTTTCAGGCAGATCGCTTCACGTGGTGGTGGACGGTGTATCATCTGATACCATTCGCATCAATTCCGGCGTTCCACAAGGATCAATTTTGGCACCAACTTTATTCCTGCTTCATATCAATGATCTGTTGGGAGTAACAACTTGCCCCATCCATAGCTTTGCAGATGATAGTACACAGTAAAAAACCGATTCGAGTGAAATCCGTAGAGTATGTTTTTAGACAATGTAATATTCACTCTCGGAATTGTTTCTTTCAACTCTATTTTTGTGTTTATTCAATATATTTAGAGAAATAAATAGAGTAAGTTTCAATGTGCTTGCATTGAAAATTTACACTAATTGAATTGATAAAATCACACTATAATATACTAAACTATAGAGTTGAATCATTCACTCTAAAGCTTAGTGGTCCTCCTGGGAACAGGTATAGTGTTAAATTTCACTCTATTTTTTTTACTGTGTACCCTCCATACTGCGTTCTCTTCCAGAATTCCCATTTCTTCCCAGGAAACTAAGAACTCACGGCGCAGGCAGGTCAATGCTGTCAATGAAGATCTTGCTAAAATCACGGCCTGGGGAACCAACAACCTAGTTGAATTCAACGCCACCAAAACTCAAGCCTGCATTTTCTCTAGAAAGGCGGAACTCAGTATGCCCGATATTGTAATGTCTGGCTCCACCATCCCCACCAAGCCCACCATATCTATGCTCGGTATTTCCATCAGCAACACTCTTTCATGGGATAATCATGTCAGATCCATCGCAAAAGCTGCTTCACAAAAACTCGGATTCTTGTTCCGTGCGAAAAGCTACTTTACACCTCAACAGCTTCTCATGATCTACAAAGCGCAGATACGGCCTGTTCAAGAATACTGTTCCCACATATGGGGTTCAGCACCAAAACATACGCTGATGCTCTTAGATTCCATCCAGAGAAGAGCCATTCGCCTGGTGGGTGACGCCACACTCACTCACTCTTTGACATCATTGGAACACCGTAGAAAGGTCGGCGACCTTTCACTTTTCTATTGATACTTCCACGGGAAATGTTTTTCGGAAATCTCTGCTATCATCCCTTTACTAGCAATACCAGTCAGACGAACTAGACAAGCCCAGTCAGTGCATCCTTTCGTTGTCAACCTCGAAAGATGTCGAACAGCACTTCATCAAGACTCCTTCATCCATAGAACGGCTAGGCTCTGGAATTCATTGCCTGTGGAAGTATTCCCAAAAACATATAATCTCCAAAAGTTCAAAAAAAAATCCAATACCTACCTCCTGTCCCTATCCTACCTAGGAACGCGCGATGTTCTTTGAACATTATAGGGATTCCCTTTCGTGCGCTCCGAGCGATAAAAAAAATTGGTAATACTCCTAATTAGCTATAAAAATTTAATTGCCTCAAAATGTTCCCTTATGATTGGTGGCTTATTGCTTATAATAAATTCGTGTAAATTATAATTATATTAATTCACACTAGCGGACCTTTGAATCGGCGAACGTGACAACCACGGCGCACGACTTGTAGGCGTGGTCTTGTCAGTTCTCATCATTCAGCACAATGTTGCCAAGTCTCCAACATTCCCATGATATGTTGCTATAGGGAATAAGAAATATTTGGACATGCTGGTTGCTGGAAAAAGTCAAGAATGAACTATAACATCATGGGTTCCTCCCATTATGTTTTATTCAACGATAGGACTCCAATATCTTTCTGATAACTTGATTATAATAGGTGACTTGACAACTTTGCTTCATGAGTGGAAATGGAAGATTATCTGACCAATAACTAAACAGCATAAAAACTGACGTCACTATTTATTCGACGTATCGCCAAATGGCGGCCAAGAAGGTTCGTTTGAAATGAGCTCTTAAATTCAACAGTTTCGAACAACACATAGACTCATTATTTACATAAAAAAAGCGTTAGAAGTGTTAAAAAGATTAATTCAGGTTCCTAACGACACAGTGGAGTAATCGAATGCCAATAATTCATTATCAGTCCACTCGCCCATTCACTATCATTCTTCAGCGTTGACAGACACATTCACTAATAAACGAACACGTTCAAATTGACATTTATTTTATTATTGTGATATCCACCATTCTAAGTTATTTCACATGAGTGTAATGTATAGTACTCTGTAATAACGTTACAGAACCGATATGCCTTTCATTTAGTAGAAAACTGCAAATAACTAGATAGAATTCATTGTAGGGTTGAAGCCTGTAACGCCAACTCTTTTTAAATAAAATGTTAAAAAGAGATAGATACTATGTTTCTCTATGGTCGGGGATTTCCGGTAAAATGAACTGTATGCAATGCTCCGATCGAACGGATCGAACACTGCGTTCCATTCTAGTGTTGCCAACATATCAATGTTCCCCTAAATTTAGGAAATTTACAAGTATGGTTCGCTCGCTAATTGGTATCAAGAAAAAATCAACATTTGCAAGTTCGGCAATACAAACGAACAAGGTAATAGAAGCCAATTAAAAGCATATTGTTCCATTCCATTGAATTTATAGTTACGACACTGACTATATGGAATGTAATCAATTGGTATGCTATTTCTTTTGTGAATATCTCAATCAACTCAACTCACACTAACTGCGATAATAATCTCTAATTTCTTATCTACGTTTTATTTGCATATATTGAACATTAATTATTATAATATATATCCGTATTTTGCATATACCTACCTATAGATACTTATCCAATAGTTACGTTCTCATTATATTCCTACGAATAATGAAGTGATCAATTATCATTGAACTTGACTTTCTGATAGCGTCTGGAGTTGCCCAAAACAGCAATTATTGATGGTATTCACCATTATTTGTCTACCTACCTAATTAATATAAATTGATTTATGTAAAGAGCGCATTTTTCTAGCTATTAGACACCATATAGATTTTTATATGATGTGCATTGTTCAGTCATGTGGTTATCCAAAATCGGATTGGTTCGAGTGTACATACAAAATAACCCAGTAAATATTGAATACAGAGTGATTTTGAAATTCTTCATAACAAAGATCTTCAGGAGAAAAGTCAGTTCATAGATGACCTGTTCTAAAGTCGCACTTTATAGTTAGGGAACAAGAACCTGCCCAACTACAGGTCCATTGCTCTGTTATCAGTAATCTCCAAAGTGATGGAGAAAGCCATCAATATTGAGCTTATCAAATATCTGAAGAGCTCAGGAATCATCAATGATAGACAATACCGCTTCCCCCACCGAAGATCTACTGGAGATCTACTTGCGACGTCACCCATTTATGGCAAGCTTCATTAGAAAAACACGGGGAATCTCTAGCTGTCGCGTTGGACATATCGAAAGCATTCGACCGTGTTTGGCACGAAGGACTCCTCCACAAACTACCATCATATGGCTTACCACCTCAGCTATGCCATCTCTTATCGAATTTTCTTTCAGGCAGATCGCTTCACGTGGTGGTGGACGGTGTATCATCTGATACCATTGACATTAATTCCGGCGTTCCACGAGGATCAATTTTGGCACCAACATTATTCCTTCTTCATATCAATGATCTGTTGGGAGTAACAACTTGCCTCATCCACGGCTTTGCAGATGATAGTACCCTCCATACTGCGTTCTCTTCCAGAATTCCCATTTCTTCCCAGAAAACTACCCTAATAACACAATTATGTCCCATGGATATGCTTAGGACGTCCTGTCGGGACATTCAGGACGTCTATAGGACGTTCGGATTTGGTACCGTGGACGTCCATTGGACGTCTGTGGGACGCACAAATGTCCCACTTGAGGACCAACTAGGGACGTCCTTGAGGGATGTCCCTGGGACAACTATCGAGGACAACCTTTCAGCAACGCTGAGGGATATCAATTGGATGTCCATAGGATGTCCCAGGGACGTACGAATTATTCTTGAATTTGAATTTTTTTGGGGCCCTCTAGGACCAGATCTTGCATGACTGATGAGGACATCCAGTTGAGTTGATGGTCCGTAGAAGGTCCCCATTAAATCCTATAAAAGTTTCCTAAGGATGTCCAATGGACTTACGTGAAGGACATTGACGGGGATAATTTATAGCCTGCGAGCAATCATTCGTCGGCGAGGTGTAAGTTAACGTCCTCGCAGGGACAACATATTGAAAGTACCGAGTGGGACGTCCATAGGACGTTATTTCTAGGACATTGGATAAGTACAGTTCATGTTCCAATCGGGACATCCGACGGATATCCCTAAGGGGCATTCGAAGGATGTCCCTATGGGACATTTCGATTTTTATACGATCCTGGAAATATTAAGGGCGTCTGTGCAGAGATATTTGAAGGAATGCACTATCAGGGACATTTCATTTCATTTCAAGGGACATTATATAATATCTGAAGTCAAGCCAGAATATGTACTACTCGGGACATCCGATGGATGTCCCTAAAGGTACGTTTGAAATCATATCCCATCAAGGACATGCCAAGGACGTCCTTGCATGGACATTCTACAATATGTACCACGTGGGACGTCTATGGGATGCTATTTCTAGGACATTCGAAATGATGTACCAGCTGGGACATTCCGTGGACGTCCTTACTCGGACATTGCATGGGATGTACGGGGTGGGACGTCCCAAGAACACTTATTTTTGGTCCGGGACATTCGTACTTGAATTGTACCAAATAGGGACGTCCCTAGGACGTTGTGTGCTATTAGGGTAAGAACTCACGGCGCAGGCAGGTCAATGCTATCAATGAAGACCTTGCTGAAATCACAGCCTGGGGAACCAACAACCTAGTTGCATTCAACGCCACCAAAACTCAAGCCTGTATTTTCTCTAGAAAGGCGGAACTCAGTATGCCCGATATTGTAATGTCTGGCACCACCATCCCCACCAAGCCCACCATATCTATGCTCGGTATTTCCATCAGCAACACTCTTTCATGGGATAATCATGTCAAATCCATCGCAAAAGCTGCTTCTTGTTCCGTGCGAAAAGCTACTTTACACCCCAACAGCTTCTCATGATCTACAAAGCGCAGATACGGCCTGTTCTAGAATACTGTTCCCACATATGGGGTTCAGCACCAAAACATACGCTGATGCTCTTAGATTCCATCCAGAGAAGAGCCATTCGCCTGGTGGGTGACGCCACACTCACTCACACTTTGACATCATTGGAACACTGTAGAAAGGTCGGCGACCTTTCACTTTTCTATCGATACTTCCACGGGAAATGTTCTTCGGAAATCTCTGCTATCATCCCTTCACTAGCAATACCAGTCAGACGAACTAGACAAGCCCAGTCAGCACATTCTTTCGTTGTCAACCTCGAAAGATGTCGAACAGCACTTTATCAAAACTTCTTCATCCATAGAACGGCTAGGCTCTGGAATTCATTGCCTGAGGAAGTATTCCCAACAACATATAATCTCCAGAAGTTCAAAAGAAATTCCAATACCTACCTCCTGTCCCTATCCTCCCTAGGAACGCACGTGTTCTTTGAACATTATAGAGATTTCCTTTCGTGCGCTCCAAGCGATAAAAAAAAAAAATAAGTTCAGCGGGCGTAAAGTAGAACTTTCACTGTTAAGTGATTGTTGGTGTACCATTCGATATTTCTCCGTGTTATTAGCCAGGAACATGTGGATTTGAATAGTGCGACGCCACATATGAGTTTTACACTGGTCCATCAGATATTATCTTTAGACAGGGGCGAAATATCTTCGAAGATATTAACGCTCTGCCACTAACTTAGATGAATTGGAATCGCGGCACCTTTGGATATTCGCAAAGGGGACAAAAAAGATTTGCAAATTTCCGCACAGGAAAGTACAGAAAGTACAATTTTTCAATCATTTCGCTCAGGGTAGTGATCGGCACTGGTGCCGTTCGATAAAATACAATGTTTTACATGGCTTTGGGACCAATATCATTTCGTTGTCAGATGTGAAACGATACAAAAATCCAACAGCTCATTGCGTATAACGGACATGCGATATTTTTGTTTCATAATTTCGAGTTATAACTGGATTTCCTATATATGTATAAGCGATATCTCCGCCATTTATTATCAGGGTCATATAAATAATAATTTCACAATTATTTTAACACCGGAATTAGAAATATGCGAATTCGGTGAAGTAATATCTACTAATACCATATTTGAGTGGAGTTTTTATCAATTTTTCCGAAGTTTCATTCCATAATAGTTATCAACTCAATAATCTGAAGGTGACTGAAATATAAATCATATAAATCTATTGTTTGTATTTTGAAACATCTGCAAAACGTAGAAAATGATACATGAATAAGTACAGTCGTCTTCAATAAACATGTTATATGTACAGGGTGATTCACCATAAATGTCCCCCCCTCTAGCTCAGTTATTTTTGAACCGATTGCAAAATTTTAAATATTATCTGAAATGATTTTCGATCGAGTTTTTTTCCGCTATATCAGAAAATACAAGGTGCTCGGAACAAACGATCTACATGGTACTATTCGATTTTTTTAAATAGAACACCCTATTTTCCATTGTATTTTCAGATTCTTCCTGAAGAGCTGATTTCATCAATGTATCACACTTGGGGTCTAGCGAAAATGATTACAGAGATATAGGGTGTTCAAAATCGAGATTTTTCAACTTTAGGATTTTTTTGTGACGAAACTATTCATTATCGGTCAAAACGGCTTTCATGACCTATATTAACTCTTGATTCTACTCTCTACTGACATTTAATAATTGACACAGATACAGGGTGATCAGAATTCTGAATCTTGAACCACACTGTATATGTTCCAATTAAATGTCAGTAGATAATGAATCAAAAGTTGAGATAGAGACGTCAAAGCCCTTTTGACCAATAATGAATAGTTCCGAAACAAAAAGATCTTAATAAAGTTGAAAAATCTCGATTTTGAACACCCTATATATATCTGTAATCATTCCCGCTAGACCCCAAGTGTGATTTATTGATGAAATCAGTTCTTCAGGGAGAATCGAAAAATACAATGAAATACAGGTCATCCATTTGAAAAAATCAAGTCGTACTCTGTAGATCGTTTGTTCCGAGCACCCTGTATTTTCTGATGCAACGGGAAAAAATTTCGAAAAAATCATCTTAGATGATTTTTCAAGTTTTCAAATCGGTTCAAATATAAGTGAGCTAGAGGGGGGGACATTTATGGTGAATCACCCTGTACATGGACTACGATAGAACTACAAAGTAAAATTCTGAATATAAATATTTAGTTTTATCAAAATATTCAGAAAATTATTAATGATGATTTTGAGCATTATATTATTTCATGTACACGGCTCTTCCGTGATGCAATTTCATCCATATTCAATCAGAAATCTATACATTATCGTTTTTTTATATATCCTAATCTAAATCTAGGACACAGAGTATATTTATATTATGTGACCTTTTATTATCAATTTTGATAGGCAAATGCGTTTGGCAAATAGGTATTATTATTTATTTTCATTAATGAGTATAATACAGTATCATGCTATGGTATGAAATCAATTTAATGTTTCTGTTATTCTGAGTGTTTGCTAAAAAAACTCGGACTGGTCAATTTCAATTTTGATTTTTGAAAACCCATTTTTTGATATATTAGGAATATTTAGGGTGAGAAAAAGGAAAATCAGCGGAATTTCAAATAGGTCAGTAATTGATATAGTCGGACACTCGCACAGGAAATATCAACGATACCATAGGTTTACTTTGTGTATCTCTAAAACTTTAGAGCCAAAGTAGGTACGATAAAAAAAATACTTATTACTGCATCGGCAAGTTATCATGGATTGGTAAAAAACTGGCGACACTAGAAAATGTCATAATAGTAGTTATTTGTAGGAGGCAACAGTATCGTTATCGTAATCATTTGGCTTAAATACACTTCACCTTATGAAAAAAATAAAGGAATACTCTGGGCCGGACTGAGAATTGATAAGGTCCTAATAAGCTTCTTGAGATAATGGGGCCAGACTTGCATTGGGACGAATAATGCTGCAGAGCTGCAGTGCATTTGATATGCATAAGGTTACAAATGCATGGTGTAGAAGATGCAAATTCAGTCAAATGAAATGAGGAAAAATTTTGCGCATTCCGCCTTCCAAAATTTTGAAAATTATCTATAGTTTTCCAGTTATGTCCAAAAAAGATGATTTTTGGAAATTCTATTCAATTTCCTTTACGTTATTATTAGAGATGTCAACTGTTGATGGGATTTAAAGTGTTTATAATATTTCCTCTATACGATTTTTAAATACGGTCCTGAGTTAACAGATTCTGAAACTTCTTTCATTCCGAATACAAACATGTATTATTCAACGTAGTTTGAATGTGTTTCATCCTAATTTTAGCCATCATCAATGTTGCTTCGAAATTCCAATACTTATAACTTATTGGTTTTTCCAATTGTAATTATGAAATCGTTCTTTTTATCAAAATGATCAATAAAGAATACGATAATATTTTTTATGCTATGTAGGTTTTAGTAAAGTAATGTATGTGAAGGGGATATCTTTTATAAATAATGGTAATCAATTTGAACGTTTATTATGAATGTTTTTGTTTTCGCTGTTCGTGTCAAAGTTTAGTGATTCAAGTAAGAAGTCATTAATATGAGTCAATTTGAAGCGCTTCGTTGAATAATTTAGTGAAATATTGTTTTTTACTCTTCAGTACCTATCAAATAAGTGATCTTGATATTTGATACTAAATGATCAGAAATTAGTGAAACTGATGTTATTTTGCCTATGAAATTTCGAAAAATACATTGATGATTGCTAAAACAATGTCGAAACATTCAAATCACTTTGAATAATAATAATAATCAGTACCGTATTTAGAATACATAAGTTTATGATAGTTCTACGGATATGAAACGTCGTATAGAGAAATCAAAATTACCACATTAAATATCATCATCAGAGGTTGCTATAAAGAAGTATTTTGGGTTTTTCTATATCTCCAATAAGACGTAGGAAAAATGAAATTGATTTTCGAAAAATTATCTTTTCTCGATATAACTGAAAAACTATAGGTGAATAATTTTGAAAATATTCGAAAGCTATTGGAATGGTCCTCTGAATGCGCAATTTTGCTCCTATTCAACCATAACATATGAGCTTCCCACATTTCATTTAATTAATATCTACAAATGCATAGTTTATGCCAATACTTATTACAAGATTTTTTCTTTCAACGGACTATCACGACTATCCTACTCGAACTTCAATCCCCCAAACACGGCACAAGTCGTTACCACAGATTATCTGTGTCGTTACAGTGTGTCCCACTTACCATGCTCACCATGGGTATCTTTTTAACGGTGAGAGATACGAGGTCGGTTAAATGACACCAAATGTGGAGTTTGTCAGGGCCAACTATAATGTGAAAAAATATTTTGATAAAATCTATTCGTTTTTGTTTTATACGCAAAAAAACAGATTTTGATCATTTTCATGTCTCCTCCATAACTTTTTTTTCAAATGTAGGTCATAGCTCACTATGACTTAGTTACAAATAACTTTTTTTTCTCTTACAGATGATATGTCGCAGTAATAGTTTTGTGTTGATAACAACGGAGTTATCGTCATTTATACAAAAACAAAAAATTATTTGGAAGCCGCCATCTTGAATTTATAAATCTTAACAAAAAACATCATGATCTCCGACCTCAAAAACCCCCACTTACCAATTTTGAATGGAATCGGACCAAATCTTGTCCGCCATCAATTGAAAAAAATGGCTCCTCCAAGATGGCGGACAAGATTTGGTCCGATTTTATTCAAAATTGGTAAGTGGGGGTTTTTGAGGTCGGAGATCATGATTTTTTTGTTAAAATTCATGAATTCAAGATGGCGGCTTCCAAATAATTTTTTGTTTTTGTATAAATGACGATAACGCCGTTGTTATCAACACAAAACTATTACTGCGACATATCATCTGTAAGAGAAAAAAAGTTATTTGTAACTAAGTCATAGTGAGCTATGACCTACATTTGAAAAACTAAAGTTGGTGCTGAAATCTCAAATTCTAGAAGAGTTGGTATAAATTTCAGATTTTTTTTTGAAATCACTTTGAAAAACTGTCATGAGAATGTGAAATTCCTATTCGAATATTTTCATAAATAAAGAAGTTACGGAGGAGGCATGAAAATGATAAAAATTTGTTTTTTGCGTATAAAACAAAAACGAATAGATTTTATCAAAATATTTTTTCACCTTATAGTTGGCCCTGACAAACTCCACATTTGGTGTCATTTAACCGACCTCGCATCTCTCACCGTTAAAAAGATACCCATGGTGAGCATGGTAAGTGGGACACACTGTATGAAAGAAGCTCAATGTACAAGGTGGGCCAAATTGGACACTTTTAATGGGAAAGTCCTATTCTCGAACCAGATGGAAGAAAGCTGAAGTCGGTGCCTGAGACACAGATATTTTTTTCGGAAAAAATTGTCTGTTCTCATGAAAATAACTGTAAAGCATTGAGTTCGTGATGAAAATAATTGTCCTCGTGACACTGAAATCGGCCTTCGTATATCTAGTTCCAGAATATAAATTGTTCTTCTTGAAAGAAAAGTTTCTATCATGCAACTAGGTATACGGTGACTGATTTCAGTTCCTGAGGATCAATTTTCATGACAAACACATTGCTTTGGAATTTTTACAAAAAAAAGAGTTTTAGCCACTTTTCAAAAATTCACATTTTCGAAAAACACCTTGTAACTATGAAATAAAGATAGATATCGATATGCGATTTTCACCTTCGAGAACAAGCACCGACATCAGTTTTTTTCTATCTTGTACGGGAATAGGACTTTCCCTTCAGAAGTGCACAATTTGGCCCACCCTGTACAAGGGAATCCAATTTTTTAATCATTTGCTGGTCTGTGTATAAGATTGGAACACAACTTCGATTTATTCAAACATAAACTCAAAAAGTTCATATGCAACGAATATTTCTATGATACATATGAACTTTTAAACAAAAAATATTAGATGTTTATATATGTATGTATATGTTCTACTAAGTTACTGTATTGTGATGTATTCATATTATATATATAGTTCTAAATGTAATTTTATTCTGACGAGTACTTTCTTCTACTGACATATATCCTATATCATGTTTCTTTGTGATCAAAAAGGATGAATATATTATTTTATTATCATTATTATCATTATTTGTATCTCAACCCGTTTCTGAGATCCCCATGCTGTGCAACCTTATCTTGGTCACACTGCTATGACAATTGCTCAATGGGGCAATTTTTGGGAGCTCCTAATCAGACAATTTTTGTGGGGGGCCTCAATCGGACATTTTTTGGAGGGCTCCTAAGAAAGTATGGGTCCTATATAAGCTATATAAATCCTGCATTGGAAATATTGAAAACAATCTGATGCCTTTTACTTTGACGTGATCTACGAGGTGATCTATGATGATTTCTTCACCAATTACCTCTCGAAAACTACTTTGAAAATACTTTGTATCCATTCATCTTCACCTTCCAAATGTCAATGAGGACAACCGTTCAAAATATACACAGGTGGCGGAAAAAAAGGCATTTGGCTAGCACTGTTTACATTATTTAATAGACATTTCATCTATTTGTTTTTTCTTTCATTACAGATACGGGAGAAATGTCGCGAACTGATATTGGACAATGACAAACTTCGAAAAATCATGGAGGTTTTCTTAGACAATGTGAACAAAGGATTGAAGAAACAAACACACTCGGAATCGATTGTTAAATGTTTCCCTACATATGTTCAAGATCTTCCAAATGGCACAGGTAAGTCTCCATCATGATTCAATTAAATTCTATGGATATAAGTACCTATTATACCTGGTGACAACAAATTCATTGGACAGGGCATTATTCAGTTGTTTTTCATGATGAGTTTTGACATCTGGACATTTGAATATAATTTCCGGTTTCACCGGAAATTGACCTCTATGTCTCGACCTAGGTCTAGAATTCCAAATGGAACCCTGCAGATATTTTTACGCCATTCAATATAGATCAAAGAAATCCCTATTCAATGACATATCACAAGTGGACATTTATTTCCAAAATGGCGACACTGTGGTGGTTGTGTCAAAGTTGTCTCTTTCATTGACCTAACCTGAATAAATAATTTCAATGATTTTTCTACTGAAAATTAAATCAAAAGGCGTAGTGTATAAAGCATTGTTATTTCCCCAGGTAGCACAGTTGTCTTTAGAGACGTCTTTATGACGTCAATTTCAGGTCAATATTGGTCAGAAACGTCGTGTGACCAATATAGGACGTTGAAATGACGCCGATTCTTATGACGTCAATTTAACGTGATTCAAATAACCGTCATAATGATGTGATTACTCTTCCCGAAAAACGATGTCTATATCGTGACGTTTAGTTGACATACTATTGACGTCATTATTGTTCACCATGAAAAAATCTGTCATCATACCTACGAAATTATTTCAATAATAGTATTTGATTTGAATATCGCGGCATCAATAGCGATACAAATATGCATCTCTGAAAAATGCAATGGCTTTCATTTTTCTATTTGGTCATGGCGTAACGATGGCAGCACTGTTCTTCTTGACGGTGTCTCGGATATAACCAGTGTTGTCATTGTGAACGATTTGACGCCGATTGTACTATATCGGCTTTCATTCTGTTGTATTTTGCTACATAGAAGTAGTAAGGATACATTATATCAATATTTTTGCGGATATAAGAGTGAAGAATATTCAAACCAAAGGATTGGCTTTATTGAGCAAAATGATAGACATATCAGAATATAACAATATGACAAATGTCACAACTAAAAGTACAGTATGTTTCATAAACTAGATGAAGATGATTCATCACATTCTCCCCAGCTTAATAATAACGCTGATACAATTCTAAATATTTTGGTGGTCTAACATTTCGCCTCAATCGTGAAGTAATGTTAGAATTCCTATCAGAATGAATCATATGAGGGTTCGTATTTTCTTGAAGTGTTGTTTCTGATGTGAGATTCGGATTTTCTGGTAGAATCTCCATCTGATCAGAATGAATCGTAGCTGGATTGGCATCTCCTTGGATAACTGCTTCTGATGTGTCAACATTTCCAGGTAGCACCTGATTTCCTGATTCATCGCGGCTCACTTCAGATATTTCTTGATGTTCATCAGAAATCGGCACAATATTTTCTTCCTTATCTTCTCTTTCCCCTCCAGGAGCTAGATGTCGGTTAGAAATGGTGATTTCTCTCCCATCAGAAAGTCTCACATGTGAATAGTCAGAATTAGATTCCAGTAATTCCACTTCTTCGACGAGTGGTTCATATTTGTTTTGACGAATATGTTTCTTCATTAGGATTACAGAACCTGGAGTAGTCAGCCATGTGGGTAAACTATGTCCATTCGAAGACCGTCGGTTATGCAAAAACATACGTTCGTGTGGAGTAGCATTCGTTGCAGTACAGAGTAGTGATCTAATTGAATGCAATGCCTCTAGTAATACAAATTCCCATTGATTTATTTTCAGTCCCCTTGTCTGTAATGCTAATTGAATAGTTCTCCAGATGGTTCCATTTTCCCTTTCTATCTGTCCATTGCCTGCAGGATTGTATGGAGTTGTACGACTCGTGGCTATTCCTCTAGATTGCAAAAATTGTTTGAGCTCATACGACATGAAAGCAGAACCCCGATCAGAGTGGACATAACTTGGCATACCAAACGTAGAGAACAGGCATGTCAAATGTTTGATGACTGTAGAAGCTGATATATCTGAACACGGATACGCAAATGGAAATCTTGAAAATTCATCTACTATCGTGAGGAGGTACCGATTGGAGGTAGTAGATGGTAATGGGCCTTTGAAGTCCAGAGCTAGTCGTTCAAATGGCATTGTAGCTTTTATCAATTTCCCTTCATTCTTATAGAATCGAGGCTTTACCCGAGCACATGCAGGACATGAAGATATGACTCTCTTTATATCTTCAACTGAATAAGGGAGATTTTTGGTGCGGATCCAATGTACCATTCGGGCTATTCCAGGATGGCAAAGGGACCTATGAAGGTTGATCAACTTTGAATCATCATTGGTATTCGCACATATTCTGGAAAATGTGTCTGCTACGACGTTCAGCTTTCCTGGCCTATACAGTATATCGAATTTATAACTGGAGAGTTCCAAGCGCCAACGTTGTATTTTCTCATTTTTTATCTTACTCGTGTGATTGGTATCGAACATAAAAGACACTGATCTTTGATCTGTCATCAGTTGAAAAGGACGTGCGATGAGGAAATGTTTCCATTTCTTTAAAGATTCAACTATGGCATAAGCTTCCTTTTCTACAGCTGAGTGTCGTTTCTCACTATCAGTAAGTGTTCTTGAAAAGAAAGCAACTGGCCTCCCAGCTTGAGATAGAGTAGCTGCAATAGCAAAATCTGATGCATCTGTTTCGACCAAGAATATGATGTTATCGTCAATTGCTGTCACCATCGATTTTGCTATGTCTGATTTCAATATTTGGAACATAGATAAAGCGTCCGCTGGTAATGGAAAAGAAGAACATTGAATGAGAGGATGAATCTTTTCAGAAAATTTAGATATCCATTTTGCATAATGGGAAAACATGCCGACAGCTCTTCTGAGGGAAGCTTGATCACTTGGTGGCGGTAGTTCGAGGAGAGGTCTGAGGCGATCTGGATCTGGTTTGATCTGTCCATTACATATCGTATATCCGAGTAGATTTATGGCGTTCTGACTGAATTTTGATTTACTCTCATTGATTGTTAAATTATATTTTTCTGCAGCTTCAAAAAAGGATTTCAGATGCTGGTCATGTTCAACCTGAGTTTCCCCACAGATAGTTATATCATCAAGATATGCATATGTTCCTATCAATCTTTCATGTTTGATAATGAAATCAATGGTTCTCTGGAAGCATGCGACTCCATTGGTAACTCCGAATGGAATCCTACGAAACTGAAATAGATTTCCGCATGCCTCGAATGCTGTGAAATGTTTTTCCTTATCAGAAATAGGAATTTGATGATAGGCACTCTGAAGGTCGACTGTACTGAAAATCTTGTATTTAGAAACTTTGGAGATGATATCCTCTATATTGGGTAATGGATAAGCGTCAAGGTCTGTAAATCTATTGATTGTTTGCGAGTAATCGATTACCATACGTTTCTTGTGATTAGCATTGAATGTAACTAAAACTTGTGCTCGCCAGGGTGAATTACTCTTTTCAATTATACCGTTCAAGAGGAGTTTTTCGACTTCAGACTCTATGAATTTCAGATCTTCCTGAGAGTATCGTCTTGATTTTATAGCAATGGGCTTACAATTCTGCTTCACATTCTGGAATAGAGAAACTGGAGGTATCATAGCTTGCGAAAGACTACAGATCTTGAGTGGGTCTCTAGTTCCATTGAAAAATAACTCAATTGCAGAATGATCCTTGAGGAAATCATGTCCTAATATTATGTCCGCACAAAGATTCTTCATGATCAATAGTTTGACGTTCTTGTAGATTTGTTGGTTCAGTTTGATATCAACGACGCATTTTCCTTCTACTTCAGATATCAAGGATACGGATGCCATATGGATTCGTTCATTTGAAAAACACGTTTTGAATTTTTAGAGGTGGGCGAAGGTAGCATTGATGAAACTTGTTGTGCTACCAGTATCTACGAGTGCTGTAGCTTTGATTCCATTGACGAAAACGCAAACTTTAGCTTTATCAAGTGATGCATTAACTATGTGCGAGCAAGAGAGTATTTCAGCAGCAGACACCATTTTCGCGTTATATTTCTTGCTTTGACAAACTTTGGCGAAATGTCCACGTTTTTGACAAGTTTTGCATGTTACATTGGCAGCTGGACATTCATAACGAGGATGTCTAGAATAACCACAAAAGAAACACTTCGTATCGACTTTAGAAGTAGTTGCAACTGCTATAGACTCGGCAACTCTTAGAGAAGATTCATCAGGTATTGCGTTTATGAATGATGTATTCGAAATATTGAAGTTATTAGAGTGACGTTGGGCCATTTCCAATGATCTACCTTGATTGAATGCTTCGTCGAGCTCAAGGGTTTCATTTTCCAGTAATCGCTGGCGTATAGCAGCCGACGATAATCCCGTAATGAATGAATCTCTTATATAGTCATCCTTATTCTCATCAGCTGTGACAGATTTGAACTCACAGTCTTTCGCTAACAGTTTGAGTGCTTGTAAATATTGATCAACATTCTCTTCTGGCTTCTGGCATCGCGTTGCAAGATGGTGTCGAGCGTATATCACATTCTTTTTCTTCAAGTAAACGGAATCGATTACTCTCAGGGCAGATTCGAAATCTTTACATTCATTTATGAGGATGTATACACTTGGAGCAACATGATTGATTAGTAGTTGTAGTTTAACTTCTTCTGATTGTTCCCCTGTTCGCACAGCAAGGAAATTTTTGAAGGTTTGTTTCCAGTGGACCCATTCCGAACTTGCAGAATTCGAGTTTGGATCAGCTTCGAAACGTTCTGGGCGTAAATATCTATCCATATCGGGTATTATGGAAAATTTTGCTCAATAAATTGTGAAGAATATTCAAACCAAAGGATTGGCTTTATTGAGCAAAATGATAGACATATCAGAATATAACAATATGACAAATGTCACAACTAAAAGTACAGTATGTTTCATAAACTAGATGAAAATGATTCATCACAATAAGATAAAATGAAAATATGGCCCAGACATTGATTTTTTCACGTGTGTTTGTTTTTATTCTGTTATCGTAGAAACATTTGTCTGATTCAACTATTCCTGATATTTATTCACATCATAAAATATGGATTTGTTTCCAATCAATCAACAGGCATTATTTTGCAAAAACAAATAAGTATATGATTCGGATGTCGTATTCCTGTTGTTTTGGGAACTTACTCTGACGAAATACTGGCAACGATGTATACGCGACTGAGTATAAACCACAGAACTCAAAACCTTATTCATATGTTACGACTAGAATGCGTATTCAATATGGCGGACGAACAAATCATGCATCAGCTGCAACACTGTAAGTGAACCATAAACGGTAGCGGCGTTTAAATTCTTGGCGAAATGTATAAATGGGCGCCAGGGGCGTATCTCGAAGATAAGATGAAAGTATTGTTATATGAATTTTCGGAAAATCAGAAGATGCCTGTAGAAATAAAATGGAAAATTTTATGATATAAGTAAATAATTATGCTGCTCATTTTTATGCACTCTACATGTCTGATCTTAGTTTTTCAGAAAGGAATTCACTGCACCGGAAGTGATATTCAATTGTTTTTTTTTTGAAATATGGGTTTAAGGAACTATATTCTTGATACAAATGTCAAAAATATAACATGAAAAACAACTGAATGACGCATAGTTAAATAATTTCGTTGTCACTTGACTACTTAGGTATACCGACTTTCTTATTGTTATTCCAAGTCAATTAAGTATGGTGGCGCGGAAATGCAACAACTTTATTTTCTTCTAATAATTGTACTTCTTCTTTCGTTCTATTTGGCCTCTACTTAAAGATCTTCTCTGTAAAGTTGCCCATGAAGTTTCACATTCGAAGTTAAAAAGCCACTCCTGTTCCACTGTTCTTGCAAATTTTCATAAAAATTGGACTCAGTCTTTACAACTAGGCGCTGCTAGGCATCCTTCTCTCAAGGATTTATTGAAAATTATGAACAGCGGCGTGGTTAGGCTTTCAGCACAACTTTTAATGAACTCGCTGGCCAGATTGTCTGGTCCAGGCCCTATCTGCATTATAACATGGGCACTTGGACACTGTCTTATAAAGAGCATATTATAGTAGTCTCATCCCTACGTGTATTGAAGTTGATGTAATCGGTCATGACTGCAATAGCAGTAGAGCACCACCGTTTTCTCTGTTATTCGACGTCCCTACCACCCATTGGAAATATAAAAATCCAACACCTCATTTTTTCTTCAGAAACCGGTAAATTCTTGGCTCTAGACCTGGGTGGCACCAACTTCCGTGTCTTGCTGATCGAGCTCAGCCACGAGCACTTCGAGATGAAGTCGAAGATCTTCGCCATCCCTCAACACATCATGCTCGGCTCCGGCGAACAGCTGTTCGATCACATCGCAGAGTGTCTCGCCATCTTCGTGAAGGAGGAAAAGGTCTGTAAACGAGGTGGTCTCTGATGAGTATTTAACCTATATTGATTACAAATTCATTGGCCTGTCTTAAAACCACTTAATTTAATATATTGTGACACAGTTACTTGGTTATGGGGGTTTACTCAGGGGAAGCAAAATATAGGGGTTGACGGAAAGACCAGAATTCTGTATTGAGTTCTTAATACATGGAGGTAAAGTTACAACTGATTACATGTTTTACAAGTGTTCCGAAGGTAAAGTGCATAGTCCCCTCCGCTCCTCGTACACCGCGCTTTTCTGATGCCTCAGGATTAGCAAGCCGTCTGGAGTCCGTACCGCCTATGGTGGGCTGATCGCGACACTCCTCCACTTTGAAAAAACATCGCCCTCGATGTCTTCGGGTTCTATGTATCATCACCTAGAACGTAAAAAAAATAATAGGCAGATACATGAAATTGACAAACGTGTTTTATTTTCATTTTCAACCCAATACTCTCTAATTACAAGTGTTTTTCATATTTCACACTTTTTTCCTTAGCCAACTAAGTGTCATTGTACATAAGATAAACAACTTATTCAATTTTTCTGCAGCACCATCGAAGTCTCTGCAGTCATTTTCTACTGTTTCGTAGAAGTCCAAAGCTGCATTTGCTAAATAATAGGAAAGCTGTAGAAGTTTAGTTTCTGCAGACCAGCGATTTGCTTTCGCTGCTCGCTCAAAAATTTTGATGAATTCCTCAACGTTTTCTCCAGGTGAACCCCCAAAAGCTTTGGGAATCACAGATGTATATACCTCTTCTGCCATCTTCGGTACACTTTCAGTGAGATTTTCAGTTTCAACAAAGTCCTCGTCACTACTGCTGTCGTTTTCTTCGTTGTCGGAACTAGTTTCACTCTCGCTGATGGCAACTTTTTCGTCAAAACTAGAAAACAATCGTTTTAACATCAAGTTACCGAAAACCATCTTTTATCTACTCGAGATGCGCGGCGTCTACACCATTTGTGACACAGTAACTTGGTTATGGGGGGTTACTCAGGGGTAGCAAACTATAGGGGCTGACGGAAAGACCAGTTTTACAAGTGTTCCGACAGGTCGGCAAGTAGGTTCTCATAGAAATGCAAACATAATCATACACAATATACCATAATCAGCTCACCTTTTATTGGCCAAAGTCCCAGCTTCCTGCTTATGACATATCCACGCTTATGCATCACACTAGTAAAATATCTGAGCTTGCATATTTTTACTATTCAATATCAATAATTCAACTTTGAGCCACTCTCTAGTTATTAGTTAAAACATTGAATTACGTTAACTTTACTATTGATTTTAAATGAACCTGAAAAAGGATAGGAAGGATATCCATAAATCATCAAATTATTCGGATTCCTAACTGAATTATTCATGTTTATTATCAGATGGATAATAAATGATTGTAAACGAATTAAAATAGGATCTGGGCCTATCTGATTGACACAATGCTATAACTGGATATCAACTGGATCAAATTAATGTATGGAAATAATTATATCTCTGCATGGTAATGAATAATTACTATTATGATATATGATCATTGAGTTATCAACTCATGCAGTTGATAACTCTTCAACTCATAATGGAAGTGAATTTTTTAGAATAAGAAATAAATTTCACCAGTTTTCCGCGTCACGTGACAAACCCGAACAAGACAAAACTGAAACGAACTACCCCAAAATTGTCTAAAAGATTAGTTTTGTATGCTGTATGTGACATGGAGACGCAAAAGCAAGCGCCAAATTTTATCTGACTATTCATGTGTTGTTATTCAATCTTTTCGGTGGTCTGTAAATGTTAATAAATCTCTCAACTAGCCTGGTGTCCCTCAAAGAAAAAACATAAACAACATTCAACATATGTTTCAACCATCCAAGTCTCACTTGACAATTTTATTTATTCTTCTTCTAAGGAACTATATTATGGTTGTCTTTGGGTAAAGGCTCTAAAATAACCGAGATCCCTTACAATATTTGTTTGGAATTAATTATCCAGAAAACGCTAGAAAAATGCCAAACTATCTCGCCGATACCATGTCAATATTCACCTTAGATTATGACAATAGTTTGGTAATTAACCCTACAAGTATTCTGGTCACAACATATTGAATACCCTTCATTTACTACCTACTCTTTCAATAGGGTTATAAACTGATATCAGTAGATATATGTAGGTTTAGGCTCGACTTCGGTAATCTGTGGAAGGTACCGGGTGTTGTTATTTTCAACCAATATAAATTCGATTTGATATTAAATCTGATGATCAAACCCATTCAACGTAGCTTTCTTACAGGTTGCTGACCAGCGGTTGCCCTTGGGCTTCACCTTCAGCTTCCCCCTATCTCAGAAGGGCCTGACGATCGGCTACCTCGAGCGGTGGACGAAAGGGTTCAATTGCTCGAATGTGGTGGGTAATGACGTGGTGCAAATGTTGAACGAGGCCATTGATCGAAGGGGGGTGAGTCTGTCCGTTGAAAGTGGTCACTTGTGATAAGGGCAAACAGCTTCGATTTTTCGCTAGTTGGTGCTAGAGTTCCTTAAAGTACTTGACACTTGACTTGTTTTGACGTGTTTTGTATATTAGAGTACGGACACTCGACAAGCAGTGAGACTTAACGAAAAACGATTTTGAAGTAAATCGCATGTTTTGTCAGACAAAGACAAGAACATGTTTCCGCTTATATCAATGCTTCTCGCATCTTCCTTTCTCTTCTTGCTCAGGGAAGAGTACATCCATATATCTACATTTGGAATGTGAAACTATGAAAGTAATTATGAAAGAATTGCTATGTTTATAGTGCAGCTATTTCGTAACGTCATGTTGTGTGTCAGCTCCATTTTGTTTAGTACCTAGATATAGGAAACACCGCACTGTTCCTACAATTCTTTGAAAAACTGGCCGTAGATCTCAGCTCTTCCTTCTGTTCAGTGGAGTTTAGGAGTATTTTGACATTGACAAGAACGTCACATTCCGAGTTCTCTGACTGGTGAGAGTGAAAATGTTTGCCCTTACATAAGTGAAACATTTAATAAAAATCCTATTTCATGGATAAATGTTCGATATTACATTGGCGTGACCAAAAGATGGTGCCATCATCAGTACTGCATTCTAAGGTTGGTAGAGCTGAAAACTGGTAGTTATTCTCAGAGTAGTTTTTCTCTACCGAACGTGTTTACATGGGAAATTCAATGTTGGCCTCACCAAACCTAATATTGATCTAGATTAATTACAATTGAATTTTTTTATGGACTGACCTCTTGTTATTTTCAATTCAACCAGTTTTCAATCGAATTTTTTTACGAATAATTGTCAGTTCTACCAACTTTGCTGCATTCAGACATCATAATTAATTCTTTATTGAAACCTATCCCTGTACACAGGATGGAGGATTGAAGTAGATTTCTCAACTCCGCAAAAGTAAAACACATTTTCCATAAAAATGGTCCCATGTCATTGAAATGGGTTTTGTTTTTGCGGAAACTTTGTTCTGGATTTGAAATGAAAAAATCTATTTTGAAGAATGTCACAAAACGTACTATTCGGATAGTTACCCATTCAGTTCTTCGAGGTCATTTTCCAAACTCGGATTTCAGGCCTTGTTATAGAAACACTCCAATTTTAGTTTAGTAGGAAGAGAGAGTGGAATGCACACATTTTTCAAAGAAATTTTTCAGCAATGAAGAACTTTTCTTGTGATATCATTGGATAGAGAAACTCATTCAATAATTGAATAATTCATTGAAAATATTTCATTTCACTGAAGCTTGATGAACTCAAGACGATATAATCAATTGATAAAATTATATAAAAAATTGATGAATATATTCCATAGATAAATAGTAATTGGTATACATAATCCGTAGATAAATGATGATCTACCTTAGGAAGTAGGTGAATACAGCCATATAGCACATGAATTGAAGAGTGGAAGCCTTTTTTTGTTTTCAGATATTTTGTTTGCTGGTGGGAGTCCAAGAAGTTCAACCTTCATTGAATCTCTAACAGTTTTTCCTTTTAATACTGTCTGTAGGTTGATCGAGGAGGTGGTACATTCATTTTACTTGATTATATGAGATTTTCTCTGCTCGTTTCTATAAAATAAAAATATGAGTATTATTTCAATACATGGTTTGTATGACAGACAACATACGTGTTGACAGTTATTACGCACGAGCGTAACTAATAATTCGACAATACAGCAATTCACTCTGGTACTTGCCACCTTTGATGGCAAATAAACCGTTGTCGCTTACCGCTTGCTCCATCTAATTGTTGTTGTGGGAAGGATAATATCACTCATGGCACTCACAGCTTTTGTCAGGTCATGAAGCATGTCGTTCAACACCGTTCTACGGCAATATCTCAATTCATGAAATTATGGCACTTAGCACCTTTGTTACTTCCACTCTTCAATTCAAAGATAGAAATTTTCAAGCAGCCTTTCAACATTAGTTCACCAATTTTCAGAAATTACATGAAACGAGTTGACCATAATGTAAAATATGAGTAAATAATGTGTTTCCACCAGGAAAAATCTTATCCATCGAATACGATTTCAGGATGTATCTATATCAGTCATGGCAATTCTAAATGATTCAACTGGCACTCTGATGTCATGTGCTTGGTTGAACCACCAATGCCGAATTGGCGCTATCGTTGGTGAGTTTTCCATAAATAAAGAAGACAGCCTGGTCTAACGCTAATTATTCAGCACTTCGCATGATGGGTTAACTATGGTGACATCTACTTGGAAAACACTGGAACATAATAGGGAATGTGGAATGTACTAAAACTTAATACAGGAATGAGCCAGTGTTCCTTTCTAATTCCTTCAGTTCTTATATGCTTGACAATTGAAATGTGGTTCACCTGAATGTTTTACTCAATTTTGAAATCAAATATGTGTTATGAAAAATACTAGCCCGATTCTGGAACAGTTTCTTCCATGTTGTATAACAATCGTTCGAGAATTAGATAGTTGACGTACAGTTGTGTGTATAAACAAGTCGTACAGCAGTTACTGGCTATTGTGAGTCAGGCTTGTCAATCTTGATCAATCTTCTTATCGACTTTGACAAGTAGTGTCAAAACTCAAACTA
This sequence comes from Phaedon cochleariae, assembly GCA_918026855.4. Classification (NCBI taxonomy): domain Eukaryota; kingdom Metazoa; phylum Arthropoda; class Insecta; order Coleoptera; family Chrysomelidae; genus Phaedon; species Phaedon cochleariae. The sequence continues at coordinate 27,148,502 of OU896718.1, read as the reverse complement.
TTTTTGTCAGTAACACGCGAATGTGTGCGTGTACTACTTTTTAATGAAATCTGTAACATCATAGGCAGGTTTACACCATACAAAGCTTGTACGACTTGCTTATGCACACAACAAAGGTGGATATATGTATGGTGAAATAGCTCCCTCTTACAAAACCCTAGACATTTTTGTAGACCTCTGGCCTACTTACTTGATTATGTCGAATTCTATCACCGTAGTAAGGCCGCGCAAAACTAACGCTAGATGGCGCTGTTCCCGAAGTGATCCCTTGAAGTGATCTTGCTACTTGCTACACAATGGTTGCATTGTTTTGTTGTTTAAATTTACGTATATTAATTCATAATTTGAAAACATTGAGGAAAAGTGATTGATTTAATGAAAAAGACGTTATATCTGTGAAGTATATGTGGCACGATGTTCCCTACTCCATCTACAGTCAATCCGGTGCGGCCTTGCTACGGTGTTTCGCGGTCTACACGTTTTGGAAAGAAACAATTGACAAGTGGTTACACCAGTCTATTTTCATCATGCACACAACTGTACACTGTTCAGGAAGATTGTGTTTTCAGATCTACAGGGAAAACAAAGACCCATTACAAAAATTAATATTTTCGAAGTTATCCATAAGATAATGATATGCAAACATTTTCGAATTTTTTTCCAGGGCATATTATGATTGCTTGTTGTGTTTCGCCGAAAAGCTTTCTGATTTTTTCGCTAGCGGACTTCATTGGCGTTCAACATTTTTCAAATGAGTTGACGTTTTTTTGGAATGTCCTTAATTTCAGCTGATCTGTTCATAAAATAAGAGAGTTTATTCATGATATTGATATAGGGAGAAGGTCATCACTTCAATTTCATTGATAGAATAGAATCGAATAGAATCTGTATTGTTTACAGAAACACGTGGTTTCATAACAAGAAGTTCATACAGTTCGAGGTAGCAAAAACTCATGATTAATACAGATATACCAGTGGTGGAAAAAAAATAATCACATGATACCTACCAAAAGCGAGTAGGAAGAAAATAATGAGAAAGAACAAACAATAAGGAGGTATGTATCATATTACGAGCATAAGTAGGTACCTTATACAATACATGTCAGTGCATCAAATGTAAGTGGACTAATATGTAGCTATGTGCTAAACTCCTCGAGTAAAATTTAGTCCATTATATATACATATTATATTTTATATTATATATATTTCATTGATATTGAACGAATATCCATCCACACAGAGTGATTCGGGATTTGGTATATCATTCCTGAAATCATTTTTGATCTTCTGTTACAGAATAGTTTTTCCAATATTCAAATCATGTCGTTCAACTCCTCTCTGAATATCAAATCAGTGACCTAGTGTTGTAACTTCAGGTATGAAAATACTCTTCATGGGGTATAATAAGTTGTGATAAGTGTTCTCCAAACCATTCATTCTTTCGTCAGTAATATACAAGGTATTGAAAATTATTGCTTTCGCATGATTTACTTAGAAAATTATAACTTCCATGCAAACATTTATCTAATTATTGCTTTCACAAGATTTAAACTTTCAAGCAAACATTCATCTTTCATTTGATGTACTGAGACATCAGAAAAGTTTAGTGTCTAGTAGGGAGTCTATGCTGTTATTCTCTCTACTAATGTATGTATAAATTGGCATGGCATTCTCTATCACACTCTTCCTGGATCATTCTCCAAAAATTCTCTAACGTGATTAGCTTTCCGATACGTCGGGTTATTTCCAATTGCTAGCGGCTCTAAACTTGTTCGATTGGGTTCATGTCTGGCGATCGTGCTGGCCAAACCATGTTATTCATTACATTCGCCTCCAAAAATGTATTTTCAATTTCATCAGAATGAGGGCGAGCATTGTCATCAACTTGAATTAACCCATCGCCATATGTTCAAAGTTCAAATCACAATATACACATGATTGAACTTACGATTCTTTCGTATCTAGAATTATTCGCTCAAAGAAATTGAAGTGATGACTTCCTCCGATGTCATTGATAAACTCTTTTATTTTATCAACAGAGGTCAGATAAAATTAAGAACATTCCAAAAAAACGACAACTTTCCATAAAACAAATTTGTGTGTCAATGAAGACTGCTAACGAAGTTGTGTGCTAACACACAGTGCTAACGAAAAACTCTCGGAAGCATTTTGGCAAAACGCATCAAGCAATCAAAAAAATTCCGAAAATGTTTCCGTATTATTGGGATAACTTCGCGAATATTAATTATTGTAATGGGCTAATGGGTCCATGTTTCTTCCTGCAGATATGAAATCACAAACTTCAATAATTCTCCAACGACCATGACACAGCTACGAACAAATGGTTCTAGAATCGGACTAGTATTTTTCATAATAAGTATTTGTTTCCAAAATTGGCTGAAATATCCAGATAACCACTGCATATGTCAAGTAGTTTATATTAATTTAATTCATTATTATGGAAAATAAATGATTTGTTGTTAATATTGGAATTAGAATTGAAAAAAACTGTAGGAAAGGAAGGTATAATTTGGGGAATACATCTTCTCATTACCAATTACCAATTACCTTTATTCGCATTTTGGGATACCAGCTAACCTACAAATTTCCATCATTTTTATGCATGCCATATTTTTCTTTATAGGATGTTGAAATTGAGATTTGTGCAATTTTAAACGATACTACGGGAACCCTAATGTCATGTGCTTGGAAAAATCGCAGCACCAGGATCGGGCTCATTGTTGGTAGGTGCAGATTTTTTAACCCTTAGTGTATGCTTAGTGTCATGCATGGCCTACCCCACAGTTTGCATTTAACTAATTATGAAACGAATGAAAGTTTCTTGCATGGTTCATTGTTTTTATAGATATCTATAAATGTCTATAAAATCCCAATAAAAAAATATTATACTTACATGGTGTTCCATTCATAAATCATAAATATACAGGGTGAGTCATGTCGAAAGAGCTGTTGAAAAGTTATGACCAAAAGTTGTTTTTGTCAAATCTCATAATTCACCCTATATATTGGTAAAGAAGAGAAGAAGACACTTTCTGATGGTCATTAGGTATTCCCCTCAAGGGCCTCTATTCATGGTAAGAGTATGTACAGTTCCTCATGACTCACCCTGTATATGAATAATTATAAATTGAATAGTTTATCGACTGTATTATATTATGATATAATGAGAAATATCGGGGAGTTCAGTCAATCGGGCTAATAATGAGGAATATACTTTGAATAAGAAAACAGATATTGATAATCTCAGTCAGATATATTCTTATGTATTATCTTTCGTTCATGATGATATTCAAAATGACTCTACCTTATAAGATATTCAACAATAATCTAATCTTATACTTTAATTTCTTCCAGTACCTATATAAATTATATGACTTTTGACACTGTCCTATCAATTTTTTGTCTACATCATCTATATTTTTTATACTCATTATTATTCCAATTTATACCTTTTAACTCACATTGCAAGTAAGTTCTTGTTTTTATTGAATTGTAACAAAATGTTTCATATACCATATATTGTTTCAGCCTTGAAGAAGAAAATAAAAATTTTCGAAAGCTTGGCAAAGCAATACAGTAGTTTGCTTGTTTCCCGATTTACTCAACTCTCCGATATTTCCTATTATATCATGATAATTATAAATATAGTGTGTGCGATTTCAACCCGCAACACCCTCCTAATTTGGAACCTGTTGACCGATTTTTCAAAACAAAAATTCCATATTATCATCCTCCACTCAAGTGTGAAAATATCAATGTCTACAAGATGATCTATATAAGAATGCGAAGAATAAGACAGTGGGTCGATGCGAAATTCGAAAGAAAGGAGTAAAATACATTATACTTTTAGTAGCAATCCGCCCTTGACGTTAAAGCCTGTCTCTCTTGGTATAGTCTTCCCAAAGCCAATTGATGGAGCAGCTCCCACAAAAACACATACCTCGCGCGGTTTTAGCATTATATGTACTACAAATGAAATTATTCACCACCTCTCTTATAATCAACCCGAATTTCACTGTTCTGATGCGAGATATACGTAGGAATTCTACTCGAATCTAGTAGGTATTTATCAGTAACGACTTTTCATATGCTGTCACAGTCATGGCTACTAAATATTCATATCAGTCCAAATTTGGTGCGAATCGCACGACTAATAGCTGAGATATAGAGGGGGAGCAATTTAAAGTGAGACACGCTGTATATAGCTAGGCTAGCGGTGAAAAATTTCAATATACACCTTAGTGTATAAATAACTAATTTGTGCAGATAACAACACAACATAGCATAAAATAAGTCAAAGAAATCGAGCAACTGTTGAAACATTACACTCAGTGCACTATATTTTGAGCAAAGAATTCTCACACATTCTCCCCAACAAATGTGAAATGTGTATTAATTGAAAACTGTCGCTAGGATCTGAATGGATGATGTGCATAAGGGTTTTCCTCAGCCAGTAAAGTACTTGACTAATTCTAGAATTAAAGATTTCGTACGTTTCGACGACGTGGAAGGTGTCCCGACTTGGGCACTTGTTCATTTGATTGATTGATTGATTGATTGATTGTATTACCCCAAGAAACATATCTGTTCATAATAGGGATACATGAACACATATAAAAAATAATAATATTAAAAGGTTAACTATTCTGAGTAATCAAATCATGTCGAATATTTTTCAATCAAATTGTCCTGATCAGGTATTGTTTGAGATTGACTTTAAATCTTCTTACATCATGAATATTCTCGAATTCATCCGGTAATGAATTGTATAAAATTATTCCATTATGAAATATAGATTGTTTGCCAATGTTCGACTTGAATGTATTTGCTATCAAGTAATTGAATTGTTTAGTCCCATAAGTATGGACTGTATTGACTTCATTAAAAGTTATTTTAAATTTATTTTCGACAAAATGAATAAAACAACATATTTTGAGTTTACATAACGAAATCAGATTTAGACATTTTCTAGTTTTGTATAAATTTACTACTGGTTCTGGAAAATTCAAATGGAAAATGCACTTGATTGATCTGTATTGTAATTTCATTAGTGGTTTGAGGCGTGAAATATTTGTGCTTCCCTAAATAGAAATTAAATATCGTATGGGTGGAAACGATTTTCATGAATAATACGTCTAACCATATTTTGGGATAACCCCATCTCTGACTGATATGCGGTTACTTATCGCGGTATTAACATCTACTGGTTGTAAAACCCCTTCATCCACAGAGACAGGACGATTCATAGCACGTTCTCGGTGATGATCATCAGGTGTTAATACAAATTCTGTACCACTTTAAGAATCGTTCTGGAATTCATTCGGCGCCCATCAGATAATATCAAAACATTATCACGTAAACTGCATCATAAATCAGTATCAGTCACGATATTCCATGCCATATCGTCACTATTTATTACCAACTCGATTCCCATTGAATAAAAAATATCAATGGCGGCCAAACGCCCTCAACCCAAACAAAAGCGTGCCCAACAACTATAGGCCTATTGCCCTGTTATCAGCCATCTCCAAAGAAATCCATCAACATTGAGCTCATCAAATGTCTGGAAAGCTCAGAAATCATTAATGATGAATCCGAAGATCAACTGAACATTTTCTTGTCTACGTCACCCATATATGGCAAGCTTCATTAGAAAAACAAGGACTACTCCACAAATTACCATGATACGGCTTACCACCTCAGCTATGCCATCTATCGAGTTTACTTTCAGGCAGATCGCTCCATCCATCGTCTGATACCTCAATTCCGGCGTTCCACAAGGATCAAATTTGGCACCAACATTGTTCCTACTTCATATCAACGATCTTTTGCGATGTCGATGGTACTCTCCATACTGCGTTTTCTTCTAGAATTCCCATTTATTTTCTGGAAACTAAGAACTTACGACAAAAGTAGGCCAACGTTGGCAATGAAGATCTTGCGGAAATTACAGCCTGGGGAACCAACATCCTAATTGAATTCAGCGCCACCAAAACTTGAGCCTGTATTTTCTCTAGAACAACGGAACCCAGTATGCCTGAAATAACAATGTCTGGTACCACCATTCTCACCAAGACCACTATATCTATGCTCGGTATTACCATCAGCAATACTCTCTCATGGGGAAAATCATGTCCGATCCATCGCAAAAGCTACTTCACGAAAACTTGGATTCTTGTTCCGTGCGAAAATCTACTTTACACCTCAACAGCTTCTCATGATCTACAAAGCACAGATTCGGCCAGTTTCAGAATACTGTTCTCATGTATGGGCTTCAGCACCCAAACATACGCTGATGCTCTTAGAGTCCATTCAGAGAAGAGCCATTCGCCTGGTGGGTGCTGCCACACTCACTAACTCTTTGACCCCATCAGAACACCATAGAAAAGTCGGCGACCTTCCACTTTTCTATGGATACTTCCACGGGAAATGTTCCTCAGAAATGTCTGCTATAATTCCATCACTAGCAATACCATTCAGACGAACTCGACAGGCCTAGTCAGCACATCCCTTCGTCGTTAACCTCGAAAAATGTTGAACAACATTCTACTGAAACTCGTTCGTCTATAGAACGGCGAAGCTTTGGAATTCCCAAGAACTTATAACCTCCAAAAGTTCTAACAGAAATCCAACACCTACCTCCTCTCCCTATCCTCCCTAGGTACACATGATATTCCATGAACACTATAATAATAATAATAATAATCAATATGTTGCCGGGGTAGCAACCGGGTGGGACCAATTCCCACCCCCCTCTCACAAGACTCCCATAGGGGATGACTGCCGGTCACCTATCTTTCGACTTATACCGACAGCACCCCAGGGAGAAATGGAGGATTCGAATACGCCAAATCAGAGCGCTAGAGCCATCTCTGTTATGTAACCTATTCTCCTGCTACCATTTCATTACACCAATGGTGAGGCCGTCTGAAAAAACAGACTATTGGCTCTGCAGTGTCAGTGCCCGAGCAGAAACGCTGCTCACCCACCGAGGCAGGCAAGATATCCTCCCACTTAACCCATAGTGGGATTCTTCTTCTCCTCATCCACCGTAGTCCGGTGGTGTTTTTTGGAAACCGCTGCCCCCTGGAGACCAACCCAATTGGTGAGGCATCAGGCCGTATCTACGACCTGATGGGGCTATCCTCATCACCCCAGGTGCCCATGTCAACAAGATTCCTCTTGTTACGTTTGATGGGTCGCAGTCGCATGAGGCTTTGACCTGATTGCTACTCATGTTGACAAGAATCCTCTCGTCCCGTTAAGGGAGTGATCGTTCGAGGAATTTTACACGTTTCTCTACCTCGTTTACAGGAAAGGAACCGGCTTTGCCTACGATGACTGGTGTATCGCCATTCGCGGCCTTTCACACGTACCGCTACCATGACGAGAGTGGGGACCCACCCTTTCGTGCGCTCCTAGAGATAAAAAAATTATTGCACATTGGACTAGAACGTGGCAGTTGCAACTGGCTTGCTTGCAATGCCAGGGAGTCACTAGATTTTTCAGTGGCGTTTCATCGCAGGTGTGAGTTCAAATAAATGTCATGAATTCACGCGGATTGCTATGAATCTGTGTAAGAACTTTTTGAGATAGCAGACTTATGCGCCACTATTTTTCGCATAATTACATAGATCACCTTGTATACAACTGCATGCTATCTAGTGATTAATTATGACTTTTGGGATTGTACTAAAATGTGCTTTAGATCATCATGTTTGTTACTTCTTATGTAATTTTACTATCTAGGCACTGGAAGTAATACCTGTTATGTAGAGAAACAAGAAAACGCTGAAACCTGGAATGACGTTAATATGGGATCTGGAAATGTCCTCATCAACTCTGAGTGGGGTGCATTTGGAGATGATGGTGCTCTCGACTTTGTCAGGACTGAATACGATGAAGATATCGACAGGAATTCTGTGAACCCTACCAAACAAAAGTAAGCATTATTTTCCTACACATCTCCAAGTTAATTACCTACTATTAATACCGCATGTGAAAGTTGATGAATGTCGATTACAGTCGTATGATATTGACACAGAGTTAGGGGTTCCTGAGAGGTCTATATTGGGTCCCCTCCTTTAATGCTACGAAAAATCCGATAATTTCAAACTTAGAGTAGTCCATGAGACCATTGAATCATCAAATAGCACACAAGTTTTAGTTACCTACATCGATAGTAACATTACTTCAAAACAAATCAACAAAATCCTGCTATATACACAGAGGGTATTGTTTTTGAAATGGAAGTTGCTGTTTTTCCTGAAGACATACCTGGATTCTAAGTTCACTTCCTATCTAGTTTTGATGAGTATAATATAAGTGTTCCAAAAGTTGAATGGATATTTTGACAAAATCAAGATGACGTATGTCAGTTAAAAAAGATCGATAGGGGGTGATTTGGAACCACCGAAGTGTCCTTTAACTACAGGTATCGAATATTGTACATTTGAATCTGAAACACCCTGTATAATATTCAAAATCGTGGGATTGAAGATTATTCAGTTATATATTACCACGTGTTTGGAAATTGAATAATTTCAGAATTCATCAATTCATTTGATTTTCATATAAGTAGCTTCATGAACAAATTCAGTTCGGATGGCAGTTTCGGCACCAATCATAGATTCCTATCTTACAAATCCCTTATTTCTATCTATTGTGGTTGGATGAAAATACGAGTTTAGAATGTAACATCTTCCATTTTATATCAACTTCGGGTTACTACAAGACAGTGATGTAAAATTATAATTTTATCAATTAATTTTCCATTGGTAGGTACACTCGTCTTCAATGAACATGTCGCACATGGACGGTGTGTGCTCACTAAATGACAGCTGCAATAAGAGCGCTCACACCGTCTAACCGCGACATGTTTTTTGAGGACGACTGTACATACCTACTATAGAGTAGTAGTAGTGAAAGAGGAGGCGGTCGCTTAGCAAGTAGCCCCCCATGCATGGATTCCTGCTGCACACACTCTTCCTCCTCCTAATTCTCCTTTTCGACCTCCGTGTTCTTCTGATGAAGGCCAGTATGTCCGTTCACCTTAGGCATAGATTAACGACTCCCCTAGATATACACCGCCCATGCATTCAGACGGTAACGCTTGTTTGGGATTTAGTTGGGACCCCGAATTTTTACCATCTATCGCCGCTATTGCGAATTACCGCGCGTGGTCGCAAATTCGATTTTTTACAGATTTCTGTAACATGGCATTCAGCGTATAGAAGCGGAGTTGTCAAATGTTAGTTTTTGTTGGATTTCTAATATATTGGTAGGTATACATGTAGATTATTATTGATCTACGATACTGCAACCACAATTATTTTTAGTATGAGACTTCCTTGGTATGTATAAGAGATTTCAATCTTTAATCTATGAATCTATGGTATTATGTTATTTTATTAGTTTTCGATTGTGCTCGAATTATGATTATTCATGATGTGTTATTGTGCCTACCTATGTGAAGCTGGAAAATTCAAGAACGTGAGTTGACAATAAATAAATGGACATGAGTGTGAGAAAGTAGAAATTTTGGAAATTCAATTGATCGAGAACTCCAGAGTTTAGAAGCTGAAGATGCATTTGGATATGGGGCACTGTTTTTAGGGTAAACAGTCGATGAATTTAGATTGTTTAGAATGTTTAGATCTGTCTATATACAAGGAAGTCCAAATTCGTGATAGTTACACCATTTTTAATTCAACAACGGCTGGAACAATTTTCATGATATTTGATTTTTTATTGTATTCATCTGAAATATGGGATAATAAGTTCAAAAATTCTTCAAAATTAGGAAATTCGAGATGGCGAACCCAATATAACGAGTTCTGTGATTATGATCAGATTCTATTCAAGATTGGTATCTGGGGGTTTACATGGTCGGAGATTATGATTCCTTCGTCAAAAATTCTATATGGTGGATCCAATATGGCGGACGAGTTTTGTAATTTATAATCGGATTCTATTCAAAATTGGTATCTGGGAGTTTTCGAGGTTAAAGATTAATGGACAAAATTATAGAAAATTCGAGATAGTGGATTCAATATGGCGGAAGAGCTTTGTAATGAATAGTAAAGTTTTTGATAAATAGTATTCACGAAACGAGATTCAATAGATTATTTCACTTTACAAAACAGTCGTGAGACAAAATAGTTATTTTTGTATCTAGAGCGCGAAATGCTACTTTGGTGATCGAGATCTGATTTTTTCCAAAGAGGCGTAGCCGAGTTAAAAAAATAGTCGAGATGACCAAAGTATTTCGCGCTCGAGTTGCAAACAACATTTTTTCTACGAACGTCAAAAAATATAGTTCTAATGTAAAAATATGCTTAGCTTGACATAAAAAATAGTGTTGAACTGGCTTAAAAGGCCTTCCCCTTTCCCTAGTTACGCACGATGTTCCACGAGCATACCAAATAGGAATTTCCTTTCGTGCGTTGCAAGAGATAGAACAAAGTTATTGTTGAACATCCAGAAATAAATGATTCCGTGGATGTTTGCTCGATTGAGGACTATGAGGTTGAAATATAAATATCTCATATATTTTACGTAACAATGCGCGAAGTAGGTACTTCGCGCACTGTTTTACTTCGCGCATTGTTTTGTGCAAGGTATCATGGTAACGTAGGAAACTGAAAAAAGTGTCACTTCGCAATTTGTTATCAATGCGCAAACCTTGTCATTTTTTGACGTTTGTAGAAAAAATATATTTTATATATGCATTCTTATGAGAGAACAATCATATCATCAAAGGCCATTCTTCAAAAATACCTATATTCCATTTTTCTATTATCTGTCCTTGAATATTTCAAAAGCTTTCATTTAACTTGCATTGTATGTTTGTATGCATGTATATGTATGTAAGTTCGGGTGGAATCTTTGAACTCAATTTTGAAGTAGAAATCTTCAACCGATTGAGCTGAAATTTTGTATACACGTTCAGTTTGGATTACAATGCACGATAAGTTGTGTCACGTTATTCTAAATCCAATATGGCGGACTATCCAAGATGGCGGAACGGCTATTTTTGATATACTTTCACAATATGGGTATCAAATGAAGAGGCTCGTTGAGAGTAACTCGAAGAATAATGTGACGTCATTCTAAATTGAGTATGGCGGACCATCCAAGATGGCGGAATGGTCATTTTTAGTCTACTTCTACAATATGTGTATCAAATGAAAGGGCTAGTTGAGAGTAATTCGCAAAATGATGTGACGTTATTCTAAATCCAATATGGCGGACCATCAAAGATGGCGGAATAGCTATTTTTGATATACTTTCACAATATGGGTATCAAATGAAAAAGCTCGTTGAGAGTAACTCGAAAAATGATGTGACGTCATTCTAAATCGAATATGGCGGACCATCCAAGATGGCGGAATGGTCATTTTTAATCTACTTCTACAAAATGGGTATCAAATAAAAGGGCTCGTTGATAGTAATTCGAGAAAGAATGTGACGTTATTCAATATGGCGAACCATCCAAGATGGCGGAATAGCTATTTTCAATATACTTCTAAACTATGGGTATCAAAGGAAAAGGCTCGTTGAGAGTAAATCGAAAAATCCAGCAAGCGATAATCAAAAATTATAAATAAATTGAGAATAATAATAATTTCACTGGTGGCATTTTTATATATATATATTCTATTCAGATATGTAATTTGAAAAAAAAAATCGAATCAGAAATGCTCGGTCAGCATACTCTAATATAGGTCAGCAAATTATACGGCCCCTGCGTCATTGTTGAAAATATTTCAAAATCGCAATACTCCCACTGTGCACAAATCATAAATTCTTTTCCATAGGCAGCAAACAGCGGTACCTATTTTTTATAAAAGGTCGTAAATCATGCGGCGAGGGTCAGAAGATGCGTGTCAAACCGCAGCGCTAATGAGTCGTCGTGAAAAAAACTTTGATAACGATAAAAAAGCGCATCCTTTTTTATTGCGATAACAATTTTTTTGATATGCCTAGAACTGGATGGCAGTAGATTTTCTATCGTTTCCACAATAATTGTTTCTGATTCGACAGTCATTATTCCGAGGTAATCCTAATTCAAATTATACGCGTAAATAAACGTTGATAACGTTATATTTTTCAAAATAGGTAATAATTAGGTTTTCCATGTTTCGAGAACCCAAGAAATATGATCGTTAATTGTGAGAGCCTCACCTTAATAACATTGCCGTATATTCTTGAATTTCTATAGGTATTTTAAAGCAGTCTGAAATGATATGAAATAATGATAATTTGATATCCCACTGAAATTATGAAATTTGTATTTTCTACACATGCCAGACCCTCGTAAACATTGCAAATGAGGAATGTATATATACCATCTCCATTCATAAATGTCAATTCCTATCAATTCTGAGAGCGGCGCCACTCTCTGGATACAAATTGTTGCCATGCAAGGGTTTTGTAGTCCCTAACTTTTTAGGTTAATTTTTCATTTTGAGTGGTTGAAAAAATTAGTACATGTTTGTGAAGATCTAATCTATGTTCCTGTCGTCTCACTTTTTCGAAATTTGATTCAGTTTTTTCTAAAAAAATCGCTAAATAACGTGTTTTTGGATGATTTTCCAATTTTTTTTCCGGCGGAACCGAATCGAATTTCGAAAAAGTAAGACGACAGGAACATAGATAATATCTTCACGAGTATGTGTACAATTTTTTTCATATACTCAAAATGAAAACTGACCCTGAAAAGTTAGGGACTACGAAACCCTTGCATTATTGCTTTATATCATAGTACAACTTCCTCTTCATCAAATAATATTGTTAAGAAATTGAAAATGAAGCTTAAAAATATATCGGAGCATAATATGATATCATCAATGTTAACAGATGACTGCATGATACATTTTGAATTCCTCATCAATCATTTGATTGTAGTAAAATTATATAAAGAGTGCAAATGGATGTCGACGTCTGAAAAATATTCGATTAAGAAGAAGAGTAGGAATGTATCAAATAAATCAAAACTTGATATTTTACGTAGTGTATAGATCATCGGGAGTCGTTATTCTATGAAATGTGTAATGTATTTTGAGTAATATATAAAACTTTCATGTGATTTTTTTGTCTTTTCTCTAAAATTCAAATTTCAATTAATTCAACTGTTCTGTTCATAAATTCATAAATTGAGTACCTATTCAATATATTATACAACAAATTTTTAGAACTTTAAAACCTCAACTCTTATACACTTCAGATTTTCAATTCCTCTAACCTGTTTGTAGTTCAGCTTTCCAACAATTACAACTTTTGATAACTTTCACTTTCGAATCATCAAATAGATATTCCAATTATGCAACTTGTCACCATATGACATACATGATATATCAATCCATTACATTTTTTATCCTCAAAATCGGATTTTCAACTTTTCTGTCTTTCAAAATTGAATTTTGTCTCAAATTCTCATTATCCTCAACATCTCAGATTTTCTGTACTTCAATTTTTCAACTCTACGACCTGTTTGTTGTTCAGCTTTCTGACTTTTCATCATCTTCACTTTCACATTGTTGAATATTTCAATTCTCACTTCATACAATTTCATCCCGATTTCAATCCATTTCTCTGTAATTTTCAACTTCCAAAACCATTCATACTCATACATTCCAACTTCTCAATTCTTCAACCTGTTTGTTGTTCATTTCATTATCCACTATTTCAACCCTTTATCTCTCTCCAATTCTTAAGTACCTATTATGTTTTTTTACAAATTTTCAAGTTTTCAGGTTTGTAACGCACACGACTTCACTGTCTTTCAACATTTTCGATTTCTCAAAATTTTCAATTTCTCAACTTTTCAACCTTTTGGTCTTGCTAAATCACATTTTGCCTCAAATTCCCAATATCTCAAAGCTCATATTTTTCAGCTTTTCTGAACATGAACATCTCATACTTTTTCTTATTCAAGTTTTCCAATTTTCTTCATAAGAATTAATGTTCTACTTCTCAACTTTTCAACAAATCATATTTCAACTCATGCTTTTATCATATCTCAAGTGTTTTTGTATAACAGATCCATGATATAGGTAATATTATTATGATGGTTATCAGACAAATATATTATAACTAGCTGTACCCTGCGCGCGTTGGTTCGCCATCAACTAAAATAAATTTGAAGGAAAGACATTACACAAATATTGAATTTATTTTGAGTCATCAAATCATCGAAATCGGTCGTACCGTTAACGATTATATAACGGACATATAGACAAACATGGAAACATAATCACAAAACCCGTCCGCCATATTGGATGCGCCATTTTGAATTTTCTTATTTTGACGACGAAATCATTATCTCCGACCCCAAAAACCCTCAGATACCAATTTTGAATAGAATCGGTCCATAATTACAAAATTCGTCCGCCATATTGGATTCGTCATCTTGAATTTCCTAATTTTGACGAAAGAATCATAATCTCCGACCCTGAAAACCCCTAGATACCAATTTTCAATTAAATCTACTCATAATTAAAAAACTCGTCTGCCATAAGGGATCCGCCATTTTGAATTTCCTAATTTTAACGACGGAATCATAATCTCCGACTCCAAAAACCCCTAGATACAAATTTTTAATAGAATCGGTCAATAATCACAAAACTCGTCCGCCATATTGAATCCGCCATTTTGAACTTCCTAATTTTGACGAGAGAATCATAATCTCCGACCCCGAAAACCCCCAGCTACCAATTTTGAATAAAATCGGTCCATAATTACAAAACTCGTCTATTTGATTTTTTCAATTTTTGCCATATTTGATTTTTTCAATTTTTTTTCTACCTATACCATCCCTGAACTATAACGGAATAAACTAAAAAAAATTATCCAAATCAGTCGAACAGTTTACGATTTTATCGAGGACATACAGACAGACAGACAAACATTCATTTTTATAGAGAAGATGCAGAATAATTATTTTTATTCTGATCTGATTTTTTATCCAAGAATGGTAAAAGAGTGTATGCCACATTCTGGCAACGCTGGCACGGTTTCGAGGGTGCAAGGCGCTATAAATAGACCAAATAGACCACAGACTGTCTGGACCTCGGATGAATTATTCGCACCAAGGATACTGGAGACATCTATGTATGTTCTGTTTCACTAATTTCAGTGTTGACCAAATCCCCATTCACGGTGTATATCTAGGGGAGTCGTTAATCTATGCCTTAGGTTTATTAGATCTTCCTGTTGAAGCGTATCAGCACCAAAGATTTCAAATCTCAGCCTTCCATGCGCCTGACACTGGCCCAGAAAGTGGTATGACATACCATACAGTAGAATAGATGCAGTTTGGGTACCAATTGATATTTAGCCTATTGATTGTTGATTTCTACTCGATGTAGTAGCACAATAGTTATTTATTATAAAAAGAAAAAAACCGTGAGCTAAAATCTAATATTTTTCCCGTGTATAATACACTATTTTTTTCTGTGACAGAAGAAAGGACGAATCAATTTTGAGAAGATATTACATTATTTTAAGTTTTTAACAGTAGGGACACCTGCGCTGTAGACATCTTTATCATTCTTTTGAAGTAATCAAATATCTTATGTCACTTCTGTCAGTCTAATTCTGTGATTTGATTTTAAAAAATTGCGAATGTAGTGGTTGTTTAGTAATATACGCGATACGTAACAGCGAAGTCGAATGGAAGATAAAAGAACTTGCAGTTCTTCCTCAGAGACGGTCTTCTTGACTCATTTTTCGGAACTATAGCACAACAAAAGCCATCAACAGTGTATATATATATCCGAGAAAAAAGTACTGACTTTTTTTGTCACAGAAAAAAATCACTATTTTAGGAAGTCAAAATATTATTCTGTCATTAAAACGTCAAAAAATTTCCGATTTATTTCCGTGGTGGGTACCCACAAGAAAAACAGTGCCACCAAAATACATACATTATTTATTTATTTATTCATTGAACAAACAACTTCCAGACAGGTTCTGGTATGAGGAAATACAGAATTATATATCTATAGGTAGGTAAACATTTCATCATTCAAAAAAATATCAACAACTATAAATTGGCAAACATAGATTAATATTTGTAGAAAAACATAGTAAAATAACATGATTAATTTTATCCAGTTCGCTCAGGAATAATCATTTTTTTTACTTTATTTTTGCAGTTTTTAATATTGGCAGTTAGTTTATTGAAGGCTGTATGAGTGAATCTTTTTTGTCCGAGTATGGAGCTAGCGACGTCAAGATGAAACAAGATGTCTAGTTTCATGATTATGGATTTCAGAATTCCGTATCAAAATAATATTCGACTTAAATTTTTTTATTCATGATATTCTATGAAATTTCAAGAGTTTCAATTTTATATATTTAATCTAAAGAATACGTATTTGTTATTTCATACAATTGATTGGTTGGTGTATTGAATGAGAGAGGATACAGTACTTTTAACGATTTTTTATGTAATGTTAATATTTTATTGAAATTATTTTTTGAACAAGATCCCCAAACATTTATTAAATAGTTCCGACTCAGTATATGAGAGTAGAGAATCATGTTTGCAATTTCAATATCAAGTTTGGGAAATTTTCTCAATGCACCAATAATTGGAGATATTTTCTTTGTCAAAACATCAAAATGTTTGTCCCACTTCAACCTGTCATCTAACCAAATACCAAGATATTTTACCTGGTCAGTTTGTCTTAAGAGTTCATTTTTTATTTTGGTTGAGGTGAATTTTTTTTTTTCATTTTTTTGTGGAAAAATCTTATATCGCTGAACATATTGTTGTACCTCTCACTCACATTATCAATTTATCCCTCCAGCAAGGAGTATTTCCTTCTAGGCTGAAGATATCCAATGTCATTCCTCTTCACAAAAAAGGTGATTCAAATACTGTAGATAATTATAGGGCTATTACTCTATGCTCAAGCATAGGCAAAATTTTTGAAGCTGTCGTCAACAAAAATATCATTAACTTTTTAACATCCAATGGTAACTTGTCTCTATGCCAACATGGTTTCACGAAGAATAGAAACACTGACACTGCACTTTGTGAATTTTTAAATAATATATATAAAGCTCTCGATGATAAACAAGTGGCACTGGGGTTATTTATAGATTTTTCCAAGGCATTTGACTGTGTTCGGCATGATATTCTTCTGTATAAATTGGAGAGATATGGAATTCGTGGAGTTACTCTCCAATGGTTTGCATCATATCTGACTGATAGACAACAGCAGGTTAAATGTAATAACTATATTTCTGATTTGAAATCTGTGAATATAGGTGTGCCTCAAGGATCCATTCTTGGTCCAACACTCTTTATTATATATATCAACGATTTAATTGAATCAATGAGATCACACTCTACTCAAGTAGTAGCTTATGCTGATGATACAAACTTTCTGTTCATTTCAGACACTGTTTATAATGCTAAAAAACAGGCCGAACTAGTTTACATGAATGTTTGCAAGTGGGTTGATGTGAACAAGCTTTGTCTGAATAATGATAAATCGACCTGTGTTATTTTCAAATCTTCTGGTTCAGAATATCCTAACCACGTAACTCTAAATAATACAAAAATCAACTGCGCTCTAGATACTAAATTGCTTGATGTTATTTTAGAAAGTAACCTGGAGTGGTATGGACATGTAGATAGTTTGTGTTCGAAGCTAGCTAGGATATGCTATGCCCTTTTCATTTCATCACAACAATGTAGTAGAGAAATCATTAAACAATTGTATTTCGGATGCTTCCACTCAAATTTAAAATATGGAATCATGCATTGGGCGAATTCCGCAGAAGCTCATAGGGCCTTCACCTTACAAAAAAGGGCAGTCCGTATCTTGGGAAATCTGAGAGCAAGAGATTCATGCAGGGAATATTTTAAAAAACTGGGTATCTTCACAATGATTTCCCTTTACATTTATGAAGTAACCTGTTTTGTATTTAATCATAAACGTTATTTTGAGACTGAAAAAGTCGAACATAATTACAATACAAGAAACAAAGATTATCTGTTGCCTCCTCAACACTCATCTGCTCGGTATCAGAAAAGTTTATATTACAATGGATGTAAATTATACAATTGCCTGCCAAAATCTATACAAGAATCAAAAAATAAATTCCAATTCAAGAATAAAATGAAAAACTTGCTCCTGAAAAAATCTTATTACACCTTGGATGAATTCTTCTGTGATCCAATCATCGCTGACTGATGAATAATGTTTTTAGAGTAGACGTTCATATACTCTTTATGTTTATGTACCTGTGAAATCTTGTATATTATTATGTTTGTTTCATACCTACGATATTTATTTATTTATGTACTTTAGCCTGATTTTGACGTTTTTTTCTTAAACTGTATGTTTTTGAAACAAATAAATCTATCTATCTATCTATCTATCTATCTATCTATCTATCTATCTATCTATCTATATTCTGTTTTATCAGTATTTATCGATAGAAGGTTAGAGTGGAGCCAATTTTCAAATATTTTCAAGTTTTTAATTCTGTTGCGTCATTGTTCGCGAAATTGTGTTACCGAGCAACACCACGAGTCCGTCAGGACGAGTGGTATTGCTGTACGGTAACACAATTGAGTTAACAATGAGAGAGAGAATCATGAGAAGATATTCAGAACAGAGTGGTATTTTGCTAGACTATTTGACGTTCACAGAACATAAAAAAAGATTTATTAAAATTGAGTGATTCAATCGGACAAGTACAGTGATAATTATTTTATGCCTAAATTTTTTATTTTGGTTGAGGTGATTTTTTTTTTTTCATTTTTTTGTGGAAAAATCATATATTCTGTTTTATCAGTATTTATCGATAGAAGGTTAGAGTGGAGCCATTTTTCAAATATTTTCAAGTTTTTAATTCTGTTGCGTCATTGTTCGCGAAATTGTGTTTCCGAGCAACACCACGAGTCCGTCAGGACGAGTGGTATTGCTGTACGGTAACACAATTGAGTTAACAATGAGAGACAGAATCATGAGAAGATATTCAGAACAGAGTGGTATTTTGCTAGACTATTTGACGTTCACAGAGCATAAAAAAAGATTTATTATAATTGAGTGATTCAATCGGACAAGTACAGTGATAATTATTTTATGCCTAACTGACAGACTTTGCTTCGCTATCCATGGTTATATTCAGACTTTGATTTGCTATCTATGGTTACATCATTAAAAACATGAACGCTGTCAGACCAATCAGAATCGAAAGACACCTCAGATTATGTGATGAGTGAAATAGTCAATGAAATTCTCGAAAATTCGTATATCTAATTTCCATGCAATTTCCAGACATGAGAAGATGATTTCCGGCATGTATATGGGCGAATTGGTTAGATTGGCACTCGAGAGATTTACCAAAGAAGGTCTGCTGTTCGGAGGAAAGGGATCGGATATGCTCTTCGAAAGAGGAAGATTCTATACCAAATATGTCTCGGAAATCGAAAGCGACGCACCTGGCGTCTTCAACAATCTCAGAGAAATTTGCGAAGAATTAGGTAACATCTCGATAACATTTTAATTTGTAAGGAGAATCAGTCTCAACGCATATTTTCAGGACTCAAACATGCCACAGAACAGGACTACATCAATATTAGATACATATGCGAATGTATTTCGCGAAGATCGGCGCACTTAGTTTCTGCAGGATTGGCGACACTCTTGAACAAAATGGGAGAGAAGAAAGTGACGATTGGAATCGATGGCTCAGTGTACAGGTTCCATCCGCACTTCCACAATTTGATGATGGAAAAAATCAAGGAATTAGCGGACCCCAGCATAGAGGTACGTAACATTTATAGTTACTGTATGTTGGTTAATCGAGGTGAAGGAATATTCATTTCTATAGATGAAAATATTATATGAAGGTACTATTATTATTATTTCAATATACCGGGTCTTCAACAATGATTAAACACCATCATATATGTCATATTAGCACCTTGGATCATTCATGGCTGTAGTTTCCATTGTCTACGTTCTGTGGTTAACTTGTCATCTGTCATAGCAGCCAATAGGCAGAAAATATGGATTGCGAATCTGTCTCTTCAACTTTGTGTTTTCGAAATTTATATTGCACAGGTGTAGCTCATTATCACCCAGTAGCGCTTTGTTGTCTTTTCTCCTTGGTTTGTTGATAGTTTATATGGTTCTTGATTTTATTTTATTGTTTTTGCATTTGATCATTTCACTCACAATTATTACTTTGTGAAAAACAGTTTTTCATCAAAACTTCATATTCAATTCATTGTTGTGAAAAGTTAAGACCAATAATTAACCTCTTGTTATTATTGTTCATGTTCTTATTTTCCTTTCAGGATTGAACATGTTTTTTTTTTATCGGTGGAATGGATGCCTGCTTCTTACTGATGGCACATTTCAGGAGTGGTACTCATAATCCTGATGGATCGTGGACATATTCACTTTAAAACTGCCTGGAAAAATTTCATGATGCATTTTCAAATGCTAATATCCCATACGCCTATGTTTTATTTTGATAGCAGCTGTAAATTTCCAGATATTTATTTACCAACTGTGCAGTGTTGGTTGCAAACACGTTTTGGTCACGTGGTGTTCAATCATTGTTGAATACCCGGTACTTTCAGTGAGGACAAAACCAAAAGATGGAGAATATAATCATCGTATAGGTTTGCTTTGTAAAAAGTATTATAGAGGTGAAACAAAGAGACCTCTCTCAGCACGGATGTAAGATTATAAGACAATATATAAAGAAGAGATGTATCAACAAATCAAAATTTACAGGAACAGGTCCATTCCCGAATCGTGCAAAGATAGATGACATTGTATATTTCTCATTTCTCAGTATACCTATATTCTTTCTCCAAACAGTACTTAAACTATTGATCGAATATCGCCTATACTGGGGGGTTGTACGCGATGTATCAAATTATTTCGGAAATAACCCGTGGCACCGAGTTGCACCTAAAAACTATATATAGGTAGGTACTTTTGTACTTATTCTATGAAAAAATTCTTTGATTTGTTGTGATGTTGAACTGCTCTAGAGTTGTTTTTATTTTGCTTTGCTCATTATTCACAAACAACCAACCATAATGAAATAAACTATAATGAAAAATGTTTTCATGCATAAATAATGTTATAATTAATACTCTTGGTGGTTCGCTGATTATTTCCTTGAAAAATTAAGTGAAATAACTCAGTCCTTACAGCTGGTAATATAAAATTTACTGGACATGATAGGGATTCCTTCTCGTGCGATTCAATAAATAGAAAAACGGCAAAGCTTTGGAATTATTTGCCAATGGAAGTGTTCCCTGTCTTTTACACTATACTAAACCAGGACAAGCCTTCTTATTTTACTAAGATCATGTCATTGTGAAAATCTGTTTTGAAAATGATGCAGTGCTACTTTGTACCCAATGAATAAAAATAATGAAAGATAATCAAAAACTGTATTTGATTACTTCGAAAGGCTTCAATAGCAACAAAGATTCCAACACAGCTGTAATTGTCGCAGTCTACCAGTTCAAAACTTCTTTCACATCGATAATTTTCTGATTTTAATATAATGTAATATCTTCCAGTGGCGTGTATTTCGTGCAAGAAAGTCTGAAGGCAGGAATTTTAATAATTTAAATTGTGTACTTGAACTACAATTGTGATTTCAGTTCAATTTTTACTTTAAAATAGGTACCTTTAATTCATAGTGGATTATTAGAATATTAAGTATTAATTATAAAGTTTGCATGTAACCTACTTCACGTTGTGATTTATTTTTGAACTCTCACAAAAGTGTATAAATAAGTTATTAAACAAAAAGTACTATACCGGCGAGTGGACTATTTCTTTTATTTCTGAAATAGAATCATCACTCAAATACCTTTCAATTTCATATTTTTTAAGAATTGTTCGGTCGATTTTTAGGTGCTAAAATCATTTATAATGCCATGGTAATTTTCAAACGGCTAGAAATTTACCGCCTGTAAAAACTGAGGCCACGATTTCGTAAGTAGGGGCAGACGATAGCATAGTTGCCATGTGTTGAAATACGATTGGGAACTTCAGATAATATTAGTTATTCAATAATTCATAAATTCTCAATTGAGTAATTTGCAATAAAAATTCAATTGTCTCAAAATGGTCCCTTATGATTTGTGGCTTATCTTCTAATAAATTTGTGTAAATAATAATTATATGAATTCACACTAGAGGACATTTGAATCGGTGAACGTGACAACACGGTGCAAGAATTGTGGGCGTGGTCTTGTCAGCTCTCAGCATTTAGCACAAAGTTGCCAAGTCTCCAACATTTACATAATGTTTTTTAAGGAGAATAAGAAATATTTGAACATGCTGAAAAAGTCAAGAATGAACTATAATATCATGAGTTCCTCCTATTATGTTTAATTCAACGACACGAATCAGAACATCTTTTTGATAACTTGATTATAATTGGTGACTGACAACCTTGCTTTATGAGTGGAAGATTATCTGACCAATAACGAAACAGCATCACCATTTATTCGACGTATCGGCAAATGGCGGCCATGAAGGTTCGTGTGAATGAGCTCCGAAATTCAACAATTTCGAACAACGCATAGACATTATTTACATGCAAAAATTAATTTAGGTTCCTAACGACAAAGATTAATAATTGAATGCCAATAATTCACTATCAATCCACTCGCCTATTGTTGGTTCAGCTTCTTTTTATATTAGGGATGGGTCCGATGAATTTGCCACGGGCCTCGAACGGTATAGTTACGCCACTGATATTTTCTCAATATTGAATCGCCGTTTTTCCTGTCACAGAAAAAAATTAGTATATTATTGGACATAGTGCGTAGTATGATGTATATCAGTTGTTTCTGTTTCTTGTTCCAGTTTGATCTGATGTTATCTGAAGATGGCAGTGGAAGAGGGGCTGCGTTAGTGGCGGCTGTGGCAGCCAGGTTACAAAAAGAAAAGAAACCTGTCCGAACATAACAAACGCTACTTAATTAATGAAGAGCTTAATTTTGATATGTTAAATTATTTTTTTAGAGAACTTTTGGGTGTAACTCATAGGTTTAAATTCGGGTTCCTGTGTAGGCTGCGTTAGTAGATATTTTTTGCGAGGAACCTTTTTATTATATCACTGTGTGACTATCACCAAATCAATTTTGAAATTTTAACTAAAAAAATATCCTCAAATGATAATTCCAGAAAATACAATATTTTTATAGCATGATGAACTATTTATTGTTAGTATAATTTAATTGATTCATTTCGATATTATTTTATCTGTAGAACGTTGTTCATTGCTTCAGTTCAGATCTTGAGTGGTTATTTTAACAAAATGAATTTGTCTACTTGTATACCACCTTCTTCTACCTACTTAAAATTCTTGTGATTTTGAAAAAATTGTTATCTACTTATAGAGACCATTTTGATGTTTGTACATATTTTTTATCATTGGTATATTTTTAATGATTGGTACTTAACACCGAGACGTTGTTTTGATGTGAAGGCAATGATTTATTTACACATTTATTATTGTGAAAAATAAATGTCTTTTACCCACTTAAACACTGTTTGATTTGGGGAATAATATAACCTCCAAGAGATGTATTTTTATTCCTCCCTCAGTGCCTGCAGTACCATTTTATGGTATATTATAAGGGGTCCTGGATGCCCCAATCATGTCCTTGTACCGCGGGACAAAAAAGGGACGTACCTAGGACATCCCTGTGTCGTTAGGGATCTGGTCTAATCTGGTCCTAATATGGTGATGTAAAATGTTTGTAAAATATGGTCGTTTTCGCTAGCCACATACCCCACACACTTCGGTTTTGCATCATTTTTGTTTGAACATACTTGTTCGACTAACAAAACAGCCCACCAATAACGCAGTCTATGGGATCCTTTACGGGATTCAGTAAGGCAGGAAGCGAACAATTCAAGGCGGCTGACTTCGTATGGAGTGTCAATGAAATAGGGATGGGAGCGAAAAGAAGGCGCCACGATATCCTCGCGTATTAGAGATAATAATATGCTCGCATTTCATGTATGATTTTATCAGCATCGCTGAACGCGAGCAGTATAAGCGATTTATTCAAATTAGTGGATCAAAGATGGGCTCCGTGGCCGAGTTTGTCTATGCGCTGAAATTCGCTAGATAGCCGTTCACGATGCAGAGGTACTGTCGGTTCGAATCCGGCTATCGGCTGAGCATTCTTCTTTAAAATGTGTGATTCATGGTTGTAATCCTGGCAGCACCTCGATGCCCTAGAAGTGGTTCAGATTCCACTATAAGCTGTAGGTCCCGCTCTTCCTAACCCCGCACAAGTTCCGACTTCTGGGGAGTTGGTTCCCAACTTTGAACGAGCGATATAAAAAAAGGTGGGTGTGGCTATTTCGTCTTCAGAAACCAGGTTTTATCAATAAAAGTCACATATGATATGAGTAAATGTACTTGATAATTCGAAATATCCTTCAATCATTTTTACATCATAAAAGTTTAATGAGGTTGTTCTATTTTTTGACAGTTGTAGGAAAAATATTATATGTAACACGTGCGTAGTGTTTTTTTATTCATAGGAACATATCCTACTCGTTAAAAAAGTACCACAAATAACTATAATCATAATTAAATCTTCAATAGATGTATTGCAATTGCATTCATATGATATAAAAGCTTTCGCGATCGAATATAGATTAACGACGTGTGGTTTGGAATTGAGGAATAGTTTTTTAAGGTAGTATTTTATTACCAGTAGACACCCAAAGACGGATCGAGGGGATGATTGAGGTGATGGAGCCAAGAACAAACCCGTCTCTCAACTTTTGATCTATTGGATATTTTTGGAAAATATTTTGTTGCTTCTTTAGTAGGTATACCTAGTTTGATAGCTATATATTTGCGCAATTGAATTTCTGTATCCTTGAAAACTTTTGAGGTTATATATGAGGTAACATGAGTTCTTGGGAAAACTTCCATTGGCAAAGAATTCCGAAGCTTTGCCGTTCTATAGACGAATGAGTTTTGGTAAAGTGTTGTTCGACATATTTCAAGGTTGTTAACGAGAGGATATGTGCTGACTGGGCCTGTGTAGTTCGTCTGACTGGTATATTTGATGGTGATGGAATGATATAGCAGAGATTTCTGAGGAACATTTCCCATGAAAGTATATCTATAGAAAAGTGAAAGGTGGTCGACGTTTCTACGGTGTTCTAATGAGGTCAAAGGATTAGTGAGTGTGGTATCACCCACCAGGCGAATGGCTCTTCTCTGGCTGGAATCTAAGAGCATCAGCGTATGTTTGGGTGCTGAATCTCATATTTGAGAACAGTATTCTAAAACTGGCCGTTTCTGTGCTTTGTAGATCATGAGAAGCTGTTGAGGTGTGAAGATTTTCGCACGGAATAAAAATCCGAGTTTTTGTGAAGCAGCTGTCGCCATGGATCGGACATGATTTTCCCATGAAAGATATTTGCTGATGGAAATACCGTGCATAGATATATAGTGGTCTTGGTGGGAATGGTCGTGGTACTAGACATTTGATATATCAGGGGTATATAATGAGTTTCGCCTTGCTAGACAAAATATATAGAGTACTAACGTTTGCATGCAAAGGGCAATTGTTGCACCCAACATATTATTGATATGTTGGTGCCAAAATTGATCCTTGTCGAACGCCGAAACCCAGGCAACCAGATGACGACTAATCACGTCACTGTGAACGTCCCTAATTGGTGATTTTCCGTCCGAGACATCACACACCAATTTATGACGTCACTATATGACTTACTTATCACGTCATCATCCCGACGTCGAGTGAACGTCACTTGAATGGGTAAAATGAGACGTCAGTTTCTTGACGTTGCATCAGGGACGTCTCGACACGTTCACTTTTCCCAGACCATCTCATGCAAAGCCATTTGTATACTTACATTATCATGTGAAAACGTTAGGTTTGTGACGTACCTATATATATACAGGATGGGCATTTTCAGTGTCGAAAACTCAGGAAAACTGTTTTTTTCATAAATTTCACACCTTTATATAGAAACATATGTACGTCTTGGTTATAGAAATATAACTCATTGAACCGAATCAACATGCAAGTTTTATTGGAATTATATATATACCCGAAAAGTGTGAGAAAGAATGCAAGAATATACGTTACTCAATTGGGGAAGACCACTGAGGGAAGAAATCCGTGCAAACCTCTTTCAATCGACGAATCATGATTTACATTTTATGTACAATCAATATTATGAGTTGAAGTTGAAGGTAAACGAATCCATATCGTTTTGAAATCAGCATATTCCATTCGATATTTCAAACAGTCAAATATGATGGTGGAGTCGTGACGTATCAGTCCCGAACTGTAGCTATCTCTCTCTGATACCTCGTCATTCTGCAGTGTTGCAGTGTAATTGGTCAGTTCAAGGACAATAGGCGTGTTGGGACTATAACGTCGCACCAGTCACACCAATGAATTGATGAAATTTCAAATGGCGCAGGAATTGTGTGTTTTGAAATGGACATATACTAATTTATTCTTTTCATCGTCTTAGAATGAATGAAAAAATTCAAAATTAATTCACTGGTAGTTTTTCAGTATAGAGTTCACGATAATGTCGTTTTAAAAAATCAGTGGTCTTCCCCAACATCCTTTTCCTTCATCAAACTATTCTTAGTTTGCTTACATCTCGCTGACACAAACTACATAATTTTTTATACGAATACAAGTAACTGACTTCATTCTGATGGAGATGCGTACTGAAGGATATCGCTGCTGAATAATGGACATGACACTACCGGAGTGACACCACCAAGCAAACTCATGCATCAATACATAATCAATATTATATGTCATATCAGCAGAGGTCAGTGGTGTTTATCACACCATGTTTGAGGAGACTTTGACGTCATTTCGACGTCAGTCCGACGTCACAGTTTGGTGAGTGAATGACGACAATAAACGTGAGCAATATGACGTCATTGGGCTGTGACTTATCCACGTCATTTATCACGTCATACGACGTCAACTCCTGACGTCACCTTGGTCATTCAACTGACGTAAAAAGACGTCACTGAAACGTCATTTGGTTGCCTGGGAATTGATGGCAATGGTGTCAGACGATACTCCGTCCAGCACCACATGAAGCGACGATCTGCTTGAAAGAAAACTCAATAAAACATTAAGAGGAGCCCTAGGTGCCAAACACGGTCGAATGCATTCGATATATCCACAGCTATGGGTGGCGTCGACAAGTAAATCTCCAGTTGCTATTAGATTTATGATATTTGATGAGCTCAATGTTGATGGCTTTCTCCATCACTTTGGAGATGACTGATAACAGGTGAATTGGCATGCCTTTTTGTTTCCTTTTTTGGGGATTGGTTAGACTCTAGCTGTTTTCCAGCGAGATGGAAAAATGCTCGACTTGTACGAGAGATGGTAAAATAACTTGCAGATAATCGGTGTCAATTCTGGTGCACACTTTTTGAGAATAATGGGTGGAATGCCTTCAGGACCGTTGGCCTTATTCATTTTGAGACCATGTAGAATGCGTCTGATATAGTGCGTTGACGAAAGACGATTTGGGGCATCGAGTTTCAACTTGTGGAATGTCGCGGCACTATTTCATGGGAATCAATAAGGTGACGTTTGCTGCCAACATCTCTGCAAAAAAGTTTGCTTTCTCTTGCGATGTTGTTGCTAATATGCCGTCTTTAGAATGATGGGAATGAACTATTAGTGAAATTCCTTCCAACTGCTTTAGCGAAGGACCAAAACGAACGGGAGCCATTGGAACAATCTAAAAGTTTTGATTTAATTTTGGCATTGTATGATTCTTTTGATGCATCTATTGTCTGGCTGCAGTTATTCCTGGCTTCAACATGTTCTGCTCTAGTCACGAATGTTGATGGATTTCTCCATTACTTCGGAGATGACTGATAACAGGTCAATTTTGGATTATAGTTGTTGGGCATGCCTTTGTTTCCTTCTTTGGGGATTCGTTAGACTCTAGCTATTTTCCAGCAAGATGTAAAAATACTCGACTTGTACGAGAGATGGTAAAATAACTTGGAGATAATTGGTCAATTCTGAATCACACTTTTTGAGAATAATGAGTGGAATGCCATCAGAACCGTTAGCCTTATTCATTTTGAGACCATGCAGAAAGCGTCTGATAGCGCGTTGACGAAAGACGATTTCGGGCATTCGAGTTTCAACTTGTGGAATGTCGCGGCACTATTTCATGGGAATCAATAAGGTGAAGTTTGCTGCCAACATCTCTGCAAAAAGGTTTGCTTTCTCTTGCGATGTTGTTGCTAGTATACCGTCTTTAGAGTGATGGGAATGAACTATTAGTGAAATTCCTTCCGACTGCCTTAGCGAGGGACCAAAACGAACGGGAGCCATATTGGAACAATCTAAGAGTTTTGATTCAATTTTGGCATTGTATGATTTATTTGATGCATCTATTGTCTGGCCAGTCTGGCTGCAGTTATTCCTGGCTTCAACGCCTTCAACATGTTTTGCTCTAGTCATGAGGTTAGGGTTTTAGCGCTAGCGAGGTTAGGGTTTTTGCGCTAGCGATGGTAGGCTTTTTGGTTCAAGGCAATGCTAGAACAGTTCTTCTTGAACCAGTGTCGAATATAGGAAATGATTAATCAAAAAGCTGTCAAAATTTTGTGATTTTGTATATTCAAACTGTTCAATAAATCTATACTCTGTAGGCAATATATTATACACATCATATTATTATTATCATCAAGCTTTATTTAAATGCAATTAGTGCATAACACCTTGGAGAAACCACTGGATCAAAAAGTTGAACCAGAAAAGCATTATCATGGCCCTTCTCATATAAAAACAGCAACCTATCCAACAGAATTAAGCTCTCAATTATTGGAGCCAACATACTTCTAATCAGATAAAATATATTCAGTTCATCACTTCTATCTTTGTAAGAATCATATATTGCATTTACTTCTGTATCACAAAGATCAACTTTCAACTTTAAACGTTCCATAGCTTTCTTTGTATAATCCAAAAAATCCTCACTCTCTTTTCTAAATCTTCCCACTCTCCTCTTATCTTTTGGTAAGTCTGGAAATTTATTATCCAGAATGATTTCAAACAGTGCTCTGTAAAATATCGTCTTGTTTGGAAGTTCTTTTTTGTCTAGAATTCTATCAACTGATTGAGCAGCTAACATCCTACCTGCTCTTCCAATGATACATTTTTTCTGATAGAGATAATCACTCATAGGAAAACCTTGAGTATGGAAAGGTTTATCATTGCTATCCTCATAGTGTTCACTGAGAAAATGGTAACAGCAACCCACATTGCAGATTGTCTTGATTTCTCTTTGAGAGGTAAATATTCTTAATGAAGTCTCTGCCAAGTTACCACATGTATGTAAACCTATGATACCTAAATTATTTGGCACTTCTAGAAAAACATCATTTACTAATTGGCTTAAATTGATATTTTCATCTACATATTTTGTTACTTGTTTATACAAATCAGCAGTGGTGTTTTTATGTTTCTCCTTGTTTTCACTTTTATCAACTACACTATTCCAGACTTTTGACAATTTTTTTACTCTGTTCACAGCCCCATTTGTATTGATTGTTGATACATCAATACCAAGAACTGGTATCTTATGGTGTAGAGCAAGCATGGAACTAAGATAACCTTTTCCATCCCCAATATCAATAAGATGACTTGTTTGAGAAATATTTCTCAAAGCAGCTGAAACACAGCTGAGAATTTCTACCTCATGGGATTTTTTGGATGTCATAAATATGTTGAGTTTGAGCCTTAAAAATTCCTCACAGCCAAGATCAGATAACTTCTGTAAAAATGTATTTGTAGTGAAGCAAACTTGGGAACAATTTTTCAATGTGAATCCTTTGGACTTTTTCACAAACTTATGCAAACTTGATAAACCTTCATAATTGTCATTGAAAATATGAGAAATCACTTGCTTCTTGTTCATTTCTTCAAGTTCTTGCTGTATAGATTCAGGAATATGATTCTTAAATCCATTCTTAGTAAAATAGTCTACCATATGAAAGTTAGCTAACTGCAAGTAGGGTTGCAGATAACAAAGAAGATTGTCTATATGTTCCTTAACAAACTGACTCTTGGATATCATGTTCAAAAGGACAAATTATCTTTTTCTGGAAAACTAGCATCAATTTTACATTGGGCACATACTTTTTTGAAGTTTGCTCTGATTGTATTAGCTAACTCTATAATATCAACCTCTTCAGTATTGTGTATGGGAAAATTACATAATATTTCCTTCAACTTCTCTAAAGCACTAACTATTTTTTCCTGGTTGCTTGTAGCAATGTGTTTGTAATATTCTAAGTATCTTTCAATAATTCCAGTGTAAAAACCTATTTCAGCTCCTAACTCAGCACCTCGGTGGTAACCTAAGTGATACCCTTCTGCACTGCCCTTTGAAACACCTATTTTAAAACCTTCTTCATAAGCCTTCTCTATCACCTTCTCTTCACCAAGTAGTATATCATCAAATATATCATTTATATCTGTATCCTTGTCTGTATCTACAAAGTAATTGAGAATTAAAATAGGTGAAGAGTTCAGAGTTGTCATCAAAGACTACCACATGTTTGATTTTGTTGCATATTATCCATCTTCATATCAATTGATAGATGTTTATTTTATTGAATTTTTGGAATGTATTTCTCATTGTTCCCTCTGGTAGAATCAACTTATAAACATTTCAGGTAAAATCTCCAACTTGAAAGCATAATCTCATTAAATAACGTCTTAAAAGAAAGAACAACTATCCAAACATAACCTAATATAACCTGATCAAAATAAATCAAAGACACAGAAGACACTGACAGTTATTTCTTTTGCATTTAAAGTGTAGCACTTTCCTAAGGTGGCTATAATTGGAGCAAGTTGCCATAGATCATTTGAAGCAGGATTTATTTGCTCCGTGAATTTTCACGGACCAGAGAAATCAAATTGATCAAGTTGGATGACAAATGAAAACCAAGAAAATGGCGAAAAATGCAACAATTATGTATAAATATGGCTAAACAGAGTAGAATTTTCAACATTGCAAAAATAATAGACGTGAATTCGGACATCATCCTTATATCATCTATTATATATATATATAATCACACATACAGGGTGTCCGCTAAAAGGAGGTCAATCCATTAACCATATATTCCTTGAACGAGCCTTGAACGAAAATAATATGAGTTTCTAAATACCATTTTTCATTTTACCCCTTCTTATTCGATATACAGGGTGTCAAAGTTGAAAATTAAAAACTGTTTATTTCTAATTACTCGCGTAATTGATAAGATATTAATCTCAAAATAGGTACATTACTTCAGCACAAAGAGTTACATAGTGTGAGGAAAACAAAACAGAAAATAACTGTCAAATATTCAAAATACTGGGGGTCAATATAAGTACACACTTAACCCATATTTTTTATCGTACGTGTGCAAATGACTTTCTATCGATTTTTCTTCAAGTGTTCAATCATTTTTGAGTATTTTTTGATTTTTCTAAAATTCCGATAAAATTATTTGTTTTTAAGATAATTCGAAAAGTACTGGTTATTGTTTGATGCCTTGCGGCTTACGGTAATCTCATAATGTTCACATACTCCTATTTATTTCGTCGAAATTGGAAGAGGGCGTATCTTATTACGTACGGAAAGGTGAATATGGAAATACCGGGTGCTCAGAGCGAATGTATTAAAATAATTTTCACACTTTTTAAATTTTTTTTTTTTGTAAAAATTATTTTAGTACATTTGCTCCGAGCACCCGGTATTTCCATATTTACCTTTTCGTACGTAAAAAGATACGCCCTCTTTCAATTTCGACGAAATAAATAGGAGTATGTGAACATTATGAGATTACCTAAGCCGCATAGGCATCAAACAATAACCAGTACTTTTCGAATTATCTCAAAAACAAATGATTCAATCGAAATTTTACAGGAAACAAAAAATACTCAAAAATGATTGAACACTTGAAGGAAAATAGATAGGAAGTCATTAGCGCACGTACAAACAAAATATGGGGGTAAGTGTGAACTTGACCCCCAGTATCTTGAATATTTGACAGTTATTTTCTGTTTTGTTTTCCTCACACGATGTAACTCTTTGTGCTGAAGTAATGTACCAATTTTGAGATTAATATCTTATCCAATACGCGAGGAATTAGAAAAAAACAGTTTTTAATTTCCAACTTTGACACCCTGTATACCGAATATGAAGGGCTAAAATGAAAAATGATATTTAGAAACTCATATTATTTTTGTTCAAGGAATATGTGGTTAATGGATTGACCTCCTCTTAGCGGACACCCTGTATATTTCTAGTCATTTATCAAGGTTTCATTCATTCTTGAATTTGAGTGTAAGTTAGGTGGAGGTAAACTACACTGGTGTGAAATGTTCTTTTCAAAAGAATGCTCGAATACGGTTTAAATTACACTTAGTGTACGAAGTACTTCTTGTACAAAAGGAAGGCCTTATGGAAATGTCAAATGCCATTTTTAATGTTGATGAAAGATGAAAGATGAAAGCCTGACTTCCTGAAAGGTTGATGTGATATAAAAACACATGAAAATAAATACAATCTTTATTTATAATAATTGTCATTAGTTTTTATTATTTGCACACGTTTTATTTGTTTACTCGCAAATTAAATATTCGGTGGTTACAGACAGTAGGTAAATATTGGAAATTCTGGCGTATTGAATAAGTAAAATAATGAAATGTCTACAGATTTCCTTGATTTCCATCAAGAGGGAGAAGTTCCTGGCAATGTCCATGTCAGGAAGTATGGAAAGTCCTAGCAAAGACTCTGGGAATAATAGTCTTGTTGGTAGTAATAACAATTTGTCCAGAGAATTCAGTACATTATCAATGTCCCTTTGTTCTTCCACTACATCTCAGGATGAACATTTCAGATGTGAAGGACATGCTGAACATAGTCTGTCTTGTATGAAAAACTATTTACAAGCTGGAAAGTTGTGTGATGTCACTCTGATTGCAGGTAGCAATGGTAAAAGGGTGCAAGCTCATAGGTAAGGGAAAAGAAGTGTTATGGTCTCTGACTTTTTCAGTGGCAATGGCTTAGAATCCAATAAAAAAATATTTTCAATTGTTCCCATTCAGAACATGGAATGAATATCAGTATTTTTTCAGTTGTAGAGCAATGTTAAATGCCAGGAAATGCTTAGTTTAGTTTTAAAATAGATATCACTTATTCACATGCTTATTCACTCATCAGTACATACTGGTCTGGTCAGTACTTATTGTGCAGTGGAGTCTGTTGAAAAAAAAAACAGTTTTTTTATAGAGTACCATACTATGCTTATTTGAAGAATGCCTCAGCATGTTTAAATCCAACATTCAAAAACGTCAGTTTTTTAGTTACCACAATGACCCTAGTAACTTGAAGTCTGAAAATTTCCAATTACTAATCATCCTGTATGATAGATAGATAGATAGATAGATCTTTATTTAACTACGTGATGTATAAAACATTTGTAGCAAGTCAGGTAGCAAGTAGTTACAAAAAGTACAGTACAATATTCACTAAATAAATAAAATAACAATGATAGTAAAATAAAATAATATGTGTACATTACAACATATCATACACATATAGTAGACACAATAATTATTGGGACATATAACATGAGTATTGGAGCATAAATATATGTGTTTCAGTTTTTCAAATCACATCCTGGGTGGGTCAGCCATATACTCAGCAATACTGTAGTAGCATTTTTCCTGTAATAGCACTTTGAGAGAGTTTTTAAATGTCGATTGATTTTCATGCTTTAGTGTTGCAGGAAGTATATTGTAAAGGTCAACAATCATCGAGTTTTTGAATGACTTGTTGTATTTAAATCTTCGAGACCTGATCAAATTTGCATTGCGTGTGTTATGATCATGGTAATTTGAGTTAGTCAGGAGTTTATTTTTATTTTCATGAATCTCGAGCAGAGACTGATAAATATACAAAGTTGGTAAAGGCATGATATTGAGTTGGCAAAATAATGGCCGACAGGAATCTCTGTAACCCGCACTACAGATTATTCTAATAGATTGCTTTTGAATCTTGAACACTTTTCCAGAGTAGGAGGAATTTCCCCAAAGGGTCAATCCGTAGCTGATATATGATTGGATGAGAGCAAAGTACGCGGAAAGAAGAGTATTTTTATCAACAAACGCTTTTAGTTTTCTCAGAAGGAAATTGTGTTTGCTCAATTTGGAACAGGTATTTTCAATGTGTGGTTCCCAGCTTAAACTATCGTCAATAGTTAATCCTAGAAGTTTGGCGTGGTCGCCTACAGATACTTTATTGTTTGTTGAAAAGATTAAATGTTTCGTCTTATCTTTATTCAATTTTAGTAAATTACTATTGAACCATTCTTGTGCAAGGTTTTCCGCTGTTTTCATCGAAGTTAATAGCGATTCGTAACTATTTTCAGAGCATATAAGAGAGCTATCATCAGCAAAAGCAATACCTAGATAAGGCAACATATGACCAAAAAAATCATTGGTGTAAATTATGAATAAAAGTGGCCCCAGGACCGAGCCTTGGGGTACACCTGTTTTAACCAGATTCAGCTGAGAGTTTGCTCCATTGACAGTAACACACTGACTCCTATTCTGAAGATATGACTCAAAGAGTTTTAATGATACTCCTCGTACTCCATATTGAGAGAGCTTGTTCACCAGGATGTTGTGGGAGACACAGTCGAAAGCCTTACTGAGGTCACATAAGGTTACGCCTGTTAGTTTACCCTGTTCGAAGCCCTCGACTATCTCTCTCACAACCACTGCGATTGCATGACTAGTTGATCGTTGTTGTCGGAATCCAAATTGATTATTGCTTAATAGTTTCTCGAAATATTTGTTCAACCTTTGTTTTAATATTATTTCAAAAATCTTACCAATGTAGGGCACAATAGAAATTGGCCTATAGTTCTCAGGGTTTTCTCTATCGCCCTTTTTAAAAATAGGCATAACTTTGGTGAGTTTCAGCTCATCAGGAAAAATACCGTCCACAATACACGTGTTAAATAAGTCAGTAAGAGGATCGACTAGTAAAAAGGAATTTTCTTTGATTATTCTGCTATTGAGTTCATACATGTCAAAGCAGTAAGTATTTTTTAACTGGTGGATAGCACTTGCTACCTCTTGAGGAACTACCGGTTCAAGGAAAAATGAGCCTGGCGCTTTAGGCTTCAGAAGGTCAGGAATCGAGCCATCATAATAATAATAATTATCATCATCTAAAGGCAACTGACTGATGACTGTTTCTGCCACCTGCGAAAAGTAATTGTTAAGATGATCAGCTGATAAATTTTCAGGTACATTATTACTAGTGTGTTTGTTTCTTTCAAAATTGATGAGTTTCCAGCTATCTCTTGTTTTATTAGAGGAATTATTCAGGAAAGTATTGAAGGATTTTTTCTTTGCAGTTTCGATTGCGTTTTGGTACTCTCTGGTCATTTTTTTGTAAGTATTATTAAAAGTTGAATCATTAGTGGAGTCACGAATTGTTTTGATAATTTGCAATGTATTTCTCATATCCCTGAGATCATCGTTGAACCATTTGATGGGGTTTCCTTTTTTACCATGTGTTTTTGATAAGGGAAAATGAGTTTCGGAAAGCTCTTTGCATGTAAGTAATATAAATTTAGCTTTTCCAGAAGCCGTTCTACAACTATAGAATAAATCCCAACTTATATTTTGTAAGGCATTTTTGAATTTTTCCATGCCTGCAGGAGTTATTTTTTTTCTGAGGTTTTGTTTGGGAGTTTTACAAGAAGCGTTTTTAATAGTGATAAATTGGGCATAGTGATCAGAGAGGCAAGGATCAATAATGTCACTCTCATAATTTTCCCTATCAAGATTCGTGAGGATATTGTCTATACAGGATTTAGAGCCGTTATCAATCCTAGTATATTGAGATATGGATGCTTCCAAACCAAAGGAGTTTGTTAAACAGATGAGATTCGACAAATTCAATGACGATTTGAGAAAGTCGATATTGAAATCTCCTAATAAAATAACTTTTTCAAATTTACTGGAAACTTTGCTGAGAATTTGCTCTAAATTTACAAAAAAGTCAGTGCAATCTGAAACGCAAGAAGATCTGTATAGAGTAAGGACCGCTATATGCGAAGGAAGTAGCTCAATGCCACATATTTCTATGTCTCTTTCTTTACAAAATTCTGATAGTGATAAGGGTCTACATTTGATTTTTGTTGTTGCGAAAATGGCGACTCCACCGTGAATGTGCTTCGTCCTACAATAATGTGCCACCAACTCGTAATTCGATAAAGTACAAAGTTTCAGACTACTATCATCTAGCCAATGTTCTGAAATACATAATATGTCATAAGAATGATTTTCAAGAAACAACGATAGTCTGTCAATTTTGTTAGAGAGTTTACGTACATTCAAATGGAATATAGTCAGATTTTTTTCTCCTGGAACACATACATTTTTTAGACTAGGGGTAGCATTTGCTTCACAATTTTGTTGTTGTTTTGATACAGCCCCTATTATCTCTGCATCACTGTCTTCCTCTGAAGATATAAAAAACGCTGAATAAGTGCACCGCTGGGCCATTTAGATGGATCCATTGCTTTTTCATAATTGGTGGCATAAACACTGACCTTGAAAGACGAGTAAAGGTCTGGGTGTTTTGCTGATAGTTGTTCTGTACGGACTTCTGGAAAATGAACTCTTACCATGTCTGTTAGTTCTGTAGCTGTTAATTTGGGGTCAAGTCTGTAAACGTGTAGGTTTGCAAATCTTGGCACACCCAAAACTTCCCTTCCATTTATCTTCATTGAGTCATTTTCTCCAACAACTATGTCTCTCTTCTTGTTTCTTCTATTCGTGACTTTTTTCCAATCTGTGGTACTGTTGGTTGTTGAATAATCTTCATTTGCCAAGTTAATGTACTCATCGTATTTTTGCTGAGTCCTTGCTCGTAAAATTGCGTTTGACACTTCTTGTGTAGATACTACCTCAGTCAGTGCTTTCAATGGCATCAAAAAATGCTGTGTCGTCATCTTCCCTGGGCATATCCTTGCATTTGAAACATATAAATTCAATTTGTGATTTACTTAGTTGACCAAACTCAGCATCTGATATATCACTGCACTCGCGATGAAACCACTGTTTACAAGATCCTGCACAACCAATTTTATATACAGTTTTCCCAATGTTTTTTCCACATTTTCCACAGAGAACATGACAACATAAATGACCCTAGTAACTTGAAGTCTGAAAATTTTCTATTACTAATCATACTGAAAGGATCTGACAGGAGTACCATGTAATATCAAGTGAAATATCACTTGAAAACTTTGAACCATTTTACATTATCAGTTGTTATTTCCATATTTATGATCTCAAAGTGTACCACTTAAAAAAGCATAAAGCATTCCTGGATAACTTACTTTTCACGCTTGCTCTATATTATGTGCTTGAAAAATTGCACATGTTTGAAAGACCTTAATATCCACATATACATTGATATACCAATTTGATTTCCCCAAGTGGCTTCCCAACTTGCTCTTCCCTAGTAATTTTTACTAGGATTTCCAAATTTCAAACCATATAGAAGTCCATTATAATTCATAGTGGAGTACTAGTGAAACTCCTAGTCCTCTCTACAATTATGTATGAAAATCTTAGGCTTGATATCATCAAGAATGACATGTCTGAGGATTGATTTGATGACAGCAATGCAACATCATCCAGCAACAGAAGTGATCAACACATGCAGGCCACTAAGAGACAATGTTGATGAAACTAACTCAAAGAGAATTAGAAGTGAAAATATTATGAATTTCATGATTTGATTTTTCATAAGGAATGGACAACATTTCACTAAACAAGATTTTGTAGCACCCCATTTCCACAACTCTTCCACATCTTTTCAAATTAATTGAAATTCTGAGTCAGAGCTCAGGAATTAATTTTTGAGAGATTTTTCTTGAGACAAATGTTGAATATGGTTGAATAGCTTCTTGTACAATGTCAGATAGTTGTCTGATTTAGTAGCATCCATTCCACCCCTCTTTCATCCTCTTAGCAATATAATTCAAAGTCCAACTCAGAGCTTTGGAAAGATTTTTTTCTTGATATAAAATAGCTTCCTGAATAGGATCAGATAGTTCTCTGATTTTCTAGCATCCATTCCACCCTTCTTTCCCCTATTATCAATAAAATTCAAATTCCAACTTAAAACTCAGGAATTGATTTTTGAAATAATTTTTTATTGAAAATGATGTTGAATAGCTTTCGAAACACATATCCTGTGGAAATAATCAAAATTCCAACTTATAGCTCTGGGAAGAATTTTTTGAAGATTTTTTCTTCTTGGAACAGATGTTGAATAGCTTCTTGAACATGGTAAGATAGTTGCCTCATTTCTCAGCATCCATTCCACCCCTCTTTCACCCTCTTATTTTATTGATTAATTTCAAAAGATTTTTTTCTGTGACAGGAAAAAAGTTTGGCATTTCATCTTTGTTGGTAGGTTATAAAATGTCACTATTCATAAATTAATTTTTTCCCGTGGGAAAAAAGTAAGTACTCTTTTCCCTGGATATATATCACCTACACTGTTGATGGCTTTTGTTGTGCTATAGTTCCGAAAAATGAGTCAATAATACCGTCTCCAACTGAACAACTAGTGGACGCGCTTATGTATTTTCGTGGGCTCAAGATGATTAAAGCAAACGACCTATTTCAACTGTTATTACTCATTATATAGAACATCAAATCACTTCTTGGCCACCCTAGATACGCGTCGTTCACCCTCTGCAACCCTTCAAAGGGTGAAATTTTCAAATGACCATATCTCAATGACTATTTGAGGTAGCGAATTCGTTTTGACGCCAAAATGATTGTTTTTTGATTGTGAATGAAGTTTTATATCAAGACATTTACTGTTTTCCCAACACCTGTTGAGATATTTCGAATAAACTGATATTTTTATATCATACCATTCGATTTTTATCGAATAACTTCGAAATGAATGAATATTTCGAATATATGCCCCAATTGAAAATTCTTGCATACACTCTCAGCTTCATTTTGATACTAGAATTATTATAATTCCGATTATACAAACTTGTATTAAACGCTGTGAAATCGGAAGAACGCGTGTTCTCGGACACGTTTCGACATGACTAAACGTTATATCTGCGAGCGTCGTCATGCATTGCATAGAATCAATCATAGATGAATCTTGAATCTTATTAGTCGACGTATCACTGTTAATATGTGAAGTTGTGTAAATACAACTTCGAAAATCGTTCAGGAGTATTTTGAATATTTGAGTGAACAATAATATATTATATTAAAAATGGATAAGTCCTCGGAAATTAACTTTGCTTTGTGTGTTATTTGTCAGAAAAACAATGATTTGAAATTAGTGAAGAAACCTACAAGACACGATATGGTGATGAAGTGTATAAAATCAAGAATTGACCTAGATGATCCTGATTTTATTCATATGAAGCATATTTACTCTACAATACCAACGGATGAATTGAGAAATAATTCTGGATCATGGCATTCAGAATGCTACAGTAAGATAACCCATAAGAAATGTTTAGAGCGTCTACAAAAATCCTCGCAAAAATCGCTTGCTTTGACTCCATCAACTTCTGGTTCTCATAGCGTTTTGAGATCGAATGTTCCCAAACTGAATGATTTTTGTTTCTTTTGCAACAAAAAAGAAACAAAGAAATACCCTTTACACACGATCGTAACTGATGAAGCTGGGAGGAATTTGAGAGATGCGGTTCAGTTGGGAGGCAATGAAGAACTCAGAGTCAAATTATCTGGATTCATTTCTCAAATAGATGCTCGTGCATATGAAGTGAAATATCACCGAACTTGCTGGGCGACAAATGTGGTAAATGTTCTCAGAGAATCCAACAATATACCAGAAAATCATCATCTTGAGACTACTGTAGCTGCATCAGAGGTAGAATTTTTGAGTCAATTGCGAAATATTCTGTATGCTGGTACTATAATGAATATGCAGGAAGTTGAAGAGCTACATCTGAGAATATGCAATTCTCATGATTTGCCCTACGATTATCGAAAGAAGAGGAAATATTTAAAAGCCGCTATAATAGAGGAATTTCAGGATGATGTTCATTTCTCAAATGCAATTAACCCTTCCAAATCCCAAAATGTTTGCCTACAGAGTGTTAAAGATCACACATTCAGATCTTTGATGGCAAATAATTCGAACACGATGAACGACGATTTGAAAATTCTTTATAAGGCTTCTGTTATTCTGAGAAGAGATGCAGCAAATGCTGATTTGTGGAAATTCGATGGATCACTGTTGTCCTCAGAAAGTAGAAAAGTCATTCCTGAAAATATGATTGAATTTTTCAAGTGGTGTATCAAAGGTGAAGATGGAAATGATCAACTGGCAACTCGTACCTGTTTTCTGTACTGAGAATTGTGCACCACCAGAAATATTGAACTTAGTTCGATGTGGATGCAGAAAGAATAAATGTAATACAAAACACTGCAAATGTGTAACAAATAAATTACCATGTACAGAAATGTGTGAGTGTGAAGCTGAAGAAGAGCGTTGTGAAAATTCAGAACGGCACACTATAAATTTGGATCACGACGTTTCTAGTGACGAAGGAGAAATTTGAGAGGGAAATGATATTTGTTCGACTTGGATGATATTTTTTGACGAAGCAATGTTCAATGATATGTTCATTTGAAGAATGAAGTAAATATGTATTAGTTCTGTGTGTCATTCGAAACAACAGGTGTGTGTCTTCTGAATATGTGGATGAGTCACTAGCTACTATTATTCAAATTATTCCACTTCAGTCAAATGCAAGTACACAAATAGCTACATGAAAATGAAGCTTGAACAAGAGGCAATATTTCCGAACTCGTGAATATTTTTTATATGACTGCTCGTTTTGAGTTTATATATCGATGTTTGAAGGGGCTGCACTTGACTTGTCGGTTTTTTCAAAATAGCTCACTAAATATCGAACATTCAGTATATATGGTGATGAAAAAAGTTATTCATATTCAAAATATGAATATTTGAGCGTTTGAACGAACTCGCTAGCTCTAATAGTTATCGAGATATAGTTATTTGAATATTTCACCCTTCAGAGGGTTACAGGGGGTGAACGACGCGATTCTGGGGTGGCCAAGAAGTGATGTGATGTTTTATAAAATGAGTACTAACATTTGAAATATGTCGTTTGCTTTAATCATTCCAAGCCCACGACAGCCCTTTTTTGAACATAAGCGCGTCCACTAAACCACTAAATTCGCAATTTTTTGAAATCAAATCACAGAATTAGACTGACAGAAGTGACATAAGATTACTTCAAAAGAATGATAAAGATGTATACAATGCAGGTGTTCCTACTGTTAAAAACTCAAAATTTCACGTCGATAATTTTCAGATTTCGAAATAATGTAATTTCTTCTCAATATCGATTCGTCCTTTCTTCTGTCACAGAAAAAAAAGTGTAGTATACACGGGAAAAATATTAGATTTTAGCTCACGGTTTTTTGTCTCCCTCCGCTACGCGTCGGGAGACAACACAACCTGGAGCTGAAATCTACTACTTTTTTCTTTTGTATAATAAATAACTATTTTTAATAAAACAGATGTTGAATAGCTTCCTGAAAACAGTCAGATAGTGGTCTGATTTTCTGACATCCATTCCACCACTCTCTCATCCTCTTATCAATATAATTCAAATTCCAACTTAGAGCTCAAGAATAGTTTTTTGAGAAATTTTTTTTTTGAAACAAGTAAAATTTCTTCTCAATTCAAAAGTGTTTGATTTTTTGGTATGATTTCAAATATTTTTTAACAATAACTTTGTGAAACGAGACTATTGATAACATATTATTTCATTTAATCAGCTTTGAACAATTGATGACCATTTGCTACCCGGTTGACCTAATTTTTATTACGGTTGGGTGAGTTGAGCTTTATTTAAAAATATGAAATTTGAAGTCCCATAGCTCTTGACCAAATGAAGATGGAGGAAATCTTTTCGAATGGAAGCTGCTTAGAAAAA
This sequence comes from Phaedon cochleariae, assembly GCA_918026855.4. Lineage (NCBI taxonomy): Eukaryota > Metazoa > Arthropoda > Insecta > Coleoptera > Chrysomelidae > Phaedon > Phaedon cochleariae. Next base: position 27,106,337 of record OU896718.1, on the reverse strand, counting down.
TGTGTTCTTTCAGAATATATATCCGCCATTTTGAGAAAGGTTAAAACATGTTTGAATACGTAAAAATCTACCTTATACACCACACAGCTATTCAAACCCCCTCTGCCAAATTTCAATGCGTAGTTTCCCTTTTTCTATTATAAGCCAAGGGCAGGAAGTTTGAATCACCCTGTACATGTATATAACCTTCCATGCCCGATTTGGAAATATTGAGAATTTTCTGAAACTTTGATCAGGGTCGTGGGAAATTGGTGGGGTTAGGGGCATTTCTTCCCCCTATTTTTTTTCAATGCAATTTTCGGCAGTTTGATCAAGAAATATGAAAATATCATGATTTTTACTTGAAAATGATACTCCTGTTCAGTTTCGATAGCACTCACCATTTTCGAGATAAATTGATTTTCAGTCTGCTGCCTAACAAAAATAGTGTTTCTTCCTTATAATAGGTTAGCAGATTCTTCCAATAGTTATTTATTATACAAGGGAAAAAAGTAGTAGATTTTAGCTCCAAGCAGAGGGAGACAAAAACCGTGGGCTAAAATCTAATATTTTTCCCGTGTATAATACACTACTTTTTTCTGTGACAGATGAAAGAACGAAGGTAAAACTGCATTTAGCATGCGATGGGTTTTTTTCCGAAAATTTTTTTTGGTACTTACGTATTTTTGTCTGAAAAACACGAATTTGATAATGAAAATGTGAACAAACCATTATTTATCAAGATATTTCACTATAAAGTTTCAAATTTCACCTAGCCGGGATTGGCGCAGTGGAAGAGCGTCCGTCTCACGACCGCAAGGTCGTGGGTTCGATTTCCAGCACGGGCAAGGAACTTTTTTCAATATTTTATTTACGAATTAAATATTGTAAAGTTTCGGAGCATCGGCTGGGGATAGTCCTGCACGATTCGCTGTTGCGTTCCAATTAACAGTGCTGCTCCTAAAGTGGCGCATGGAGTTAGTAACAAAGCCTACACAGAACACGCAGAAAGATATGATGATGTGGTTGTGAGCATCAGAGAAGAAGTAGGACGGTGTATGTAGGTGGGTGTGGAAAACTACCAGCTGAGCGTGAGAGCGGGCCAGCTGCTTAAGTAGACCTCGGTCTCGGGGGTTAACGATGATAGTTAGCAGGCCTGCCACTGCGCATATGGTAGTGAGTACATTACTAGCCTACGTGTATGTAGGTGGGTGTGGAAAACTACCAGCTGAGCGTGAGAGCGGGCCAGCTGCTTAAGTAGACCTCGGTCTCGGGGGTTAACGATGATAGTTAGCAGGCCTGCCACTGCGCATATGGTAGTGAGTACATTACTAGCCTACAAAACACAGCTGAAAAACTCTGAAAAGAGAGCTGATGGGCGGTGCCTGAACAGGATGTTAGCCAGCTCTCTTGAGCGAACCACATCAGTCATTGAAAACACTTGGGGTTGGCAAAAAGGTCCCATTGGGGACTAGTTGCTGACGTGGAAACGTCCCCCACCAGTACCAGTACCAGTACCAGTTCAAATTTCACCTTCTTTTCCGCCTGTCTTCTGGATTGAATTTTAAACAATTCACCCTTCTTTTTTCATCATTGGACAATTTATATATATCACAATGTAAGACACATTTTTTTCTATTATTGAGTCAACTAGAAATATGATTTTCTTGTGATTTATCCATATTTATTGAAAAGAAGGAAGAATATCATTTGAAATAATGGCGTGTGTAATGTCATTCCAAAGCAATCTATTGACATTTGACATCTCGTATATGATCTAAGGGATTGCCTATGGATAAAATGGCCGTCATCTGGTATGCTTGCTCACTAAATAGGAAAAACACCATAAAAATCATATTTCCTGTTGAATTTTCTGTATAAAAATGTGTCATTGAAGTACATCATGAGTATATAAAGTGTCCAATGACAAAATAAGAAGAGCAAGTACCTGAAAATGCATCCAACGCAAGGGGAAAAAAGAGTCGAAATTTCGAACTTTTTTTTGAAATATCTCGATAAATAGTGGTTTGTTCACATTTTCATTATCAAATTCGTGTTTTTCAGACAAAAATACGTAAGTACCAAAAAAAATTTTCGAAAAAAAACCCATCGCATGCTAAATGCAGTTTTACCAGAACGAATCAATATTGAGAAGATATCACATTATTTTGAAATCTGAAAATTATCGACGTGAAATTTTAAGTTTTTAACAGTAGGGACACCTGCGTTGTAGGCATCTTTATCATTCTTTTGAAGTAATCAAATATCTGATGTCACTTCTGTCAGTCTAATTTTGTGATTTGATTTCAAAAAATTGCGGATTTAGTGGTTGTTTAGTAATATGCGTAACCGCGAATTCGAATGGAAGATAAAAGGACTTGCAGTTCTTTCTCGGAGACGGTATTATTGACTCACTTTTCGGAAATATAGTACAACAAAAGCCATCAACAGTGTATATACAAGGTGTATCCTAAATGATGACTTTAATTTCAGGTGGTGATTCCTTGTCATATTACGTGACAAAAAGTTCATATAAACGTGTGTCCTAACTTGCTCCGTTTCCGAGTAACGGGGTGTCCAAAGTTTAATGAGCTTGAAGAAGACATTTTTTTGAAATGAAAATCTCATACAAACATATATGTGTGGAAGCTTCGTTTCCGATTTACAGGGTGTCAAAGTTTCTAATTTTTTTATGTTTTTCGAATTTTCTCCTACAACTTTCGGAATAATTGATTGAAATTTGGTACACCTAATACACTTCAAAAACTTAATATTTAAGCCTATTGAGCGTTTTTGAATACCTACAGGGTGATAGACTTTCTGGGGTCGTACCCAATTTAACCCTGTAGAATTTTTATGCGTGCCGTCTCTGCTTTCAATGGGACATAGATTCAGATTGTCCTTTCAATTTGGAAACTTTTTGCCTCTATGTAAATTTTTCGAATACTGTATGGATCTCGAGATAAATGCCAAAAATAAATTACTTGTAATAAAACCATTATTTCTCAAACACACTTATTCGACATTTCTCAAACATTTTATTGGGAAATAGAATGACCGAAAGCCTCCATACCAAATGAAATTCAGTTGCAAAATTAGATAGAATTTTTTAAACACCATTATAATTGAAACTAGGAAAAACAAAGAAAAAATGTTTTAATTTTGAAAAAACTTCTCTAACTGGATTGCAAAATCTGAAATTGTGTTGTAGAAAATTCTAGGACACACGGTCTAGGCGCTATACATCGCTAGACTGTCGTTTCTGACGGTTGAGGTGATGTGTTTTAATAATTTAAACTCGTGAACGGCAGTTCTAATTTTATCAGTACCCTTAGAAGTGGTTCGGATTCCACTTTTTCGAAAAAGATACATGGGGGCAAAAAGTTTCCAAATTGCAGAGACAATCTGAATCTATGTCCTATTGAAAGCAGAGGCGGCACGCAAAAAAGTTCTACAGGGTTAAATTGGGTACGACCCCTGAAAGTCTATCACCCTGTAGGTATTCAAAAACGCTCAACAGCCTCAAATATTGAGTTTTTGAAGTGTATTAGGTGTACCAAATTTCAATCAATTATTCCGAAAATTGTAGGAGAAAATTCAAAAAACATAAAAAAAATTTGAAACTTTGACACCCTGTAAATCGAAAACGAAGCTCCCACGCATATATGTTTGTTTGAGATTTTCATCTTAAAAAAATGTCTTCTTCAAGCTGTTAAAGTCCTGCTACAAAAAACCTGAAACACCCTGTATATCCATTCCATTCCATTTCCCACGGGAAAAAAGTAATTTATGAAAAGTGACATTTTATAACCTGCCAACAGAGATGAAATTCCAAACTTTTTTCCTGTCACAGAAAAAAAATCATTTTTCGATAGAAAATACCCTTTTTTCAACATCTACCTATGATATCATTTAAAGGTGAATTAGACGAGCCTAGTCATGGGTGACGATGTTCTAGAAAACACCATTGATACAAAATTTTTAGGCATTCAAATACATTTCAGATCGAAATTTTGATGTTTCGAAGTTATGCGGTGAGTGTCACATCAAATGAACTAGGATTTTCTTTTTCTGAGGTTTTTTACCACTCTTTAGTTGAATCTTATTTAAGGTATGGAATCGCATTCTGGGCGGTGTGTAATGATCATCTCATAAACTCAGTTTTTATGTTGCAAAAACACGCAGTAAAAGATATGTGCAAAGCAGACATTCGTGCACACCCCTTTTTATTAAGAATAGTTCAGTAAAGTTAAACATGAAAAGGGGGTCGTGCTTGCAAAAGGTCCGGTCGTTCTGAATTTTTTATATGTTGTTAGGACCTAAACCAATATTGAAAAACCAGATTTGCAATTTCCAAACTGCTGTGCGAGCGGCGGTATACCCAAAAAACAATTGAATTTACGGACTTTTTTCAGTTTTCGCTCAATATCTTAGAGAAGGAAGAGTCCGGAAATTTCATGGTTTCTTGGATATACCGTCGCTCGCACAGCACTTTTGAAATTGCAAATCTGGTTTTTTAATATTGGTTTAGGTCCTAAAAACATATAAAAAATTCAGAATGACCAGACCTTTTGCAAGCACGGATGTACATACATCTTGATTGGACTAGAAGCATTTATTATAAATGAGTGATTCATTCTGACAAGTACAGCCATAATTATTTTATGCCAAACTGACAAACTTTGCTCCATGGTTACATCCAGATTTAGATTTGCAATCCATGACTACATGGTTGAAAACATGAACGCTGTCAGACCAATCAGAATTGAAAGATAGCTCATGTTTTGGCGATAAGCACACGTTGTCTCTGGCTTGTGATTGGTCAGATTATGTGATGAGTGAAATAGTCAGTATAGTCAATATTATTCTCATTCCACGGTTCTGGAGCTTCTGGAGCATATTCAACTGAAGAACCGAAAGACGTTGCTAAACTCTTCAATAAATTCTACGCAGATGCGCCTAAAAAGATATTGAGCAATATAGGACAAGGACTTCAATCATTTTCTGCGTAACGTTACGTCACCTCCAAATTTTCTTTTTCTCATGCCATATCAGGAGCTTGAACTATTTCAGTTACTTTAGTCAAAATTGAAAAATAAATTTTCTTCGGGAACAGATGAGGTACCTACAATTATATTGAAAAAGTGCCTATCAGAACTTATTGTACCACTTACTTTTATGGTAAATCTCTCATTGTCTACTGGCAGTTTTCCAGAATTGCTGAAATGTGGAAAAATAACACCTGCGTATAAAGAGAACTGTCGCCAGAGCCTTGAAAATTACAGATCAGTCACAGTACCATCAACTTTTTCTAAAGTATACGAGTATTGTTTTTTAGATAGATTAATGCCATTTTGTCAAGAATATGATATAATTTCGAGAAACCAACATGGATATTTGAACAAAAAATCTATGAAGACAGCGATGTTTTCTCATCATAAAAAAATTATAAAATATATCGAGGCAGAAGAATGCCCTGTTGGAATCTTCTGTGACCTAGGCAGGGCATTTGACTGTATCAATCACTACATACTACTGGAAAAGCTATATGAGCATGGAATTAGAGGCTGTCCTCTAAGATTGGATAAAATCATTCATACTAAAACGTACACAATATGTAGCAATCAACAATCATTTCTCACAGCAAACTGAAACAGACATTGGTGTCCCTCAGGGATCCATATTAGGGCCAATTCTGTTCTATATTAATGACTTGGATAAACTTTCTGTACCTGCATCCTTTACAATGTACGCTGATGATACGTCGTTAATCATATCCGAAAAAATGGACTCTTCCTCGCGTGAATGTATGAATGAATGATTCTCAGTAAATTATTTGTTTCTGAATACTTCGAACAAACAAGCACTGAGGTTTGACCATACCCAAAAAGAATGTAATGAGTTGTCATTCCAATCAAACGAATCGGGTCCATCGATCTCGACTAGTTCGGATCAAACAATTTTCTTAGGATTGCGAATAGAAAAAAAATCTCAATTGGAAGGCTCACTCCCATTACCTAATCTCAAAGTTGAATTCGATTGCCTTTCAATTTATAAATTTGCGGCATGTACTCAATATTGATCAATTGATACAGCTCTACTATGCACAAGTTGAGAGTAGGCTACGATACGGTGTGATATTCTGGGGTTTATCTACCCTAGCAAAAGATATCTTCGTGGCACAAAAACGAATTTTACGATCAAAGACGGGGCTTTCACAGATCGATGCATGCAAAGATATATTCAAGAAACTGAAAATATTAACATTACCATGTCTAGTCATATCACAGTTGAGTATGCAAGTATTCGACAATAACGATGGAATATATGTGAGAAACAAACAAAATCATAGTTTAAATACATGACAAAAGAATGATTTTTCAATTCCATTTGGAAAATTCAAAATAACTCACCAATCTCCCAGTCATATGGCTCCTAGAATATACAATGCTCTTCCTTCAAATGAGAAACACCGCTTAACAAAACAATCATTCGAAAATAATTTGTAATCCATTTTGACAGAACAGAGTTTTTATAAGCTGGATGAATATTTGTCATGGCAATTTGCGGTGAAATATTTTTTTTAGTATTGTTGTATTATAAATTTACGAGTGTAAGTATACAGGGTGAGTCATAACTATTGGGACATAGGCTAAGGGCGGATTGTTTGGACTAAAATATGGCGATAGGACTAAATATGCCTTCATAGAATATTGCTGTGGAAAAAGATACAGGGCGTTGAAGTTGACCTTTTATTTTCGTTTTTTGCCAATAATTTCACTGTATATTCATCAATTGAACCCTATGCTGGAACAACGTTGTAACCGCCAATATCTATAAAAACGGTATTTCCATGGAACAAGGCTGTATGCGACCTATACAATCCGCTGTCATGATAGTGGGGGCATAGGAAATTTTTATGATTTCTGGTGTCATTTTGGTTAGTCAAAGTTGGAGAGTTTATGGAACAACGTTGTATGTGCTATCACGGCTACTAGTTTCCCGCGCTCTTTCTTTGTTTACATGTGTTTGGTCTGTAGTTTATCGTCGTTATAAGCAGGAATGGACGTTTCTTTGAAAGACTCAGTTATGACACAACTAAATAATAATAAAAATTCTCTTCCTTTTTTCACTTGTGCTTCATTTTTGATCTTGAAACAACGTTGTAACCGCCTTAGTTCCCTGGAATAACGTTGTAACCGACGTGGATATATAACGTTGTTTGATTGAAAAAAGAAAAATATGCTAATAAATCATAATTCTGCATGTGGTCAAGTCTATTTTGGCTATCATGCAGTCAAGTTCTTTCTTGCTAGTCATATCAGGCAAATATTTACTTCATTGATGAAACAATCGAACATATTATAGTTTTTTTCGATTTCCCAAAAAAAACATTTTTGGCGTTTACAACGTTGTTCCAGCATAGGGATTGTTATCAAAATTGGCACAGACGCATAATTTCATACACGGAATATTATTTAATGTACTATTCTACATTTTGATACAGGGGGCGCCACGTGAATGATCCCTGATGATGAAATCGCCTGGTTACTTTTTTTGACGAAACTTTTTAGTAATTTTAATTAAAAAATATGACCTGATCATCATTTCTACGTAATATTGGTACTCTTGTTTGAACACGATATTTTCATCCGGTTTCGAGGAAAACGCTATTGAACAGTTCGGAGTCTCAGATTCATTCATGAAGAGTGTGTTTTGAACTGTCAGATAATGTTGCTGGCAATAGCATTTCTTGTCAGAGAATGAATTTTGGTGCGAGTTTATAGGAAAATTTTTTCGATTGAAATGCCTCGTCACAATCATTTTATGAATGAATAAATGCAAGATGCAGCCAGAAGGTATGAATTGTAATATCTCTAATATTTAGGCAGAAAGCAACCAAATCACGAAACTTTTTCAAATATATTTCATATACAGTGAAATTATTAGCAAAAAAACGACAAAAAACGAAAAAAATCAACTTTAACGCCCTGTATCTCTTCACATAAATATTTTATTAAGGCATGTTTGGTCCAATCGCCATATTTTGGTCCAAACAATCCGCCCTTAGCCTATGTCCCAATAGTTATGACTCACCCTGTATATACATGTTGAATGTAAGCAACTGACTTTTCCCATATGGTTTGTAACTGTCTTAAGGAAATAATGATTATTATTATAATCATAACAGACATAGGTATAGGGAACATTGATACAGATAAATATGAAATTGAATTATCCGTCATTTAGTGAGAAAAAAAATTGGCGTTCCACTTGAAAAAAATGTGTTATGAGTACTTGAACTTGCATGAACATTTTCTCAAATTTGAAAGATTTCAAATCATTTACCCTAAGATATGAAAAGCCTGCATCTGCATATTCATTTCATATGATCTTCAAAATCATTCGTGGTTATGTCTGACTGTCACTGCTTGTCAATTGTTCGTACTCTTATCAGTTTCTGGTTGATTTTCAGGTTGGTCCTTTCAGCGGCCAGTGAATACTTTTCAGCGATGTTCACTGGCGGTCTAAGTAACACTGACGAAACCGAAATAACATTGGGAGATGTGAACGGCGATGTCCTTCAAGCAGTCATCAATTATTGTTACACCGGCTCGATAGAAATCAGAGAGGACAATGTGGAAACTTTATTGGCAACTGCTTGTCTTATGTTACTCCACGAGGTGGTAGAAGCATGCTCGAGGTAAGAACAAATTTTTCGAAATAATATCCAAATAGCCAACGTGCTCAAAGTAGAATGAAATGTTTATGAAGAAACAAAAACTCAAAATTCGCCTAGATGGTGGTCTTAGTATTTGTTTATATGAATCATTGCATAGATTTCAGGAAGATGTAATTAAATTTTCTGCATGGCATCGACTTCTCATACATCATTGTATTCAGAAGAAAAAATGATGCTCGAGGTAAACTTAAGCTGCATTCTATTGCAGAAACCAGATGGACAATTTGTTGTTTTATCGATCTCAAATCTTGCTACCAGTGTCACTTTTGCTTTGATGGTCAAACATTGAATACCCAGTGTAATATGGAATATGGAAAGTATGGAGAGGGAAAACAACATGTTTGTTTCATGGTTATTTTTGTTGGTTCTGAATGGGGGACTTCGCTCCAAGTTGCCAACCTAAAAACCTCTACCAATGTAGAAGCAACATTATGGAAGTTTTATTACTCAAATAGCTTCATTTCGATGAAATCTGATTGTAGGAGTCTACTCAGCTCACGAATAGAAGTTATTCAGAATAAAAATTGATTTTTGTGAACTCCAGTTGTGATTGGTTGAAAATTATGTTGATGCACCTGTGTCCTGCTTTCATTCTAAAATATGTCATATCATCGTCAATATTATTACTTGTCACATTTTTGTTAGGTATTCAAGTTTATTTTGTATATGGACAACACTATTATTTATCATTATTAGGTGAAGAAGTTTGATCGGTGCAGTAGGAATTAAGAATATATTTGAGTGCTAAAAATCGATCGGGACATGACTTAGTAAGAATGAAATAATGAAGTTTCAACCTTCTGGAAATTTTTTTAAGTGGATGAAACCATAACTGTTTGGAAACGAAGGAATCACAGTCGATATCATAAATGAAAAAATACTAAAAAAGAAATTGTTCAATAAATACTTTTAAAGCTTACATGAATCACCTTGGATAAAAACTGGTCAAAGTTTCCAATAATAGAGATACATATTATCACGAATGTCAGCTGCTTATGATCTATAAGGCACAGATCCGACCTTTCCTGGAATACTGTTCCCATATTTGGAGTACAGCACCCAAACATACTCTGGAACTGTTGGATTCTGTCCAAAAAAGGGCAATTCGCCTCGTGGGTGATGCATCGCTCACAAACCCGCTCACTTCTCTGGAACAGCGTAGAAAAGTTGGCGATCTGGCTCCATTTCATAGATATTTTCATAGACGATGCTCTTCAAAAATACAACAATATCAAAATAAGATACCTTTATTCAAATAATTAGACACAGATAGTTTATTAGTAGCAGAAATCAAAAAGTTATTGGAATATCACAATATTTATTATAGCATGATATACCTATTATGGGTAGTGAGGAAATATAAATGAACAACAATAAATATAAATATTGTCTGTAGGTTAATCGAGGAGGTGTTATATTCATTATTCAAGATTTTTTGGGATTTTCTCCTCATTTCTATAAAATAAAAATATTAATATTATTTCAATATACGTGTAGTAAGGACAAATCAGATGTTTTGCCCCAAAATGTCACTGCGTTTAAAGAATTTTCCTATTAGAGAGCCTGAAAGAATAATTCACTAGCTTATCAGTGACAATTTGTATTGAAAACGGGAGCAGATTCGTTTCCGAAACGTCCAAAGCTAAGCAAAAATTTTTTCTATACACCTTTATTTCTCTTCTCCAAACTTTTTTCAATACAGATTGTCACTGACAAGATTTTTCTTTCAGGCTCTCTCATAGGAAAATTCTTTAAATGCAGTGACATTTTGGGGCAAATCATCTGATTTGTCCTTACTACATGTATATTGAAATAATATTCATATTTTTATTTCATAGTAACGACGAGAGAAAATCCAAATAAATCTGGAATGACGAATAAATATAAAGACCTAATAACAATGTTCTGTTGATTACCATTACGACGAGTCGAGAGTAGCACCAGACCAGATAACTTGGAACCCTCACATCCAGTTTATTATAGCTTTGCACGTCTCACATGAGATTTTCTTGATCATCATCCAAAAGTTTCGAACGATTCGAACATTACATGATATACCATTTTTTACTCGTGACACTACTGACACTATTGAAAGTATTGACACTTCAGTATTGACGTATCGCAGATGCACCAACCTGATTTTCAACCAGTCAAATGTGAAGTTCACAATTACTAATTTTTTTTCTGAATAACTCATTAGAAAGCTGAGTAGACGCATACAATCAAGTTGCACCAAAATAAAGCTATTTGAGTAATCAAACTTTCATAATATTACTTCTACAGAGGTAGAGGTTTTTTAGGTTGGCAACTTGGAGTGAAGTCCCCCATTGAGAATCACGAATTTGAGTTCTTTCTTTATACTGCTTTATCAATATTATAAGTAAAACGACAATTGACATTTTCATGACTTACTTCAAATGTACTTTTATTGGAAACCTCATTTTATTAGCGACTTTTTGTGGCAAACCATCTGATTTGTCCTTACTACACATAAATTGAAATAATACTCATATTTTTATTCATAGAAACAAGAAAAAAATCCCAAATAAATCGGAGGAATGAAATGTTCCGTTATTTTTTCTCTGCAAAAAATCACCCTCCCATTTCTTTGATATTCAATTTCGTAACTTTTTTACAATTCATCTAATAGTTTCTGAACAACGGTGTAACAAAGTTGAGCATAAAACTCGCGAATCATTTTTTTAAATTCAATACACATTGAAGCTACTAAGTACTAATTATGTTGGCAGATTTCTAGCACATCAATTGCATCCTAGCAATTGTTTGGGCATAGCGGTTTTCGCCGAGCACCAAGCTTGTACCAGTCTGCTGCAAGAGGCAAATGCTTATACCAGTCAACACTTCATGCAGGTGATTTGTATTTGATTATTATCAGTTTTTTCTTCACTTCTCAAATCTTTTCAATACATTTTTATTTTTCTCGAAAACACTTTATTTCTTGACATGATTTCACGGCAAATAAAAAAGTCGTATTGATAAAAATTTAAAGTAATCTGATTGCATTTGAAGATTGAGTTGTATTTTGTATCAAGAAAACACGATACATTTTATTCCATGTATATGGTGGTGTTATTCAAGGTGAAGCATTTTGAGCCATCACATCAGATGCGACATCAAAGTTTCTGTATCTGAATGACTCAATGAAGATTTGAGTTAGGTATAGGGATCCTCAAACTTGATTCTCTTTCATATGGTGTCAAAAAATGATAGTAGGTGCCATTTAAAAAAGTTGATTTTTCGGCAATTTTTCAATGCGACATTTGAAAGTCGCCTGCGCCCATATGGTACAAAATTGAATCATCGATGGGACATTAGAAGTTAGCCTGGACTTATAGCTAACTGTTCTATAAATTTGATGCTTTAATATTGAACGGTTTGCGAGATACATATGTTTTGGTAAACTACACCTTTTCCTGTTGTATTTCAGGAAGCGTTAATTGTATTTCAGAATAATCACTGAATCCTGTAATCTATTGTTCATAGTTTTCTCCAAATGTTCGGTAGCAAGGAAATCGGTCTGCACAAAAAACGTATAAAGAAAGTTGAAGATTTGGAGTCATCACATGGAAACTCAAAACGAACTGAACACGAAAAGTGCATGTGTTAGTATGGTAATGAAAGAAGAAATAACGTAGGATAAATCTGAATTAAATATGTGGGTATCTACCTACTTATCGTACTTAATACTTGTGTGGTGTGCAGAAAAGCACCAGTGCAAAGAGCCAAAGGCATCACTGGAAAACTAAAAAAAAAAAATAACCCAACTATAATTTTCGCCTTGACAAAGGGTTGGCCAAGTTCGATAAGACGGTGCATTGTGATACGTATCTGCTCTATAGAAGGGTATTTTGTATAGAAAGTTCTGACATTAAGTGAAAAACTTTAATGACAAGAATATGACATGAGTAATCCAAAATCTCGAATTACAGAGTGAACACAACAATTCCTCCCTGATAAATTTATAGATTTAATCTTTCTGGTTCCCTTTTTATATTTGTACTTCTTCGCAATGGTATAGATGGATCACTAGATTCTGGTTCTGTCCAATGATCAGTTTCCTTTATTCTCTCTTCATTTCTTGATGAAGTAAAAGACTCTGAGTTTGCATCATAGTTACTGATTACAGAAGTCCTACCAGTATTAGAACTGCTTTCATCATTTCCCAAATTAGTGATTGAGGTTCTAGAAGAATTAGCTTGAGCAGGTTGTGAATTTGTTCCATTATCTTCAGTATTCATCTCAGAAGATGTGCCTGGCACGAAGCAGAATTGAGGTTTCGAAGTAAATAGTTGGAACCACAACTTTTGTCGAAGCTATTTGATTTACATGTCTCCTGATCATTCGCCCTTCAATTTCTATTAAATAAATTAAATTACTTTCTTGTTTGACGATTTTTCCAAATTCCCATGAGCAATTTCTTCTTCTGTCGTAGTTCCTTACACGAACAGTTTCTCCCACAGTAAAATTTGGGACTCTTGGACTCTGATTAGAACTTTCCACAGGTTCCTGAAATCTAACCAAATCAAGTTTTGTCCTGATTCCTCTTCCAAACATCAGCTGTGCAGGTGACTTATTAGTAGATGAGTGTGGTGTTTTCCGGTATTGTATCAGGAAATTTTGAAGTTTCAGTTCCAAATTTCCAGGGTCCATCATCATTTTCTTCAATATATTTTTCATGGTACCTACATATCTTTCGACTTGACCGTTCGATGCTGGATGATATGGAGCCGTAAATTTGTGTATTATTCCATTGCTTTTAACAAAATTTTTAAACTCTTGTGATGTAAATGTTCCTCCATTATCACTAACCAGTGTCACCGGCAATCCAAAACGTGCAAAAGTACTTCGTAAAATTGAAATTGTTTTTGTAGTGTTCATAGAATTTGTCATGAATATTTCTGGCCATTTAGAAAACGCATCACAAATCACAAGAAAAAAAGTTCCTTGAAAGGGTCCTGCAAAATCAATATGCACTCGCTGCCAAGGTTCCTTTGGAGGTTCCCAAGAATGAGGTTGAATCTTCACTTTTTCGTGTAACATAGACTGACAACTACGACATCTCTTTGCTATTTCTTCAATATCTATATTTATTCTTGGCCACCAAACAAATGATCGAGCAAGTGCTTTCATTCTCACTATTCCGGTATGTGCTTCATGCAATTCGTCCAGGACTCTTCGACGTAATTTTTCAGGTATAATAATGCGTGATTCTTTCATAACGGTACCTTCATTTAAAGAAAATTCAATATCTCTCCCTTTGAATCCCTCTTCTTCGATTTGAACACCAGTTTGCAGTCATTTGTAGACATTTCTCAGGATTGGATCTTCTTGTGTCTCTTTCGATATTTCCCTGTGTGTTACTGGCAATGTGAGAATTTGTTGTAGCTGATGTATTGTCACACCATCCATCGTTTGATTGAATGTTTCTGAGATGTTCATAGGTAACCTAGATAATGCGTCTGCATTTGAATGTTTGTCAGTGGATCTGTAAACAATGTCGTAGTCAAACCCTTGCAAAAATTGTGCATAATGCAGCATTCTAGTAGCTACCATACTGGGAAGATTCTTGTTAGGGTGGAATATCGAAACTAGTGGTTGATGATCAGTAATCAATTTGAATTTACGTCCATAGCAATATTGAAAGAATTTCGCTTCTTTATCTATTTGACTGTAATTTTGTTCTGCCCTAGTCAAACTTCTTGAAGCAAAAGCGATTGGATGTTTACTGCCATCTGAAAAAATATGCGAAAGTACTGCTCCCAAGCCTTTGGGACTAGCATCGGTAGCTAAAATCAATGGTAATTTAGGATCGTAGGCGCAAAGAATCTGATCAGATGTGATTTCTCTTTTTATTAAATTGAAAGCATCTTCACAAGCAGGCGTCCATTTGAAAGGTGTATTCTTTTGCAAAAGGATATAGAGAGGATGTAATTTGGAGGCTAGATGTTTCAAAAATCTTCCATAATATGTAACTAAACCCAACCAACTTTTCAATTCAGTTATGTTTGTTGGTACTGGAGCATTTTTTATCGCTTTAGTTTTCTCTTCAGTTTTTTCTAAACCTCTGCTTGTAATTTTATGCCCCAAGTACGTAATAGATTCTTCAAAAAATTTACATTTCTCTTGTTTTATGTGTAATCCAGCTCCCTGTAGACGTTGCAAAACTATTCTCAATCTATCTAAATTTTCTTGTAATGTAGCTCCTTGAATTTTGATATCATCCAAAAAAACACAAACTCCAGGTATCTTACTCAATAAATTTGTGATGTATCGTTGCCAAATAGCTGGAGCAACTTTGGTACCTACCAAACATCAATCTATTTATTTTATAGTCACCTTTTTCAGTAGATATAGCCTGTAACTTTGCGCTATCTTCGGTCATTGGCATATGTAAGTAAGCTTCCCGAATATCCAACGTAGTGAATATTTTTCCTCCATGTATTGTCGTAGCAAAAATGTCTTCAATGTTTGGAATTGGAAATTTATCATTCATCAGCACTTTGTTTAATGTAACTTTGAAATCTGCGCAGAGTCTAATAGAACCATCACTTTTCATAACGGGAACTACCGGTGTACCCCATTCACTGTATTGTATTTTAAACAAAACTCCTATTTCTTCCAATCTGTCAATTTGATACGTATCTGCTTTATAGTAAAGTTTTTCGTATAGGAAGTTCTGATATCAAGTGAAAAACTTCAATGACAAGAATATGACATGAGTAATCCAAAATCTTGTATTACAGAGTGAACACAACACATTGTACTATATCTCTGTTATATGTGTAATGTATAATCCTCATAGATGAGTAATATTCTTTCTCAGATGAAGGGTGTTCAAAATCGAGATTTTCCAACTTCAGGATTTTTTTTTGTGTCGAAACGATTCATTATCGGTCAAAACGGCTTTCATGTCCCTATCTTAACTTTTCATTTACTATCTACTGACATTCAATTGGAACAGATACAGAGTGATCAGAACTCTGAATCATGAACCACCCGGTATTTGTTCCAATTAAATTAAATTTAAAAGTTGAAAAATCTCGATTTTGAACACTATATCTCTGTAATCATTCCCTCTAGATCCCAAGTGTGATAGATAGATGAAATCAGTTCTTCAGGAAGAATCTAACAATGCAATGAAATTCAGGGTGTTCCATTTGAAATAACAAAGTTGCTACCACTTTCTGATAGAAATGACAACACCGCATTGTTGAATATATTTTGAACAGATAGAGCATGCGTGTCCAAGCTCACAAATTTCTGAAGTGATCTGCCGTTCGGTTCAACATCTAATGTTCCATCCACCGTGAAACACCTCGTATATGATATGACTTTGTATTGTGTGTGTCTCAGTACACTCTTGCTATGGAAATGAATTTTTATTTACATGTGTGAATTTTGATACATTTTCATATTATGTTGTTTTTAATTAATGAATGACTGTATCAAATACTATTCATACATGAAACGATCAATATAAAATAGATATGTGGCATAAATTCGACTGGTGCGTACAACCTCCATTATTGAATGTGAAAAACTCAATAATAGTTCAATACCCTATATATGTTATGATTAAAAAAATATAAAATATCGGATTTGTTCCAAACATTACGATCTCACTGTATGTTGTTTATTTGAGATCCGTTGTATTGAAATTGGGCTGTGTTCAATTCCAGGTCATACGTAATCAAGAGTTTCTTCAACTGAACGTTGACCAAATGACAAATCTGCTCAGCAATGATGATCTCAACATTTCTTGTGAGGAGCACATATTTCAAGCTCTTATGTGTTGGATACAGCACGACTCCAATAATAGAAGACAACATATTGGACATTTACTGGGACTTGTTAAACTGCCACTTTTGCCACCAGCATTTTTAACTGATCACGTTGAACCCATGACTGAAGGTAAAATAATGAACAATATGTATTCACATTTCAAGATATGGATGTGGCTATGTTCTTTCCGCGAATTGCGTTCAGAACCAATGAAGCAATGAAATTGTTTTTTTCTGTGACGGAAAAAAAGTTTGACATTTCATTGCTGTTTACAGGTTATAAAACGTCACTTTCCATTAATAACTTTTTTTCCCACGGGTAGATCCGTTTTCAAGTGAGAATGTTGAGATTTACATTTTTCCTGGTCAAAATGCCAAAAATTGCATGAACAAAAAAATTGGGAGAACAAGTGCCCCTGGTCCCACCAATTTCCGATTCTCCTGATCAAAATTCATTCTCTCATTCATTCCCAAATCGATCATAAAAAGTTGGGTACATGTACAAAATTTGTTTATTTCATCACAAAGGATTTCGAAAATATTCACGTAATACCATCATCTCGGGCTCCCCTTTAGATTGCTATAACCCCCCAGGGGGCATTTTTGGACCCATGTTTATGTAAACTTTTTTCACTATTCTTGTTCCTTGAAATTTCATAGAGACATTTCAACCACAGCTTCTAGAAACAAAAATAGTGAAAAATGTTCACATAAACATGCGCCCAGAAATGGCCCCCTGGCGTTACCCCCTATATAACAAGTCTTGCAGGCTCCGTGGTGACGTCACCTTAGTGAGGCCTAACAGCGGCTCGAAACGACAAGCGCTTATGGCGCTAGGAGAGGACCGCGTATTTCAATTTTAGTTTTAGATCATTCTTGAGCCGATTTTGCTGTTTTTTTGAAGGGCTTCCGGTTAAAAGAGGATGTAGTCACCCTTCTTCGCATCCCATTCGATTTTATTATGGAAAAACGAAGTTTCAAAGCGAAAACCAGAATAAAACACAAATACCCACCTACACCAACCCATTCGAATGAAATATATTGGCAAAAATTGTAGTGATTTAATCTCATTGGAAGTAAACTTCACACCTATATATACATATAGGGCCCGCAGAACATAAACTTATCGTGAGATTGGTCGAAAGAAAATTGGGGAAAATGTATTTTATCTTGATAGACATGCCGTTTGTTATAATTATCTATTACCTATTACCTAAAAAATTAGCCAGTGAGTGTTTTCAATTTCCTGTTGTTGGATTTTTTACCCAATTGATCGTTGGACTTGAAACAGTAATTTTCAAGTAGAGTGTTTGTAGTACATGTTAATATGATAGTTGCAATTTGATCATTGGAATAAATTCTGCATTCATTGGCACGAGGCAAATGACCGTTTTCAGAAAGATACTTGAGAATGTATTGAGTTGAAAATGCCCGTTTATTATGTGTATATACATTCAAGAATATTTCCTCGAATTCAGAGATGATTTTGTTAAATATAATATACGAATACAAAACTAACTGCACAATCAAAGCTTGCGGATACTTCTTATGAGAGAGTAATTGTCTTCTATTATTAATCCATCATTATAAATTAAGTTCTCTTTACAAAATTTGCACTGAATTTTTCTAAGTGGAATAAAGCAACAATAACCTGCTAAATAGGTTATTACCGGCATATCATCACTAAATTTATCTATATCAGATTCCTCGACTATGATATCTGGATTGAAAGAATGATTTTCTTGGATTTCTTCGGTGAAATCAATATTTTCGTGGAAGCGCCTGATTTGTATATTATCGTAAGTACGAGACTTTAGCGGGAGCAGTGATTGAATTCTGAGCCTTTTTTCCGATTCTTACAATTGTCGAATAGATATGATATTGTCCACCTGAAAGTTGACGATATTTCCCGAACCTATGTTCCAAATCATCTGTTTGAAATTCTCCTAGTAAAACATAATCCATCTTGAGTTCGTTAAAACAATATTGTATAACTTCTGTCATTCCATATATAGTGTGAATCAAAGCATTATGTGTTTGGTTTGTTAGTTTATTAGTAGAATTTGCAGATTTCCAAGTTTCTAACCAATCTGTCATTTTATGCAAGAAAATGAATTTTTCATCGGAACATAAATTTATAGCTGTGATAGGTTCTTGAAACACATTATTCAAACGTTTGCCCTTGAGGGGGGAGAGGGGTTTGATGTAATTCACATACTCTACTGTACTCAGATGGAGTAAAATCCTCGAGCACGCGATTGCTTCTCAAACACCGAGAACATATCTAAACAAACTGATGACAGTCGTGAGTCGATACGCGAACAATCACTCGAAGGATGGATGGCCTCAGTAAGCTGACGTCACGAGCTGTTCACTACGAGCCTGCAGACCTTGTTAGTATCGGGGGTAACGCCCCTGGGGAGTTATAACCATCTGATAGGGGGCCCGAGCTGATAGTTTTTTGTAAATATTTCCGAAACTCTCTGTGATGAGATAAAGAAATTTTGTATATGTATATTGATTTTCATGACCGATTAGGGAATGTTGAAAATTTTCCGAAATTTTTATCAGGGGCGTGGAAAGTAGGTGGGTCCAGGGGCATTTCTTCCTCCAACTTCTTTCCTATGCAATTTTTGGCAGAATTAGACTGTCAGATATTTGATTACTTCAAAAGAATAATAAGGATGCCTGCAACGCAGGTGTAGTTCCTGTTGAATACTTCAAATTTCACGTCGATAATTTTCTGATTTTAATACAATGTGTATTATAGTGTATTATACACTGAAAAAATATGATATTTTAGCAACCTCTGGAGCTAAAATCTACCATTTTTTCCCTTGTATAATAAATAACTAAAGTTCTCAAAGAATTAAGTGGACTACTTAAATTTTTAAATCTTTTCAAAATGCGATGACTTTTTTGCTAATAAACCTATTTTCAATCGGAATGCAGTATTCAGAAGATGCCTCCTTTCTGTTTAGGATTCATTGTTTGAAACTTTTTGAAGTTTACAGTTATGACATCCCAAGTGGTCGAAAAGACATAATCGAAAAAAGTTTAGGAGCTTTCGTAGTCCCCAGGAAATTTTCATTCTTCTGAAAATCAAATTTCTAAAATCTTCAAGTCAATATTTCGAAATGGTTTTGAAATTTCTGACCTTCCTGATACAGGATGTGAAATATCTATATTTTTCGAAATTCTGTTTATTTATGCATTTCTGTGGATTTGAAAAAGTTCATGCGATATTCAAACCGTACTGCACTGTAGTACGATTGAATTCATTCCTGGTGAAGTTATCCACCTGGCTTTAAGAGCAGCAGAACTTTCGACAACAAAATGAGCGTTTATCGAATAATGTGTGAGATTTTGTGAAATCGACTGCTCATACACAATAATGTGCTTGTGAAGTTATGAATTCTCAATTCAGATGGATTGCCCTAGTAAACATCTCGAAACAATTTCGTGATTTTCTAGATAAGTCAATTCCTGGGGCCTCAAGGGGGCACTTTTGCATTATTCAGTACTTTACATGAAATATTGAAGAAACGGTGATTTCCAGACATTCCTGAGTTGGTATCAAATTAAGAAACCTCTATAGTGCACGTCTCCTTCATTACTTGGGAAAAATGCACGTGAAAAAACGATTCTGAGCAAGTGATTACATTTCAATCATTCCACCACTCAACATAACATCCCATTATGAAAGAATTGCCAAGCTTGTGACAACAACTGGCATTATCCTACAGTCTAATTATTGAAGTTACATTATCACTGTTCCTATTTAGTGAAAACAGCAGAATATGGGAGCTCCTGAGCTTTTTCGATTATGTAACACTCTTTTTGACCACTTGGTATGTCATAACTGGAAATCTTCGAAAAGTTTCGAACAATGAATCCTAAACTAAGAGGGCGCATCTTTTGAACACTGCATTCGAAAATCGGTTCATTTGCAAAAAAGATCATTTTAAAAAACGTTAAAATTTCGTGTGGCCCACTTAATTCTTTGAGCACTTTATTTATTTCCATTCGAAATTGATTGAGAAATTGCAGGGCAATTTTTTATCTTCGTGAGTGAATTTTCAATGAGGTGCGCAAATATCGCATTAATGGATTCCCTAAAAAACATCAATAGTATATGCAAGGTTATATTATGTTGAAAAAATCAATATGTTGTGAAATATTCAACATGTCATTGTGATTTGCGACGTCATGCTTTTCTGGGCCATTAGTATATTTCTGCCATTTCTCGAAGGTGACCCAACATGCCAAAAACTCATAATGGAAGCCATGAAATGGCATCTACTGCCGGAACGAAGACTGCAAATGGTGTGTTCCAGAACTAGACCGAGAAAAGCAACTTTAGGTAGATTGCTTGTGGTTGGAGGAATGGATAAGAACAAGGGGGCGACGACTATAGAGAGTTACGATCCTAGGTGCGATGTATGGACGGTGTCGCATCATATGAGCGGTAGACGATTACAATTTGGCATAGCTTTAATGGAAAACAAGTGAGTGTGGAATCGGGACTTGACAGGTCTGGATAAGTATATTTTGTTTCTACTACTTTACTATAAAACTTAATTTTCGACCGCCATAGAAGCGAGGAACATGGTACTATTCCTCCCACTGGAGGAAATAGTTCTTTGTTTTACTAAGCAGCAAAGTAGTAGATTGACTGCCGCGGCTGATAGTTCATAACCAAGCGTAGCGAGGCTAGGAATTCAGCCAAAGCTGCTGGCTTCCCTTTTGAGCACAGGTGCCGTTCGATGAACTACAATGTTTTTTCTTTCCTTTGGGACATATATCATTTAGCTATCAGATGATTGTAGAAATCGGCTCTCCTACTATTATAAGAATGCAGGCATCTTAATTTTTAGGACATTATAAAAAAGAATACCTTAGTGGTAGATAAAAACTATACAGGGTGTAATTTTATTGATAGCTGAAAATATAGTATATGGTTCCCTAGCTCATTCTGAGTAGAAACGTTCATATGAACATATTCCCCAAGCATCTTAACTTTCCAACTATAAGGGGTTGACATTCTATTTTCTCTTTATTGATTAAAGAAACTTTCACAATGTAAAAAACTGTTACGTTCATGAATACTTGTCAAAATAAGACAGTAACGTAATACAATACAATACAGATTTTATATCAAATACCTTGGTTTCATGTTAGATAAGAACCTAACCTTTGGTGCACATTTAAATTATATGTCTAAAAAAATAGCAAAAAAACTTTACTTTTTCACACGAATATCTACTCATCTGTCTACCGCTGCTAAGATCACCATTTATAATACCATAATAAAACCACATTTTGATTATTGTAGCACTCTGCTTTATGGTTGTGACCAGAATAAAATTATGGCATTACAAAAACTGCAGAACCGAGGCATGAGGGTGATTCTTAGATGTGATCGTTTTAGTAGTATCTCTTCCATGCTTGATACACTGAGTTGGTTATCGATAAAAGATAGACTTTACCGAACATCAATGATATTCATTTTTAAGATTATTAATAATATGCTACCAACCTACTTCAAGGAATTTATAATTTATCGAAATAGTACACATGCATATGAAACAAGACATAATGATAACTTCCACTTGCCAAGATGTAACTTATCGAACTCGATGAAAATATTATTGTATAAAGGTTAAATCAATATAATAAGTTACCACAAGAAGTGAAAAATGTCACAAATCTCCGTCAGTTTAAATCAAAACTAACTGCCTTTATCAATTCAAATGTCATAAGATAGAATAGATATGTAGATTGATATTATTATTATATAAGTACCTGAATCATTGTTTCTGCAATTTTAATATTGTGAATATTAGGATAAATTCATTCATTCAAATACAAAATAGGGCATTAGTCTACTAGTTCAAAATAATTTCGTTATGCCGCAAATGCATGAAAATTGTTTTTATTTTTTTACGCGAAAACGGTTCGTTGGACGAAAAAAATCAGATCAAATTGTTGTTAATAACAATAGGATTTCAAAAATTATTCTTATTCTCGAAAAAATCGAGGGGGTACAATATTTTTTTTTTAAATCTCTAGGATACATCCCTTACGTACGCCACTGGTGTAAAGATATTAAAAAATCTTCTGCATCGAAAAATGCATATTGGTGCTTAGTAGGTGTATGTCGAATTTTATGAAAATATCTAAAACGGTATTGAAAGTATGATAAGAATACGATTTTTTTCTTAAAATTTTATAGGTCGAAAGTTGAGAGGTTTAAGGGATATGTTCATATGAACTTATCTTCTCTAAATGAGCTAAAGAACCATATCCTTCATTTTCGGCCATCAATTAAATTACACCCTGTATACATAACTCAGGAGGAAAAGCATTATTTTCCTTCCTTGGTTTGTGAATAGCTATTTCATTGGACATTTCAGATTATTGGTAGTTGGTGGAAGGGATGGTTTGAAAACTCTCAATACAATGGAGTGTTTGGATATGGAATCTGGATCGTGGACACAATTGTCTCCAATGAATACTCACAGACATGGATTGGGTGTTGCCGTTTTGGGAGGTACATTGTATGCAGTTGGAGGACATGATGGATGGAGCTATTTGAATACAGTTGAAAGGTAATTTGATAACTCACTTCCAGTTCTCAACAATCTTTAACTTCTTCAAATATCTATAGGTACCGATTTGCAATATTAGAATGCTGTATTCAATAGCTTTCAGAGTTTCCGAGTATTCAGGAAAAGTATCCTGAAGACGAAAATGTTTAGGTGAATTCCTTAGGGTTTTTGTTTGTCAAATCAATTTCTTCAAGCCTAAAGTTGATACACGAAATTATTTTGTAGATTTCGACTATTCTCATACAGAATGTGAAATTTTGAAATTTATTTGAATGGTTTGGCTCTCTCTACATATACGCAGAATCTAAAAAGTTATTGGCAATGAGTGGCAATATTCATAACATTATGCTTCGTTATTCCAGGTGACACAGACCCCTTTTCTCCTTTGTTTTTCTAGCTATATTTCCGAAATTTGGAACATCGTATATGCCCACTAATAGGCACTTTCTGACCTATAAAGGATTTTTTTTTATCTTCCGGTTTTCCTGAAAATGGCATCAACTTTCGATTTTCAAATGGAACACCCTGTATTTTATCCCATAATCGGTTAGGGATTATTATAACGAATTCAACGATACTAGCTTTGAGACTTCCAAACAATGAAAATTTTCGGCCGAGAGATTCGCGAATCACCAGGGAGGAAAGAAAATAAAACATTGAAAAAATACCAAAAGGGTAGGTTAGGTTAGTAGGGATTTGAACCCGCGATCTCTCGTAGCACGTAGCTCACTTGGCTATCGTAGTTCTTTCAAAACTATGAACAAAACGTATTAGATTTGTTCTCGTTCGAAAAATAAACACTCCGAAACCATCAGGAGCATGCTCAGTTTCACAGAACTATTGGCATCTTTCATGTTCCGTGGAACTGCGCATGCTTCCGATGGTTTCGGAGTGTTTATTTTTCGAACGAGAACAAATCTATTCATAAGGCGGATTTCCACCAAACGGACAAAACAGCAACAAAAGAGAAACTCTTGTCAATCTCAACAAAACCACAACTTTTCAAAGAAATTCAGAATGTTTTGGACAACTTGCCACTGCAGGAAATGAGATAGAAGTATTTCCAACAAGATGACACTCCCCCACATGATTCAAGAGCAGTCCGGGAGTATTTGCTTGAGACATATGGAAAAAGATACGGCCCTTTCAGATGGCCTCCACGATCTCCCGACCTATCTCCTCTCGATTTTTATTTATGGGATCATATTAAAAACCAAGTTTATGCTCGTCAGCCTACAACGCTGGAGAATTTGAAAGAGAGAATTCAGGGAGCAGTACAAAGAATCGGTGTGGATGAACTCACTGCTGTCATAAGGTGTACAGTGGAAAGGACCAGGTTGCGTATAGCCATTCCCCCGTACAGTACAGAGCACACCGTCCGATTAGGTGCTCTGAGACGCCCTGGACTTTGTTTATGATTTATTTCACGCCGACACAACAAACCCCAGTGCATTCCAGAGCAAACGGTTGCATTGTTTTGACACTAGCCCTCGTTGGAATAGAAGGAATGTTAAGGATGGTTATTCACAAGCATTAATTTTTTTCCAAACACTTACCTCCTCTCCCTATCCTCCCTAGGTACGCACGTTGTTCCACGAACATTATAGGAAATGCCTTTCGTGTTCTCCAAGATATGAAAAAAATAAAGTCACATAGGGTACCTACTATTCCAAATATGAGGATAACAGTCACCTACCTACTGTCCAATTTTGAGGACAACAGCTGTAAGTAATTTTGAATTCATACTCATTATACTCATACACACAGAAAAGTAAATTTTAAACAACTTTTGGATCAATATGAAATAATGTCATTTCTATCATCAACTTTATTGAAATGATTCAGCAAGCAGTTTGAAATCATTGCAAATAGCACCATACTATAGAATAGAGAAATGTCAGGTTCAACTTCGCATGGTTGCGATAACGTCAAACATACAAATATAATGAATTCATCATTGAGTTTGACGTTATGATATTTTGTTTTTTATTAGTGCGAGATAATCATGGAGAAAGTATACTGTACAACATATATTCCAATCTCGCGAACCGAAATCCTCGTCTAAGTCTTTAACTACAAACTTTTCGTGCGTTTGTAACAAACCAGATTTTTCATAAAATTGATTTGAAATTTGAATGATATGAATTGCTTGTTGAATGATTTCAACACAGTTGATCGAAATGGCGAAGGTTATTAGAATTAGTAGTATTGTTCATATATAACGGTAGTTACAATTATCTGAAAAGTTCAGATCTCGAATTCGAGTTCAATTGATTATTCAGGCCGCTTACGCATATACGTACATACTAAATTGCATATCTGAGTAACAAGGAAAAATCCTATATTTTATGCGAGGAGGTAGTGCATAATTTCTGCGAGGAGCTTTGTAGCATTTAGGTATATAGCAATGAGCGATGCTGCTCTGAAACGTACTGGGGTTTGTTGTGTAGGCGTGAAATTGATCATGAACCAAGTCCAGTGCTTTTCAGAGCACTATGTCGGACGGTACGCTCTGTGCTATACAGGGGAATGGCTATACGCGACCAGGTTGTTTGTTAGAGTAAATGGGCAAAATTTTGAACATTTAATTGGACATTAATGAATTTCTGATTAAAATGTGATGTGACTGAATTGATTCATCGATGTGACATACATAGTTTTTCAGTAAAAGTTATGTTAATAATTTTTCAGTAAAAATTATGTTTCTCTGTTATGTGTGACTCATTGTAAATAGCCTTGACCACATCTCATTTATCCACGAGGTAAAATAAAAAAACAATTTCTATTTAAGATTTAAAAAAAATGACATTTGACATGAAGATTGCACTTGTTTTGACCTGTTGAACTTGAATATGTAAGAATATACAGGGTGTTCCATTTGAAAAACAAAGTTGCTGGCATTTCCAGAAGAACCGTAAGTCCGCCATATTGGATTGTAATGTGATCAAATCCGAAATGATTGCTTATATAACTGTACCGAATTTCAGAAAAATGCGTTTACGAATGCAGAAGTTACAGGGGTGGCCCGATACCCTGTGTCACCCGGTATATCGTCTGAATACATACACTATTGATGACATCGAAATTGCGCATGCCTATGGCAAGGCGGCAAGTTCATCAAGAATGGGCGTGTACACCTTAGTAGAACTTTTAACTGAAATCATGTTTATAATGCTCCTTTTATACATAAATAATGATTGACGACATAATTCGATCGAAAAATTAACTGGAATGTTTTATTTTTGGACATAAATAATAGTAACTTCTGAAAACGGCCCCTCTTATGACGTAGAAACCTCATCTCGAGACTGAGGCAACTGATATATTAATTCTTTCAACTGTGATCGCGCTAATTCACTCTGTCAGAAATCATGTATCATTCATCTCTGTCTGGAATAGTCTTGTTTCAGTATTAGGGTTTTGACGTCACATCATCACCTCGTTTTCAGAGGTCCGAAAAATCGGGGATTTCAAAAATTTTTAATAAAACTTAGGGAGCTCACAGCAAGAAACGGTTTGCGGTGGTGAGCTAGTTTGGGTGAGTTCTATCGAATCATGAAATAATTTTTTTTTGTAATATAAGCCCATTGCCGCCTTCATGTTTTTATGCTGGTCCAATTGGTATTGGGAATACTTTATGACCTCACCGTGTGAACCATAGACATATAAAAAGAGGGGAGACATAACATTTCATTCATAAAACACCATTTGTTTACAATCATACATACTGCCGAAGTTTCAAATGAGTTAGAAAGAGATGGCTTCAAAAAAATGCAAAAATGGCAACGCTGTAGGCTGCGCGTCAATTTCACACATTTCTTTACCAGTGCCGTAGGTTTCTTTGGGAGGGATGTTGAAATGTAAACAATACGATCAAACTAGCTTCATTTATTACTGGAATATTATATCGACATAATACCATGAATTGAATACAATTTACAAAATATTTATTCATTCCTGAATAATATTGTTTTTGTATTGATACATCTAGATCTATTTGTTTTGCTTGCATCTAGTTTTCTTATGGTTTGATAATAAATTCTTATGTTGAAATAAGATTTCAAAATGAATTTCGAAACACGAATCGAATGTTCTGATAGAACTTCATCATCATGAATATGGTCTCCAAATATTTCGAATACAGAAGTGGGTACATTATTTAAAGTTTTAGTAATTAATATATTTGATAAATTTTTATTTTTTTGATTGAAAATTCCTTGTGTGTTATTAAAAAATCTGAAAAATTTTTCCCCTTCTTTTCATAGATCCACCACAAATTTAGATGGTTTCAAAAGCCTCCCATAAGTTTTTCGTTTTTGTAACTGAGAAGTTGCATCTTCACTTTCCAAACAGTTCAAGCATTTCGAACAGTCTACAAATTTTTTCACACCTTTAACTACAAATCCGGAAATGTAAGATACAATATCTTCTACATAACATGTGAGTTTCCACGCATCCCCCCATCAATAAATTCAAGAATAAACGTGATATTCGAGTGAAATATGGTATCTCACCCAAATATCACGATCATTTTGAAATTTATTCACAAAAAACCGAAGTAACAATCAAACTTTGACACTATGTAGCTCTGAAACGAATAATTTGCGGACATAATATGTTTATACGAACTTTTCTTCTTAATTTGACTTCAGCAACATGCTGCTCAATTTTTAAGACGTACTTAAGAAACACCGTGTATATTGTCAAGCGAGAGGCAAGGCAATTTAACAACAATGACAATGCTATTATATTATATTATATCTATTGGAAAATATTCGTGTAGTAGCTTAGGTATTTACCTGATTTTGATCCATCATTAAGTGAAATTCAATACTACACCACTGCTGAAGTTACAAGAAACATGCATAACCTTACTTACCGCCGAAATACCAATTCAGGGTTTGAATGGTCAACTTTATTACAGACCACGCACTGACGAACCATAGTGGATTAATAATAACAGATAATAATAATAATTGTCTTTAGATCGTTTTGTAACACTAAAGCGCCGAAAATCAATTTAAACACACAAAAGGTTATAAACACAACACAGCAACACTGTGAAATAGGAATATGACATGATTGAATGACTTTGCGTAATTTCGTAGTAAACAAGCCAATGCATCGTTGCCAAAGTTATTTCCATAATTCATTATAATTTTATATAATCATGAAATTAGGAAAACCCGAACAATTTCAAGAGCAGAATCTATAAATTTCAATCAAAGAACAATCATACGGAATGAATATAGGTACATAAAACGTATATTATATAATTAATGTATGGTAAAATCATCCCTCGTTTCTAAACACAGGCGGTAGATCTAGGGCAATCTGCAGAAGTTTGTCATCATCGACTTCTGCTGAAAAAGATGTTGGATCGGGACAAAATGTAAACAATTTCGTCTCCTCTTTTTATATGTCTATGGTGTGAACCTTCCAGGTGGGACCCGGTGGCGCGGAACTGGCAATACGTCGCGCCGATGCAGAACCAGCGCTGCTCCGCCGGCATCGCCGTGCTGGCCGGCAAGCTGTACGCCGTCGGCGGTAGGGACGGCGCCTCCTGTCTGCGCACCGTCGAGTGCTACGACCCGCACACCAACAAGTGGAAGGCGGCGGCGCAGCTGACGCGACGGCGCGGCGGCGTGGGGGTGGCGGTGGCCGACGGGTATCTGTACGCGATGGGCGGGCAGGACGCGCCCGCCAACAATCCGGCCGCGTCGAGGTTCGATTGCGTGGAGAGATACGATCCAAGTAAGTTATCATTTTTTTTTAGTAAGTATCGTGCTGAAACCACGACATTCCATTTGCATAAAAACTATTAATAATATAACAATAACAGGTAATTTTGTCATTGAAACATTTACTAATAAATAATAAACATAATCATAGTATTGACATTGATGATAGCCACAGAATGCTCGGAAACCTGACATAGGATAGGTGTAGGTGTCAAATGAGTGTCAAATGGTTCTTACTGCTTACTCATATATCTTTATCCTTGTTTATCTCCAGCTGTATATCTTCATAATAATATGCTCCAGGCGTATGCAACTCTCAATCCGCAGAGATGCGGTGTTGGTTGCCTATGGGAATGATGATTTTGTAGGCAAGGTTTATACTCGTTTATATGGTAATCCCAGCAAAAAAGGGAAATAAAACCACTTTTTATCCAAGATTCTTTAATCTGCGCTCAATTCGGTCTTTTCTGAATTCAACATGCGGGAAGCATTGTCGATGTCTCTATAGGAGCTTCAGATTCATCAAAAAATTCTCTACTGAACTATTTGAACCCTAGCGGCTTCTACCAAGTTACAAATATCACGAAATTTGTGCATGATGCCTGGTCATTTTATTTAGGTAAGCTTTTATATTATTATATGAATAATTGTGGTCATGGTTATATATTGAGCACGTGGGTGCATTTCACTTATGCTGTACAGGGCGATATATCCCAACAATATTGAGGTCATTTTATTCAGTTGTAGACATCAGATTTACATTTCGGCATATTGAAAATACCAAGCCTCAGATTAAACACCGGAATCTCTTGAAATCTGTCGAGTCTTATTCAGCCACCAACCCTCCAATAAATCCCTGAGAAAAGAGTTTCTGTGCAGTATTGAACATTTTGTGACAAAACATTGTCAATTTCCTACATTTTCATGGCTGATGTAGTTACCTATTACATGTATTTTCAAATAATTTGATGAATATGGATCGGATAAGTATGCAAAAGGTTCATAAGATTTGATATGTTGAAAATTTGTGTGACCTGATTACTATTTAAAAAACCTCGTAAAAAACCATATGGATTTTTATCTGAATAAATCTTTGTGCCATGAGTAATACAAATCTTTGAAAAAGTCTGATGATATTGTCTACACTCATTCTACACTAGTCTGTTGAATTTCTCCTGATCTCTGATAGGCGGCCAGAAGACTTCATTTTCTTCGTGGCGTCACCCATGCAACCAACCTATGGTAACGACCAGACTCTTCGTAGAACTCAATCACTATGTAACCCATAATAATTATTATTATACCTACAAGAGCTACAATTACACACAAAATTACCACACCGAATCACACACTTGGCACTACAGAATTCCTTGAAATTTTCACTTAATTCAAATGAAGGGTTTTCCAATAAGAGATGTTATTTTAATAGCCTGCTATTTCGGTAGATGTCACTTTTAAAGCTGTCTTTTATTGACATTTGTCAAGTAGAAACTACGCCATTAATAATCATGGTGCGATACACGCTCCAACAGCGCATTGAAATCATTGAAATTCACTATAAAAACGGTGAAAATTAAAGTAAAGCAGCTTGTCGGACCGCAATACAGAAATTGGTGGAAAAATTCGAGCTTTTGGGACAACTTAGTGATGTGAAGAATAAAACCCGTGCACGTCGCTCAAGAACAGCCGAGAATATTGCTGCTGTAGCTGTAACCCAGGTTTGTCCATTCCTCGTCGTTCTTTGGAATTAGGCATTCCACAAACGTCATTACACCGTATTTTGCATAAAAATTTGGGTCTTGAGGCTGATAAAGTTCAGTTAACATAAGAACTCAAGCCGGCCGATCATCAACAACGTCGTGTTGCCTTTGCTGATTGGGTCCTTGAAATGCATGAAAATGATCCGGAATTCCGTCGAAAAATCATCTTGAGTGATGAGGCTCATTTCCACCTCGGTGGCTTCGTCAAAAAGCAAAATTGTCGTATCTGGGGCTAGGAAAACCCAAGAGTTAATTGTTGAAAAGCCTCTCTATCCTCAACGTGTGACTGTTAGATGCGGTTTATGGTCCGGCGGAGTCATTGGACCTTACTTTTTCGAAAATGCGGCTGGAGCAACAGTTACGGTGAATGGATTGCGCTATGGAGAGATGCTATCGCCGGAATTGGATGGTATTGATCTGGACAACGTTTACTTTCAAGAAGACGGCACCACCTGCCATACAAGCAATGAAATCATTGATCTTTTATGCGGAAAGTTTCCGGACCGTGTTATCTCTCGAAGAGGTGATCGCAATTGGCCACCGAGATCTTGTGATTTAACACCTTGCAACTTTTTCCTTTGGGGCCACATGAAAGAGAAGGTCTACGCCAACAGCCCAGCGTCGATTCAATACCTCAAAAATAGAATTCGTGAGGCTATCGAGGACATAGGGCAGCCACTTTGCGATTTGGTTATGGAAAATTTCATGAAAAGAATGTGGTCCTGTAGGCGTGGTCGTGGTGGTCATTTGACTGATGTTATTTTCCATTATTAACGGCTTACCTTCCTCTTTATAATGAAATAAACATCTGATCATTTATATTGAAAAATTGCATTTTTCTTTGAATATAAAAAATAACACATCTTATTGGAAAACTCTTTTTATTCAAACCATCCCAGTGAGACATTCTAG
Source organism: Phaedon cochleariae (assembly GCA_918026855.4). NCBI lineage: Eukaryota > Metazoa > Arthropoda > Insecta > Coleoptera > Chrysomelidae > Phaedon > Phaedon cochleariae. The sequence goes on along the minus strand of OU896718.1, from coordinate 27,074,789 downwards.
ATTTCCGAGTTGAAGAGAGGACAACATAAAACCATATATAACATGGCGTTGCGGTATGCTTTTCGTTTCAATCGTTTCTCGTGTTTCCTGTTCGGTCGGTGGGATCAGCGCATGCGTATTTCGTGTTCGTACTGGGTTGCGTGTACACAGTTACCAGTATTTCGTTAGAGTAAGTCGCCAAAACAACAGGAAGATGACGTCCGAATTATATTCTTATTTGTTTTTGTATCAAAATAATGCCTGTTGATTTATAGGAAACAAATTCATATTATATCATATTTCCATTTTATCCTGTATTCGCAAAAATATTCATATACGGATATAACCTACGAACAAAATAGAACAGAATGGAAGTCGATATAGTACAATCGGCGTCAAATCGTTCACAACGACAACACTGGTCATAACCGAGACACCGTTAAGAGGAAAAGTGCTGCAATGCCATTGTATTTTTTCAGACATGCATATTTGTATCGCTATTAATGCCGCGCTATTCAAAACAAGTACTATATTATTAGAATAATTTCGAAGGTATGATGAGGGATTTTTTTCAAGATGAACAATAATGACGTCAATAGTATGTCAACTAGACGTCACTATATTGACATCGATTTTCGGGAAGAGTAATCACGTCATTATGACGGTTATTTGAATCACGTTAACTGACGTCATAAGAATCAACATCATCTTTACGTCCCATACGACGTCTCTGACCAATATTGACCTCAAAAATGGAATTCGTGAGGCTATCGAGGATATAGGGCAGCCACTTTGCGATTTGGTTATGGAAAATTTCATGAAAAGAATATGGTCCTGTAAGCGTGGTCGTGGTGGTCATTTGACTGATGTTATTTTCCACTACTAACGGCATACCTTCCTCTTTATAATGAAATAAACATCTGATCATTTATATTAAAAATAGTTATTTTTGTATCTAGAGCGCAAAATGCTACTTTGGTGATCGAGATCGAAATAGTCATCGAACCTAAGACAAAAGTCTAAAGCACAGAATACCCAACAATCAGAATAGCATGTCTCGCGCGGAAGTGGGTTCGCGCATTTGAACGGCGCAGGTTGTCGGCCATCTTGCTGGGTTACTTGTTTAAATGTTCATCGAATTCTAAGCTGTGGAATGATCGTGTGAAATATTCAGATATTCAAGTACATATTCTATTTTTTCTGTGGTGAGTTGTTGTGTGGGTTCTACTGTTTGAATAAGTTTTGGTGCCTACCTTGTGAATAAAAAGCCAGTTATAGATTCTTTATTCTCTTCATCTGTTATTGTAGACATGAGTGCTCAAAAAAAACTTAGAGGTGGTCATGTCGTCATGTGTGCGCTGCTACAGATTGCAAAAATTCTATGACTTGGTTTTATTCCTCATCTGATCAGTCAGTTGAATGAATATCCTGTATACCTATTGAACAAGCATAACTGCAATTGAGAAAAAAAAAATGAGCTTAGTTTTTCCAAAAAGCAACTTGAGAAAATAATCTAATGAAAAGTCAAATGTATCAATTTCAATTTTCAGCAATGTTTGTGCAAACCTGTCCTACTGAAAATAAAAGACTTTTGTATACTATTTTTCCTTCAATTAAGTGTAAGTGTAATTTCGTAAGAATTGAATACATTTTACTGGTATCGATAAATGACAAACAAAATGAATAATAAATTCAGTTAGTTCAATCCTGTCATTTCCCTTAGAACGGCCTGCTTGCTAACCCAAGAACACGGCGGATCACAGAAAACAGATCCTGAAATATCAAAGGCGCCGACCAGAGAAGCACTTCTGATTGTTGGGTATTCTGTGGTGGTATCAAAATGTCAAATATTGTTCACATAAATTTTTTTCCTATATTTTATAATTTTTAAATATGAATCTCAGGTATTGACGGATGGATGACTGTGGCATCGTTATCCAGCAAACGGGACGCGGTGGCAGCCTGTTTGTTCGGGGACAAACTGTTCGCTGTCGGTGGATACGATGGTAGTCACTATTTGCGTACCGTGGAACAATACGATCCGAACTGTAACGAATGGAATACTCTCGCTCCTCTCATCACGGGTAGAGCTGGTGCTTGTATTATTGCTGTGAAGAATCCTGTTCAGCTCAACGAATGACGATCGTGTTCAGAGACATGGTGTGTGTATTTTACAACTTTGCTCGAATCTGTGGAACATTATGTGGTTGCATTTATTTAATCAAGACTGAAATGAGGTTATTTGGGGTGTTCTAGGGGAAATGAAGCAACTGTAGATTCTCTGGCTCATATGGAATGATGATGAAAAACAATCTACAGGGTATCTCAGAATAACGTTCGTATACTCCGGGAGGTGATTCTGCAGAAGAAACGAAGTAAAAATGTTTTTATCAACATGTATCCGAAAATGCTCTCTAAGGGCGCTAGAGCCCTAGAGTTATAGAGATATTTCCTCAACAAATCAACATCATGATGAACTCTAATAAAACAAAACTAAGGGGAAATGTGAAATTCTAATTATCAAGTTCTAAGTTTTTCATCATACGCGGGAAAAGCATTTTAAATAACTCTTATCAAATATCTTCTCGTTCCTTACAAACTTTTCCAGAAATTGAGGATTTAAGAATAATATTCGATTCAAAAATGCTAAAAAAGGTTATAAAATGCTAGGTTTCATAATGACACTCCGTACCCTTTATATGTCATATGTCAATAGTGTTTCGAGTTATGGTTCCTTAATATGGAACCCTGGTTACGATATTTATATGAATAAACTTGAACGGGTACAGAATATATTCATAGATTGCGTCAATAAAAAATGCTTTCCATCCAACCCAGCAACCGTACCTATGTTCGAAATGAGCTGAACTTATTATCACTAGCGTATAGAAGGAACATTTCAGACGTTATATTCCTTTATAAAGTCATAAACAATTTAGTTGATCCGCCTGCTATCCTCAGTAATATTTATCTTACAGCTCCTTCTTATATCACTAGGAATCATCACATTTTTCGTTTCGAACAATCTGAAACAAATTATTTTTTGAACTCTCCAATGCATAGATGCGAAATACACGCTGTCAAATTCTATTGATATTGATATTTTCTCTTATTCACATTCCAAATTTTCTTACATTTTGAAAAAACATTTCCTTGTTTTAATATGTACTGAATAAAATTATTTCACCTTTGTTTATGTCAACACGCTACAATCACTACATGTTGTACCTACTGTATTATTCATTACTTCAATTATTGATATTTTATCATCTTTTTAATTGATATTCGATTTGTTTAGTATAAATATCTGTATGATGAGATATGACATATCTGTGAATACTGTTTTTGGGTTAGTCCTGTTTGTATTCCTTTTCGTAAATAAATATATAAATAAATAAATCATAGGAGCTCACGCGCTCAAAATGATTGAGAAATTTTTCGGACATCAATATTAAAAATGATACCTTTTTCATATAAAAGTGTTTGGAGAATCATATTTTGGTAGTAGAAATGAGATGAACCATGAAACCAAAAAAGTTGGGGCATGTTTTCCGTTCCACGAAATGATTCGTAAGATCGATTCAGCCTTAGGTACAAAATTTCGTGATTCTGGGATCAATGATGACAAAGATAATTGAAGAAAACTGCATTTAATGATCTACCTTCAAAGGGCTCTAGCGCCCCTAGAAAGTATTTTCGAAAAAATGTTGATAGGGACATTTTTTCTTATTTCCATCTGAAGAATTAATAATAATAATAATAATAATTTCTATTTGAAAAAACAGCCAAGTACAAACACTAGACCTGTAAAAGGTTGTAGAAACAAACGGGCGTCACACAATATAGGCTTCTGAAACCATCACAAAAATGTATAGTACAAATAGAAACATATAGATAAAAATAATGACTGAACAATTTATTCTAAGTTTGCCTCTAGGTCATCACTTTATGGGGTAGGTCTCCAGGTTTATTAGAAGTTTCCATATTTCTTTCTAAAAAACGTTTGGGGAAGAAAGAGACTTGATTTTTTCTGGTAACTTGTTGACAAATTTTATTGAATTATATGAAGCTTTTTTTTCTGTTACCGCCAATCTATGTGCAGGGTAATTATAATTTATGTTTTTAGTGTTATAGACAATTTGGGTTACATAATCGTAAAAAATTGCCGATTCTTAGTTAAAAACAAGAGACATTCCTGAATATACACAGCAATAATTGTTAATATTTTAAGTGAACAAAACTTCCTCCTACATGATTCTCTATAATTAAATTTATACATAATTCGTGCAACCCTTTTCTGAATAATAAATGAGTGGTCTATAGAACTACTACCGCCATAGAACATTATACCATATCTGAAAATTGCTTCAAAGTTAGCATGATACACAACTTTAAGGATACAAAAACTCAGATGCTTAGATAGTATTCTTATCGCACAGCTAGCACTTTACATAATTTGCTAGCTAATTCATTAATGTGGACATTCCAGTTAAGGTAACGGTCTATATGGATTCCTAAGAATTTGGTACTAGGTGCTATTTCCAACTCTTTATTATTCAACACAATTACCTCCCGGAGTATATGAAATTTATTCTGGGACACCCTGTATGTACAAAGTTCCTTCGTTTCGCCGCAGGAAAAAATCGGTAGATCTGAAAAACCACTGATATACTTTTAACAGAAACATTAGCTTCCAGGCACTCTGCAGATACTTGGAATATTTCAAGTGTGTGAACAACCCTTATCACTGTTGAATATCTCTACCATAATATCTTCATGCTGTTACATATTTATATCAGGTTATTTTTACAATTCATTGTAGGCAGTTTTATTTGAAATCTTTCACACCTCTACGATAGTTTTGATCTTGGACTCGATTTCGCGATTTGATAACGAGATAAGAATTATGCCATCCGATACCATTTTTTTTTTATCAATCAACTCTATTATTCCCAAGAAACAACATTTGTTTATAGCAGGGAACATAGTGAATACATAAATATATTTGACAAAATAAAATGAAGAAGACAGTAAAATAAGACTCACACTCAAAAAGAATCTTTTTTTTTCATGTTCAAATGAAAATGATTCTCAATTGACTCAGCTGTTAGGTACCCAATTGAAAACTATAATAGTTGTACAAGAAAACTATAAAAATGAGAAAAGATGTCAATATTACAGGAGTAGATGTTTCTTGAATTCTCTTTTAAATTTTTCAATCCTATTAATCAGCTTCAAGTTATTTGGTAGTGAATTCTATTGCATCATTCCATTGTGATAGATGGATTTTTTACCAATATCTGATTTAATTTTCTTGACAGAAAAATGATCTGCTTGTCTGATTGTATGGTTGTGGTGATAACTATTGAATGGTAGCTTTCAAAAACCTATTATTGTTATGCTATTATTCCGGACATACTCCCGTCATGCAATAACAAGAAACAAATAAGAGTCGATGATGTCGGCTTTTCGAATATCCAAACGTGCTGCAATCCAAACTGATCTAAGTAAGTGGCAGAGCGTCAATACTTCCTAGAATATTTCGCCTCCCTCTAAAGATAATATCCGACGGACCAGTGTGAAACTCAACATGTGGATTAGAATACTTGTAGTGTGAGCACCATATGAGTTTCACTTTGGTCCATCGGATATTAACTTTCGACGAGGGCGAAATATTGACGCTCTGCCACTAACATAGATCAGTTTGAATTGCGGCACGTTTGGATATTCGCAAAAGGGTAATTTTTCCCTTTCATTTGCTTTTTGTTTCAACTCGTTATCACATGACGAAAGTATGTCCGGAATAATAGGAGCAAATAATTCGCTGTGCCGTGGATTTGGCTCAAACTGAGGGGTGGCACAGGTAGGCTTTTGAGATCTGTCATTCAATTGGTATCGGATAGCATCATTCCCCAACTAGCATTCACACGTCAATTTCACGTCATATACTAGTCACCAATTACGCCAAAATGACCAAATTATCGACGTGAAAGAGACGTAAATGTGACGTCAATATGTCACATCGAAACGACGTCATTCAGCGACGTCGTTACAACGTCATTTAGCGACGTCGTCTACACGTCGAATAGTTACCAAGCATCAGGTCGACTTCACAAAGGAAACTGTGAAACTCGAAATCACTTTCCCATGATCCTATTCCTTGATGGTTGGCAAAACAGTTCAAATGATCTAGTTACAATAGTTGTGGATATTTTTTATTTGTTTACATAATTATACATAGGTATTCTTCATCTGAATAAAACTAATAAGCATAAAGTCCTCTATATTCCATAGTATATAGACATAAACGAAGATGTCAAGTTTCAAAGGAATCTCAACCTAATAACCTCAAATTATTCTTGTACCTACGATTTAAGGTATTTATATAGATGACCTTCTTCAAATAACGACCTCATCACTACATCAAACAACTTCCAAGTTTCATTTGTAGATTTCGCTTTCTCAATTATTGACCTGTTGAAAAAGTCTTGCTGTTTGAAAGGCGGCCACTACACTTCACAGCCTTACGAGGCGTCATGGCGTCAACTACTTCTACTGAACGAGAGCAATGCCTTTCCTCGGAATATTGTATTCCCACAAACATTTCTATTGCCTGGAATTGATAAAATAACCAGCGAACTGCAATATATTTTGCTGAACCCCACTTTTCCATAGTATCCTTGTTTTCCATGACCCAAAATCACGAATCCGTCATTACAACATTCGATGAACTGGATCACGCATTTACATGATTACGACAAACTGTGCTACGATCGACGATGCCCGATAGGGGTAGCGGTGGCATTGTGCGAAACGAAGACACACGAAGCCACGGAGCATGGATTGACCAATCATAAGCATCTATATGTTTTGACGTGGCGCGCCAATATAAATCATGAAGGCACCTGGTAAAATCGTATTTGCATACATATAATAAATTCTTGAATCTTCTGTATCTGTTACCAAATTATCTCTTTCAGGGTGTTTTTTATTAATATTTGTTCTACATATTTCACCACTCAGTTTTATCCATGTCGGGTAGACGTGAATCCTCTTTATTTGCTGAGGTAGGTACCTATTTTATTTTGATAAGCGTTCAATCATGAGTCCTGGATATGCAGTTCATGGAGTAATTTCTTCGAAATAAAACAAAATGATTGGTGCAGATGTTACGTCTAAATGACGTCTATCAGATACGTTTTTGGAACACGTCAAAATGACGTCAATTATTGGTCGAATCTTGACGACGACCAATTGAATTGACGTCACCCTGCTGGCTGGGTCTTATCTCGTTATCACATCGCGAAATCGAGTGCAAGCACAGGAAAGTGCAATTCTTCAATCATTTTGCTCAGGATAGTGATTGGCACAGGTGCCGTTCGATAAAAAACTATGTTTCTACATGCTTTTGGGACATATATCATTTCGTTATCAGATGACGGTAGAAATCTGCAGCCGGCGCTCTTACTAAAAGTAGGTACAGGTTTATCAGTCTAAGATGCCTACCCCCATAGTTACGTTTCTCGTCACCGACAAAAAAATGCAGAAGTTGAATGCCAATGAGGCTATTTCACGACACTCATCAGAATGGTGATCCTTGAAAGCATGACTAACCACAAATCCATTTTTTCAAAAAAGATACCTGTTTTTCATATTTTTCCAAATCTGTGATCTTTTATGACTACTAACAAATATATCTATATATTTACTATGTTACCTTCTACTGTTTGTTTTTCATCACAACTTTTGTGACCCAAGAAAAACATTTGGTGCAACCAATAAAGCATTCGTTATCGATCGAATTGTGAACCAATTGTTAGTATTTCAAAATTCAGTAGAGGTTAAACGGATCACGGAACTTATGCAAGGAATGTTTGGAATTATGAATAATCAACAACCAATTATACAAATGTCACAAATTGAAGCTGAGAGAATGATACTGAAACCTAGTGGCATCTGAAAAGCGGGATTCTCGACCATTTTTTGATTGCATTCACAACATCACCTGAAAATTTTGATGACAGGGTCTCATCATTGTATTCTCAGGCTACTTGATATATTGGGATATTTGAAATAAGAATGACTACCGAGAATGATGTTGCGCTTCCGTTAGTTGAATTGGAAAAAAACATATTTTGCGAAAACAATCTGATGAAACTCTTAACCCCTTCATGAACATTTATGATACGTCGCTGGCTGGCGCACTTTCATTGGATCTATTCGTGTCTAGAAGTGCTATATCGTTAGGTACATGAATGATGCAATAGTGGGTAGAGAGGGGGTGAACATCATATATGAGAATTGCATTGAAAGGAGTTAGACCAATGATACTTTTCAAATAACTGCTGCACTTTTGAAAAACTTTGCTTCTTCAAGTGATGAGGTTGGTTCGCACTTTGGGTATATTCCAATTATACTGGAACTGCAGGATATGCACTGGTTTTGTATTAGTATTCTTTAAGAAGGAAATCAAAATCGCTTGAGCAAATCTCGAGAAATCTTGAAAGTTCATATTTTTTTAGCAAACTTTGAAGCAACCTTATGAGCTCATGAATCTTCAGTTTCCTTATTTCACCGTTATTGAAGACCTACATTCGTCTGCATTTAATGTGTTTTATATTAAGACTGAATTTTCATCAAACATGTATATCGATTTCCAAAAATTAGTAACACTTTTTACTACACATTGATTTCTCAATCCACCTCTTTCCGTAAAACAAAGTTTTTGTATAGGGTCCTTATTACAAGTGGCAGCTGAAAATTTTTCCTGTGATATGTTTTATTGTAAGAAGTAATAAGAATGTGATAAGTTTGTGTAATAGATAAGTTTTTGTAACAGGATGCTAATCGGTGAAAAAAAAATGTGATTTCTTGTAATAAACATTTTTGAAGAAGCTATTGTGAATTTTTTTTTTCTACAAGCGTGCGTGATTCACCCTATACCCACACGCAATTTAGTTTGGGAAGAGTCATTTTCCCGCAGTAGTGCGGGAAAAACATTTATATAATATTCTCGCAAGATAGGAGTGGTGGGTGACACAATATGAAAATTTTAGGTTTAGTAAGTTTGTACAAAATCACCCATCAAATTGCACTATTTATTGTGAAAATGAAGAAATATTGAAAAATAATAATTGATTGTTATATAAATCCCCCTATAGCCTTTAAATCTGATGTAGGAAACAATTGTTGTCATGTCAATCAAAACACAAATTATTCATTAGTGTAATTTGAGTGTAATTCTCAGAGTGACAGATAAAGCGTTTCTGTCCTTTTCGATTCAGTAGAATTGTGATGAAAAACTTCCAGCTACAGATGCGATACAGATGAGTTATTGCCAACGAAGTCTTAAGAAAGGTATGAGCAGCACTACACGGGATTTATTGAATTGTGCAATAGTAAAAAAGTGAAAACAAGAAATAAAGAAGAAGTATTTTTGGCTCATTTCCTGGAAATGTCTGGAACGTAGAGGAAAAACACCATGGGCATGCTGGCTTCTGCAATAAGCTTACCTACATAATGCTTCAAACGATACACACATTAGGTATATCACAAATGAGATTTTTGTAACGGCACCCCCCACCCCACCCCCTATGAGAGTTCTGTAACGGCACCCCCACCCAACCCCCTATGAGAGTTCTGTAACGGCACCTCCTACCCCCCAACCTGCTATGAGAGTTCTGATGTAACACAGCCTGCTATGAGAGTTCTGTGACAGCACCCCACACCCAACTTGCTATGGAAGTTCTGTAACGCACCCCCCACCCAACCCCCTATGAGAGTTCTGTAACGGCACCTCCTACCCCCCCAACCTGCTATGAGAGTTCTGTAACACAGCCTGCTATGAGAGTTCTGTGACAGCACCCTACACCCAACTTGCTATGGAAGTTCTGTAACGCACCCCCCACCCAACCCCCTATAAGAGTTCTGTAACGGCACCTCCTACCCCCCCAACCTGCTATGAGAGTTCTGTAACACAGCCTGCTATGAGAGTTCTGTGACAGCACCCCACACCCAACTTGCTATGGGAGTTCTGTAACGCACCCCCCACCCAACCCCCTATGAGAGTTCTGTAACGGCACCTCCTACCCCCCAACCTGCTATGAGAGTTTTGTAACATAGCCTGCTATGAGAGTTCTGTGACAGCACCCCACACCCAACTTGCTATGGGGGTTCTGTAACGCACCCCCCACCCAACCCCCTATGAAAGTTCTGTAATGGCACCTCCTACCCCCCAACCTGCTATGAGAGTTTTGTAACACAGCCTGCTATGAGAGTTCTGTGATAGCACCCCACACCCAACTTGCTATGGGAGTTCTGTAACGCACCCCCCACCCAACCCCCTATGAGAATTCTGTAACGGCACCTCCTACCCCCCAACCTGCTATGAGAGTTTTGTAACACAGCCTGCTATGAGTTCTGTGACAGCACCCCACACCCAACTTGCTATGGGAGTTCTGTAACGCACCCCCCACCCAACCCCCTATGAGAGTTCTGTAAAGGCACCTCCTACCCCCCAACCTGCTATGAGAGTTCTGTAACACAGCCTGCTATGAGAGTTCTGTGACAGCACCCCACACGACCCAACTTGCTATGGGAGTTCTGTAACGCACCCCCCATTTCCAAGACATAGTTATAACAACAAATTCAATTTTTCCATCAGTTACACATTGATACTAGTCATATTGACTTCGAACGTATCAACAGTATTGAGAATATGTATGGAAGATTTTTCTTTCCCAAGATCTTGGTATAATTCATTCAATAAGCGGCTACTGTCATATAAAAATTGGACTGGAAATCAACAACCAATAGAACTGGCTAAAGCAGGATTTTATTTCAAAGGAGATGAAGATGTTGTGGAATGTTTTCAATGTGGGGTTGAAATACACATGTGGAATCATGAAGATATTCCTATTGAGGACCACTTGAAGTATTCAAAGATTTGTCCATATGCTAATCTAATAAAGGATATTTTATACAAGTCAAAAGGTGAGACAAACCTTTTGAAGAATGAAGAACCAAAAGATTGCTGTGTGAGTTTAGTGCATTTATTACATGTTTTGTGCTCCCTATTATCTATGAATATTTTGCTAGATATCTTCAATAAAATCTATTGAAATTTATTTGAGTTTTATTCAAGATTATTCTAACAACTGGATATGGAACACCTTACCAGTACCTACAAAAATATATTTTATAACTCATTATGAAAAAGAAAATCATATCAATACATCTCACTGACAGAGAATACAGAGATTTAAGTATAAGAGAGGATACAGAACGTAAATATGTTGGGTTATCAAGGCTACATGGACTCTTCCTAGTTTACAATTCTTCCAGTGCACATAGATTATATTGTATATAAGAAAGTGTCAACTTGATTCAAGGTCCTGAATCCAAAACATATTTCCTAGATTAATTCTTTGGCGACTAAGTGTAATAATAATTGAAATAAGGATAATATTAATAATAATAATAATAATAATGACAATAATAATAATAATGATGACAATAATGATAATAATAATAATTATAAGGTCCATGTAAAGAAATAATGACTGGCAATTTGTTTTGCATCATTTAAATTTTAATAAATAGCCAAGACATTATACAGAAGAGTGTTCTCAAGCTAGGCTAATTAAAATGTAAATTTAATGGCCTGGTCGGAAGATCGCCCCAGGCTCATAATTTCCAGATGACCATCAGTAAATTGGACAGACTATTTAACTGAATTTTCATGGAGAATAAAAAATAAGTAATATATAGCTAATGTGAGATGCTCTCACATTTATTATCTTTTGACTAGAAGACTCACAAAGTTTTTCAAATAGGTATTTTTTGAATGAATTCAATGTAGATATTGTTCAAAGATACCTAGTGAAATAAAAATAGTAGTGGTAATGAATAAATTTTTATTTAAGTAACTTAACTAAACTTTCTACATTTTTTATATCCATATCCTCAACCAGGAGGCTTTTAAAATTTTTAAAGTAGGCTTATCTGTTTTGACATTGCTGACCCTTGAGGATAGTCAGCCTACCTGTGGCATTTGTAAGTACCTCCTTTTGCCAGTCCACTGCATCCCTTTCCAATTCCTCCTTCTGGTTTGCAACACAACCCCAGAGAATGATGTCCATATCCCTATCCAGATCTCCGAGGACGTCGCTGGGTCTTGTAACCCTCTTAGTAGTGTTGGTCCTGGTGGAAATTGGTTGGGTGACAGCTGGCTGGGTGGCGTTGGGTCTGGGGCCCGATTCTCGAAACCGTTGGAATTTGTTCCCCTGGGAAAAACTCGATATTTCCCATGGAAATTTGAGATGATGTATTCTTGAACTATTGTATGGGTTGGCTGGCTGGGCTGGGTTCAAGTAGGGTACAGCCATGCCAAGGGTACAGCAACCATTTCGAATTTGATTTTGACACAAGAGTCTCGAGATCATACCCGTGTGTTCACCGAACACGCCCGATCGTTCCCTAAGCGGTGGGGAAACGTAAACGGGCAGCAGTAACTACGTTATGAATATTGGCGCGTGCCTGAATTATTTTGGAGTCAAATTTGTCAATTTTATTCGAAACGGAACACTAGTAGTTGTGCCTTCTTGTTTTACATATATTATATGTAGACATCAAATCAATAAACATAGTGCTCTCGCCATCGGTATTTGCTGAACTTCGCTATGGGAAAAATGTTGGGATGAAGAATGATCTATACAGGGTGTATGTAAATAACACCGAAATAATTCAAGGGGTGATTCCTTGTGATATAATATGATGAATAAAGGTCATATAAACATGTGTCCTAAACTTGCTTCGTTTTCGAGGTACAGGGTTACGTCCTGATTTCGAATCCGAAGTGATTTTTAACCTATCTTGCCTCCTAATATCATTTTCCGGAAATGTTGGTGGGTCCATGACCAGAGCAGTGTTTTTCACTGAAGATTACCTCACTTTGGTCATAGTTGGTATATATATATCTATCGCTCCTTAAAATTGAACAGTTACGTTAGATATACGGGTTGATATTCCATTATAGAAGTGACATGCACACTGTTTATATTTTTAAATACATCCAGTGGGATTGAATTTTATTTTATGTTGAATATTAGAGTGTGTTTTTTTTATGTGATATATTTGTTTTGTTTATTTCAAATATATATATATTTTTAGTAGGCATACTAGTACTTCTTTTATATAATTCTGAAATCTGATCCACCCTGTATTTGTTTCAATTAAATGGCATCAGTAGATAGTAAATAGAATGTTAGGATATAGGGACACATGTAAGCCATTTTGACAATTCAATATAGGTATTGTATAGTTTCGATACAAAAAAAATCTCGATTCTACGTATAGGTATACCTTGAGCTTGATCAACGAAATCATAGCTCAATTAGAAGAATCGAAAAATGTAATAAAATATAAGGTGTTCCATTTTGAATAACAAAGCTGCTACTACTATACTACTAAGTACTACATAACTACTAATAATAATTTCTAGTGAAGCAGATGAACATTATCGAAAATAATTTGAATAAAAACGAGCGTCCTCGCCAACAAAACATAAGCATATAATATGTACATATAGTTTCATGATTTTCGATGAGTGGTTCGCTATTTACATGTAGGACTCGTCGTGACATAGCCTCGGACATATAGCGAATTATTGCAAAGCATTTCAGTCGCAGTAGATCACTTGATGCCTATCAAATGTTTCTTATTTATTCGAAAAAAAACTGTTGGTGGCCCACCCCGTACTACAAAAACAAAGACAGCATGAGAGAAGCTGCCTGCTTACGTCTCGGTCTCCCCACCGCTTAGGTAACGATCGGGCGTGTTCGGTGAACACACGGGTATGATCTCGAGACTCTTGTGATTTTGACAGCATTCCGAACCGAAATACCGAATTGAGGATTCTTGGATTCTTGGGACTGGCATTGGTCATTGTCTTGTCACTTGTCACACAATCACTACTTGTCATTTGTCAACAATGTTTGATCGTTTCGTTCGACATGTGTGTTGACAAGTGTTGACTGTTCTGTTCATATTTATGTTTCATGTTTCATGTTATTCTTCACTTCAGTCGTTCAATCAGTGCAATGTGTTTCTTGTTTTCTATTCATGATTTGTTTTCATTTTTACGTTTTTTACCCAATTTTAAGATGTATTTTTGAAATTCAACAAAACAATGATTGCTGAAATAGAAGAGCATATTCGTGAAAAAGTGTCTTGGTCACAACTTCCTACACATATCAAACAGGTTTTCAGAAAATTCACACAATTGTCAATAGATGGTATAATTTTTTTTTTCAGATATTGAGCAATTCATCTAAAGAATACCACCGATTTGTGGTAAATTTCAGTATAAAAAATCAACTGAGGTACCGTGGAAATTTGGGTAGGTATTTTCGAAGCAGTTTATAGTTTCTTGAATATTTGACATTATGTTTACTCTTCAGTCTCTGATATTTTTGATTGACTTATTTAATAATTATGCAAATCTGAAATGTAATATCTAGATAACAATATAGTTAATGTTTTAGTTCGACATGTTTTCAAGGATGAAAAGAAATACTATGAACGAATTATGGGTTACAGTAGGGAAAGACTCATGCTATTTCCATATCACCTTGCTGATATGATAGTCAAAGGGCTGAGAATAACTCCATTCAACTATTATATTTCTGTTGTGGAGAGGCTTATGCAGGCAGAAAAAAGTTATGACACCCTACCTAATTTTACAGCTGCTGATTGTAAGTTGAAACCAAGGATGAATCTTGAACCTTTTTTCTTCTGACACTGTTTCCTTCAGGTTTGCGATTGCTTGGGATTGGAAGAAATGAGTACATTGAGTTGATGAACAAATCCAGGTCCAATAAAGGTAGATTGTTTGGAAAGAAAAATGTGAGGGTGTTGCTTCCAAAAGTACCTTGTGATATCCATATTGAACCTTGGTGGAGAGTGGAGGTGGGGCTTATTTTAGAAGAAGATATAAAGGTAAATATAATTTTTCATGAAATGAGACATGCAAATTATAATTATTATGAAATGAATCTACAAATTATCAAACAGTTGGTACCATTTTAAAATCCCTTTTCCCAATTTATCTTAGTTCTGAGGTTTCAACCAAATTGGGAAAGTATTAACTCATTTTTGGACTAATTTTGGCTCCAATGTTGGTCAATGCAGCCTATAGGCATCACCCTACAAACTATGTTTTCCATTCTTTATATTCAAATTTTCATTATATTCTAGATCAGCCATCTGGAAAGCAATAATAATTATTTATGTTCTTTATATTCATTTTTATTTTTCATTTCATGAAGAATTTCAAATTTATTATCAGAATATGGTAATTGTCACTAACTGCTTAGACCTATGGATAAGTGAAAATAAAAATTATGTATTCCTCACATATTGTGTCCCTTTATTTATAATAATATCACCAAAATACCTCAGAAACATGTAGAATAATTGGTATATCTCAGTTATTTTCCAAAGGCAATGAAAATATTTGTTATGTGTATAGGCATCATTCCAGGCATCATTGGTCTGATGTCTGATAGATAAACTTTCATAGGATATATTGCACCCTTGTGACAAAAGTGTCACAACTCAAAAAACTCCCAATATGAGTTAATACTACTAGCCAGTAGAATGATGGTTTGCCAGATGGCGTTTTTGAAGCTTCAGTAGGTCAGCATTGGATCAGCAGAAGTGAAAAATTAATTTTGAATCAATCCATCCAACCACAGCATTTATGTGAATAATTTATTGCCATTGGAAAAAAAGGAGATAAGAGATTTGCAAGAACTGATGAACAAAAATTGTGTACCAAGATATCTTGTTTTATAATCTTCTATAAAAAACTCTTGGTTGAAGTTGTTAATTGCTTTTATCAATTATTGTTGTTGAACTTCTTCATTCAGTTTGAATTTTCTAAATCAAAAAGTTACAATTTGTTGAATGTTCTTAAATTTGTTGTCAACCTTGAAATATGCGGAACAACACTCTATCAAAACTCGTTCGTCTTCTACCAAAACTCGTTCGTCTATTTGCTAATTGCTAATTTGCTAATTGAAGTATTTTCGAGATCTTATAACCTCCGAAAGTTCATAAAAAATTCCAATACCTACCACTCCTATTCCTTTCCATCCTATTTAGGTAGGCATGATGTTTTTCCTGTGTTCCAAGAGATAGAACTAAATTATACCAACCAAAATTTGGTGAAACCTTTGTTTTGATGGGTATAGAAATTTGAGAAGTTATTCTTCCAGAATATGAAGTTTTGAGATATTTGGTCTCTTATTTTAGGACATGGTGCAATGATAACGGTTGTCGCCGCTGTTGCCAGCATTGTATAAATTTTCTATTTTGCGTACGTACAATTTGGAAAAATTTTAATTCCACAAGAAAAAAACATTCCAGAATACAATGAATCTACAATGATTCTGTTTCCAACTGATGAAAATGAAGTTATTGAAATAATTCATACTCTGAAGAAAACATGTCCTGACTCTGAAGGTTTATTAACAAAAGATATTTATTTATTTATTTATTTAAAGAAGATTACAAAACAGGTTCCTAGAAACCTAATTACATGAATCTTGAATCTTAAAATTAAAATTAAAGTTAAGAACAACACAAGTTGCATTCTAAAAACTAAAACTAACACTAACATGCAATAAGAGCACCAATTTAAATTTTAAGTTTTTGCCTTGAAACAGGTAGAGAAGTAGACTATCGAATTAGTAATAAATTATAATAATTAATACCTATTTAAGACAAAAGAAGCTGAGTCGAATATATTCGAGTGTTTAGAATTTGAGATATTCAGAGACCAATCATGGCATTGCGAATAGAAGTTTTGAAAGAAACAAGGTTCATAGTGAAAATATCAATGCACACTAGTTTATCAAAGAACTTGTTGTATAGTGTACACATATTATCAATTAGATTAGGACATTTGCTAGTAAGAAATAAAATGTGTTTTGGTCGAAGATTGGGTTTAGGGATACGTATTTTTATTTTGGACAATAGCATTACACTTTCAGTAATATTTGTTAATAGTTTGTAAACAAATATCATCTTCTGTAAGAGCCTTCTGTTTTCCAATTTAGGGATATTGAATTCTTTACGAAGTGGCTCATAGGACGAACGATCGGGACACCTTCGATATTTTTTGTAATGTAGAAAAAATATGAATTTATTTTGAACCGTTTCAAGACATTTTATGAGGTGTAGCTTTCCAGGGTCCCAGATTATGGACGCAAATTCTAATTTGCTGCGAACGAGTGAGAAATATAGACTAGAAATGGTTTTAATATTTTTAAATTCGAAAGTTACGCGTTTAAGAAAACCTAACATTCGAGAAGCACTTCTTGATACATCATTTATGTGTTTATCAAATTTCAAAGTATTTTGAAAAGTAACGCCCAAATCTTTTATATGAGTGAGTTTTTCTAAGCTCTTGTTGTCTATAAGATAGTTGAACTCATTAAAGTTATTTGACCTACAGAAAGTAATACTGAAACACTTATCAACATTCAGGTATAGTTTATTCTCAACTGTCCAGGCATGTAGCAAATTCAAGTCATTTTGTAATATATCATGATCCCCGCGATGTTCAATTTTTCGAAATATTTTACAGTCATCAGCGTATAGTAAACAGTCAGAAGAAAGTTGCTGAGGAAGATCATTAATAAATAAAAGAAATAGAAGGGGGCCCAGGTTTGACCCTTGTGGTACTCCAGATTTAGCCAAAAGTATATTAGAGCTGGCTCCACGAAATGTGACAAATTGTGGTCTGTTAGCAAGATATCCTGATAGTAGGGTAACAAGCATATTACTCAAACCATAATTATATAGTTTTTTTAGAAGTATATCGTGGTTGACTTTATCGAAGGCTTTGGCGAAATCCGTGTATATAGTGTCAACCTGGCCACCCGACTCAACAATTTCGCTTACTTGAATGAGAAAACAGGCTAAATTTGTTTCGATTGACTTTTTCCTGCAGAAACCATGTTGTGAATCTGATATTCGGTTTTTCACATGCCAATATATTTTCTCGAAGATAATGAATTCGAACAGTTTAGCCACACAGTTGAGAATAGCAATGGGTCTATAGTTGAGGATACTTTGTTTGTCCCCTTTCTTAAAAATGGGTGTAAGTTTGGTTTTCTTCAGCAACTCGGGGAAAATTCCAGATTGTAACGAGTTTTGGAAAATAATCATGAGTGGATATGTAAGATACTCTTTGCATGCTTTGATAAGGTAACATGGTATATTATCTGGTCCTGATGATTTCTTTGGCTTGAGTTTACGAAACGCATTATCCATGTCTGTAACTGTTATATGAGAAAAAGAGAGAATATTATCTTTTCCATTGTGACTATTGTTGAAGATATTATTCAAATCATATGTGGAGCTGTTTTCATAAACAGATGCAAAGTAGTCCGCGAATGCTGAAGAAATTACTTGAGAATCTTCAGTACTGACACCATTTATGACAAAGTTTGTGTTCGCTTCTTGAGATCGTTTCTTGGAATCTACGAAATTCCAGAAATATTTCGGGTTATTTATGAGATTATTTTCTACATCTTCAATATATTTTCTATGAGCTTTTTTCACATCCTTCTTTACCTCTGATCTAAGCCTATTATAATTATTGCGTGCTTCAATTGAGTAGTTTTTAAGTTTCCTACATAGTTCTTTCTGTTTGAGTTTATTTTTAATTTCGTTCGTGAACCAGGGAGGATATTGCTTTTTGTTGAGGTTATTTATTCTATACTTTGGAACACTCTGATCAAAAATGTTATAGATAACTTCGTAAAAATATTGAATCTGATCATTTACATTTTCATAATGTCCAAGTATGATCCAATCCGTCCGCATAAACAGCTCGTACATATAAATATATATTTGAATTAAAAAATATTCTGGCTGAACCCTTGACAAAATTAATCAATAATTATTTTGTATTAGGTATTTTTCCATATGAATTGAAACATGCTTCACTAAGACCAATATTCAAAAGTGGGGATGTTGAAGATCCAGAAAATTACAGACCAATAGCTATATTGAGCATATTTTCGAAAATATTTAAAACAAAAAATATAGTTTTGATAATAATCAGTTCGGGTTCCAAGAAAATAGTGGTACTCAAGCAGCAGTACTACAAGTAGTACAAAAAATTCAAGAAGGACTTGATACGGGAAATTACGTTGTAGCTATTTTCATTGACCTTAAAAAGGCATTTGATACAGTTGATCATAATAATCTATTAGAATACTTGGACTCGATGGGACTCAGAGGCATTGTTAAAAATCTTTTAGAATCTTATCTTGCGAATTGGACAATCAGCACTAAATGTAATATATCAGAGTCTAATAAATTTCCAATAAGTAAAGGTGTTCCACAGGGATCTGTTCTAGGACCCATCTTGTATTAATTATATATTCAAAATATTTCTAAAATTGGATTGTCAGGTAATTATACTATATATGCAGATGATACTGTACTTTTATACGAAAACAATAACCCCATCATTCTAGAAAATATTAAGATTTGAAATATTTGAAAAATGGCTTTATTCAAACATTTTATCAATTAATACCAATAAAACTGAATATACAGTCTGTCCAAGATAAGGTTGAACAGCATGGGGATCTCGAAAACGGTAAGAGATACGAAATCGGTTAAATGGGGAAAAAGTTGCACATTCGGAGGCTCATATCAAGAGCCTTCGAAAATTTTGAAAATTATTTTTAGTTTTTGAGTTATATCGAAAAAAGTGAATTTTTGGAATTTCTATTTTATTTTTTTCTCCGTTATTATTAGAGATACAGCAAAACTGAGAATACTTTTTCATAGCAACTTTTGATGACGGTCAACGTGGTGATACCGATTTTTTCATGCGACGTTTCGTATTCGTGGAACCATCATCAACTTTTGTTTTTTAAATACGGTCCTGATAATTTTTTCACAGATTCTAAAAGGTTTTTTTATTCTGAATTCAACCATGTATTATACAAGGTGGTTCATTTGTGTTTCGACCTATTTTTGGCCATCATCAATGTTTTTTCGAAACTCCAAAGGATAAATGCCATCAGTTCCACTTATTTTGAAGGAAAATTAGTCAACACACTAATACCTCATCAACTGGTTTCAATCAACAACCCATTTCATTTTGCGGAAACAAAAATTCCATCCATACAAATTCAGAATATGTCAAGCGCTAAAACCAGGCGATGACGAAAGGCGCAAGACTCTGTGAGTGGTATAGCAGGAAATGTTAAAATTTTGCAGATTTCTTTCGAACAATCATCTGGACTGATGAAAGCATGGTCACTAATCATGGTACCTTCGATAGAAAAAATACACATTATTGTTCACGAGAAAATGAACATTTATACATTACAGCGAGACACCAACACCGTTTCGGCTTTAATATGTGGGTTGCAATATTTGGTACACGAATTATTGTTCCTTCTATTGACCATGAAACACAGACTTCCGAACGTTATAGAAATTCGCTTGAGAATCATCTTGAGGAAGCTCTGGATGATTTACCGATTGCGGAAGTTCAGAACTCTGTTGGTTTCAACAAGATGGCGCTCCGGTACATAATTCCAGAGAAGTCCGTGCGTTTTTATCCCTTGGCCGGCGCGGTCGCCTGATTTAACACAGCTGGATTTTTTCTTAGGGGATATATCGAACTTTGTACACGCAAATAACTTTGAGGATGAAGAAGAACTAAGGAACAGTGTCTTCGAAGCATTCAATAGAATAACCCCAGAAATGCTTAGCAATGTCTTAGAAACAACTGTGAGAAGAGGATATCTTTGTTCAGAAAATAATGGTCATCATTTTGAACATTTGTTATGAATGTCTCTGTAGGTATTGTCAAAGTTAAGTTGTTAAAGTAATTCGTGTAAGAATTCATCAACAATTTTAAACGCTGCATTGATCGAATGATGTAGTGAAATATTTTTTATTCACTTTTCAGTATTGAATAACTAATCCATCAAGTTTGACACTAAATGATAAGAAATAAGTGGAACTGATGGCTTTTTTTCTTTTGGAAGTTCGAAAAAACATTGATGATGGATAGAAATAGGTCGAAACACATTCGAATCACCTTGTATAGTACATTGTTGAATTCAGAATAAAAAAACCTTTCAGAATCTGTGAAAAAATTATCAGGACCGTATTTAAAAAACAAAAGTTGATGATGGTTCCACGAATACGAAACGTCGCATAAAAAAATCGGTATCACCACGTTAAACCTCATCAAAAGTTGCAATGAAAAAGTATTTTCAGTTTTTCTGTATCTCTGATAATAACGGAGAAAAAAAATAAAATAGAAATTCCAAAAATTCACTTTTTTCGATATAACTCAAAAACTAAAAATAATTTTCAAAATTTTCGAAGGCTCTTGATATGAGCCTCCGAATGCGCAACTTTTTCCCCATTTAAGCGACTTCGTATCTCCTACCGTTTCCGAGATCCCCATGCTGTTCAACCTTATCTTGGACAGACTGTATAATATTCCATCAAAAAAATAAACAGAATATTAGTCTCAATCTCCAAATTAAAAATGAAGTATTGAAAAGAACTACACAAATGAAGTATCTTGGTATGTGGATTGATGAAAAATTGAAATGGGACAAGCATATAGAGGTTCTGATACAAAAAATATCTCCAATCATTGGAGCTTTGCGAAGATGTCCTAAACTTGACAAAAAAGTCATTAACATAGTACTTCATTCTCATATACTCAGTCGTATCACCTATATGATAAACGTTTGGGGATCTTGTTCAAAAAATTATTCCAGTAAAATATCTGTACTTTATAAGAAAGCACTCAAAGTATTGTATCGCCTCTCATTTGATATCCCAACAAATGATCTGTATGCCATAACAGAAAAATTTTCATTGGATGAATTATATAAAATAGATTCTCTTAATGTTCATATAATATAATAAACAATAATCTGAAATCCAATTTTATTTTGATAAGAAACTCAGAAATTCATGATCATCACACGAGACAATCAAACTTATTTCATCTTGATTCTGCTACTTCTATATTTGGCCAAAAAAAATTAACTCACGCTGCTCTAGCTGAATTTAATAAATTACCACATAATATAAAAAATTGCAGACATATTTCAAAATTTAAAATTGAATTAAAAAAATACATGATTTCATTACGAAATGGTTAAAATTTATACTTTGCCATCTACTGATGAGTCCCTGTGGCTATTTTTATGACTTGATCGATTTAGCATTTTTAGATTGTTTAGATTTTTTTGTTGTTGTTGTTGTCACCTTATATTATTTTATTATTGTTGTTTGTAATCAACTTCCTCATACCAGAATTTTATTTCTGACTGGAAGCTAGTTTTTCAATAAACAATAAAACTTTGGTTACTTTCTCATTAACTGGAATTCCGGGGGGTGGGGGTGGACCCAAGCAAATGAAAGGGGATAATGTCCCTTTTTCAAATTTCCCAACGTGCCGTGACTCAAACTGATCTAAGTCAGCTGCAGAGCGTTAATATTTCCTTGAATATTACGCCCCTCTCTAAAGATAATATCCGATGTACCAGTGTAAAACTCAACATGTAGTGCGAGCACCACATGAGTTTTACACTGGTCCATTAAATATTATCTTTCTACGGGGGTGAGATATTCTCGGAAATATTGACGCTCTGCCACTAACTTAGATCAATTTGAGTCGCGGCACGTTTGGATATTCGCAAAGGGGACATTATAACCTTTCATTTGCTTCTTGTTTCAACCGCACACGAAAGTGCAATTTTTTAATCATTTTGCTCAGGATAGTGATTGGCACAGGTGCTGTTCGATAATATACAATATTTTTACATGCCTTACTGGTACTGATTCTAGTGGGGGACGTTTGCACGTCAGCAACTAGTCCCTAATGGGACCTTTTTGCATGCCCCAAGGTGTCTTTAATGAGTGATGTGGTTCGCTTAAGAGAGCTGGCTAACAATCCATGCCTTTGGAATATACAGGGTGTTTCTCAAGTACGTGTAGAAAATTCAGGAGCATGTTGCTGACGTCAAAATAAGAAGAAAAGTTCGTATCAATATATGTCCGAAAGTTATTCGTTTCTGAGATACAGAGTGTCAAAGTTGAATTTTTATTTTTGTATTTTGTTAATTTTCAAAATAATTGTGATATTCGAATGAAGTTTGGTATCTAGTGGTATTTCTCAATGACACTATCAAATTTGATGTTAGTTTGTCTCTTTTGTGGGGGGGTGCGTACCTGTATCACGTTTCATAGTAGAAAAATAGATTTCTAGAACACTTCTGTGTACAAATTATATTCTTGGTAGGGGTCGATGCGAGCAACTGTTTTCGAGTTATTGAGATTTGAAATAATTGATGTATTTGAATTATTTCCATGTTGCTCGTATGTCGCCTCTAGTGAATATCAGAAAAGATACACCAGTGCATTTTTCTTCTTTCATTCAATATTCTCCTACATTCAACAATTCAACATTGGAATGTAGGCAAATGATGATTCTTACTTCTTTGTATCTACTTGTTTGGCCACTTTGAACAATTACTTTAATCAATTCCCTCTACTAACTGTTTTACTATCAATTTGGTCTTAATTACTGTCATTATTATTAGTATTGAACTGTAATAACACCCGATTCCTATTTTAAAATGAATTTTAATGAAAATTTCCTCACTTGATAAATCAATTTTAACTTCCAACTTCTTGTCATTCCAAATTACTAGCATTGATTATTTCAAATCCTAATAACTCGAAAACAGTTGCTAGCAGCGACCTTTAGCAGGAATATATTTTTCACACAAAAGTGTTCTAGAAATCTATTTTTCTACTATAAATCGTGATACAGGTACGCACAAAAAAGTGTTAACTTTTCAAAAGACTCAAAAGACATGTAGGTGGTGCCACCCCCACGAAAGAGACAAACTAACAGAAAATTTGATATTGTCATCGAAAATTACCCCGAAATACCAAACTTCATTCGAATATTACAATTATTTTGAAATTTATTAACAAAAAACAAGAATAAGAATTCAACTTTGACACTCTGTATCTCAGAAACGAATAACTTTCGGACATATATTGATACGAACTTTTCTTCTTATTTTGACGTCAGCAACATGCTCCTGGATTTTCTACACGTACTTAAGAAACACTCTGTTTATCATTGCGTTATCAGATGACGGTCGAAATTTGCAGCCGACTCTCCTACTATATGGTCCAGTTCGGAGGATTAACTGACATCTTACTTCCTAGATATGTCAAAATATATATCCCTGATGCACTTCAATATAAACTTGTATATTTCCCGAAGATATATCGCTCACTTGATTTTTTTTTTCGAAAAAAAAGAAGAATCATCCTTTTGTGATATAAATAGTTTCCAAAACCTAAAATGCCTGAAGCGCGCCAAGAACATATATTGGGAATAATAAAAATTAATCATTCTATGGGAGAGCGAGTTTTGATTTTGAGAGTTGTTCGAGGTATCTGAGGTTGACGACAAAGGGATGTGCCGACTAAGCTTGTTTTTTGCATTGGCTCGGTCGTTACTTGGTAGTCCTCCAAAGTACCTTATTTATCAAAAAGAAACTAAAATCGTAGTAGTATATTTTTCCCATGACACCTTTTTCGAGAATTTTGTGCGAAGTCTTACCGTTTTTTTTTTTAAATTGACTCGGCCGTTACTTGATGGAAATCTATGACAAATGTAAAAACTTCGCAAACGATAAGATTTCCACAATATTCTCAAACACACGACATGTTTCGCTAACACAGTAGCTTCGTCAAGTGATATACTGGTACAATGAACTAAACCAACGTTGGCTTGCTTAACTTTTATATATCCTACTTTCCCAACCTGAAGGATTAGTTACCTGTGGACAGGTACGATCTACTTTCATTTTCGGAAATTAGCCACAATATTTACATTGAAATACAGTGTACTAGATTAACTTGAAAGAGTGATAGCAAATACATATTATTACCTACTACTAAAACAAATTCAACAGTGGTGAACTATTGAGGTCTAATTGATCGTTAAGTAAAATGTCAGAAATTTTGAGTTCGTTGATTTCTAATGATTCAAAATGATCGAGTTTCATTCTTTTTCCATTTGATGTACAGAACCTATTTCCAAGTATACCTCCCGAAGATACTATAATAATTGTAGTTGAAGAGTTATTAGATAAAAACCATGTTAATCCGATTACCAAACAAAAGATTTTAGACCCTCTGTCGATATGTCTCAAACAAAATTACTTTCAATTATTTGACAACAAAATATATTCCGCGACAAAAGGGTTGATTATGGGAAATCCACTAAGCCCTTTACTTGCGGAAATTTTCATGGATAACTTGGAGCGAATAATACATAAATATTCATTGGTAAAACAATGTTTGTATTGGTATAGATACGTAGATGATGTTATAGTATGCCTTAAAGGAACCAATAGACAATTGGACACTTTTCACCAATATATTAATACTATTCATCCAAACATAAAATTCTCAATAGAAATAGAAACAGAAAAGTCAATGAATTTCTTGGATTTGACAATAAGTAAAATTAATGATAAACATGATTTTTCAATTTTCCATAAGCCTTCCCACACTGATATCACTATTAATAATAATTCAACACACCCTTATCAACATAAAAGTTCAGTATATAATAGTATGATACACAGGCTAGTGAATGTCCCTCTTTCGGAAGTAAATTTCAATATGAACTCAATATCATAAAACAGATTGCAGTCAACAACGGATTAATAAGATTAATCAAGTCATTCTGAGAATCAGGAAGGTAGCTATTCATCTTGTTCAATCCCAAATTGAACAATTTCAGCATTATCTGTATGTCGGCCAATAATCGGAAGTCTTTAGGCTGGCCCCGCTATTCCCAGGGAATGACATTTCGCATAAAATTGTTAACATTCAAATTTCGAGAGGCATATGGTCTTTTATGGAAAAATTGAAAGTAAAAACGTATTTTTTTAATTCAGTCGCTGCGGACTACTCGAATTCTGACCATATACGAAAGCCACGTCCAGAATCGGCCGCTGACTCGATGTCTTCGAATTTTTGACTCGTAAATCAGTCCATGCTTAAGATCACTTCCCTGAACAGTCTTATTGCAGTCTGGGGAGTGAGTGTTCATTAGCAGTTTCAAGCTTTCCTCTGCTTTTTACGTATAGGTGCCTTTCGACAGCCCTATTCCGGGACTCAATTAATCCCTTCAATGAACTTCGTTATTCATTACTATTTGAATTATATGTATATCTCTTTTCAGATGGTTAACGAAGAAGAATTAGCAGTTATTGATAAGTTGATCGACTTTGGATCTCGAAATGCTGGTGATTTACCTCATCATGTTGTACTTAGTTTGTATAAGTATGTGATTTTTTTCACTTTCGATGCCATAAAATATAAAAAATATAATGTTTTCCAGAAAAGGACTGATATACTTAGATGTACCCGTAACTGCAGAGGATAGGGTTCAGGTTCCTCCACTTCAAGGTTTCGTTATGAATCGGATTTTAGGAGACTATTTCGAAACACTTCTCTATAAGACATTTGTGTCAATTGATGAACATACTACAGTTGGAGAGGTAACTTTAAACGACTTATGTATCACCATATTTTATACACTATGTTTTCAGTTAGCAGCAGTTCTGCAAGTTGATACTGAATTGCTGAAACAAGCTGTTTCTTTATATTGTCGATTGAAATTTGCCCTGAAACTTAATTCTGACATGGAACAAGACAGAATACAGTGGCATTCTTCCTGGAAACATGTGCCAACACAAGATTCACAGTGAGTGACAATTTTGCACATGTCATAATTTCCACTAAGAACTTCTCAGAATTTGAAAGTTTTTATAGTTTACAGATAAATTATTTATGAGTGATACCACACACGCTCAGAGGGGGGGGGGGGTTGATACCATTTCCTGTAACATATTCGTTTTTGGGACAAAATGCTCTGAACATGTCTACCTTGAGGGATGTGTAGGATACAGTGGCCTTCAATCATTTGATTATTTGTTACTGCCTTCTGATAGAAGCAAATGCAAATTTAATATTATATAAATATCATTTACCGACTCACCATTAAAAAAACAACACCTTTGTGATGGGCTAGTGGACTATTTCTTCTTTGTTTTTTGAATTGAGTAAACACTCAAATACCTTTCAATTCCATATTTATTTAAATTTTTTTGGTCAATTTTGAGGTGCTGAAATCATCAATTTGTCAGCAATTTTCAAACGGCTAGAAAAAGACCGCAAATAAAAACTGACGTCACCAGTGGCTATCATGCTAGTTGTGCGGGTGAAAAGTACCCTGTACAACTAGCATGATGACATTCAGATTATAGCAAAATAACGCTTCTAGCTATTGGAATAGCTATTAGAGTCTGACACAACGAATAGTTTTTTGACAAATTATTTTTATTATATTATATTGACTTTGACAACAACCATCTATCAATATAAAATGAACTACTTCATAAATATACAGAGTCAAACTAATAATGCTCGTAATCTTCAACACCTTCCCTCATTTGCCAGTTTGACTAGTCCCATATGTTCTTTAAGTTTTTCCAACCTTGGCTTGAAAACGGGCTTTGTCAAAGCATCAGCAACTTGTAGTATGGTGGATATCTTTTTGATGTCTAATATCTCGTCGCATACCAATTCCCTTATGAAGAAATGTCTCGTTCGGATATGTTTTATTCTCCGATGGAATTTGGGATTTTTCGATAGTTTTATTGCTGCTTCATTATCCACCATCACACAGGGAATGTCTTTCAAATCAATGACTTCTTCATAGAGTCGTTTCAACCATACAACTTCTTTAGCGGCTTCGCTTGCGGCAACTATTTCCGCCTCAGTTGTAGAGATGGATACAGAAGGTTGACGCTGACTCAACCAGGATACAGCACAGGAAGCATACATACAGATAACTCCAGTAGTGGAACGACCAGTAGATGAATCACCAGCATGATCTGCATCGCTAAAAGCCTTCAAGTAGCCTCCAGTTCCATACAAATATTTCAGTCCGAAGTGAATGGTCCCTTTAAGGTAACGGAAAATTCTCTTCACCCTGACAATATCTTCTTTAGTTGGACTTTCGAGATTTCTTGAAGCCACTCCAACTGCAAATGCTATATCAGGCCTTGTTCCAGTCATCAGGTATATCAAACCTCCCACTGCTTCTCTATACGGAAAACTTCCAGTTATTTCTACCTTATCTTTCTTCCCTAACTGGACATTTTCCTTTGTTATAGGAGTTGTTACAGGGTTACTGTTTTCCATGCCAAATTTTTCCAACAGTTTCTTAGTGTAACTAACTTGACTTACACACACTGTTCCATCTTCCATTCTATCAATCTCTAAGCCCAACAAATAGTTAGCAGGCTTTACTGTTACCTTGAATTCTCTTTCTAGGCTTTGAAGAAATTCTTTCATCAATTTCTCGTCATTTTACGCCAATAATCCGTCGTCAACATAAAGTGCCATGAGTAGTAAACTTGAACCTGATTTATTGATGAACAAACAAGGATCTGCTTCACTTGTTCTGAATCCAAATTGGAGTATGAAATTAGCAATTCTCTTATTCCAACACCTCGGTGCTTGCTTGAGACCATAAAGGCTTCTTTGTAGTCGACAAACTCGATCAGTGTTATCTTTGAATCCTTCAGGTTGTTTCATGAATACCTCCTCGTCTAGTTCACCGTAAAGGAAAGCTGTTGATACGTCGAATTGGGTTAGCAATAAGTTTTCACTTCCAGCAATACTCAAGAGTGCTCTCATAGTTCCGGCCTTAGCAACAGGACTGAAGGTTTGAGTATAATCTTCGCCTTCTTTCTGTGAGAAACCTCTCACTACCAACCTTGCTTTGAACTTATCTATGGAACCATCTCTGCTTATCTTCACCTTGTATACCCATTTACAGGAGATTGCCTTTTTTCCTTCTGGCAATTCTTCCAGGGTCCAGGTTTTGTTATCTTTGGGTGATTGCATTTCACTTTCCATCGCTTTTAACCACTCTTGTTTTTCATCTCTATTCATTGCTTCTTGATAACTCACGGGTTCATGGAGGTTTTCAATTTTGGTTACTGCCCTCATAACATAATCTTCTAACTTGTGTGGTTTCTTAAGTTCATCTCGATTTCTCAAGGTTCGTGTCACTTTCTCTTCATTAGATAGACACTCTTCTATATCAAAATCTGAAACACTTTCGGTAGCACCTTCTTCTTGAGCCGTATCAAATTTACCTTGCATTGGATGCATCTTCATCTTCAGAATTGCTGACAACTATGTCTTCTGAATTTGGTTCATCAGGTTCTCCTTGTGCTTCAACTCTTACAGATTGTTCTGAAGTTACTTGTGGTATTTGAACTCCTTCTGAAAATCGAGGTCGCTCTTCAAAAATGACATCACGTGATCTTATCAGCTGTCTGGTTTGTTTGTTCCAGATGCGATATCCGTCATCATTGTCGTAGCCAATCAGAATACCTTTTCGTGCTTTTTTATCCATTTTCTGTCTATACACTTTAGGGATGTGAGCATAACATGTGGATCCAATTATTCTCAAGTGTTTCAGACCTGGTTTCTTGTCCATCCAAACTTCATATGGACTCTTATCAGGAATACTTGAGTTGCCTGATCTATTGAGGATGTACACAGCCGTGTTAATCATCTCTGCCCACAGGCTTTGAGGAAGTGGTTCATTGGCTGAATGAAACAAGGTTCTTGCTGTCTCAACTATTGTTCGGTTATCACGTTCAGAATAACCATTTTGTTCCGGAGTGTGTGGCATAACCAGTCTTTGACGTATTCCATATGCCTGAAGAATTCTCCTCACACGTTGACTGTCAAATTCGCCTCCATTGTCGCTCAGGAACTCTTGAACAATATGACCCATAGATCTAGATCCTTCTAATGCAACTTTCAACTTATCCGGTACCTCAGACTTTTCCTTCATATAATAAACAAAACGATATCTACTATAATCGTCTTTGAAAAGGACGTAGTATCTGAACCCAGATTGAGATCTGTCGAATGGTCCACACACATCAGAATGCCATATTTCTCCAGGTCGATTAGCGCGTTTTCTTGTACCAAATTTCAATCTATGTGCTTTTCCATAAATACATCCCTCACATAGCTCACTATCTAATTTGACACTGATGCCAAATTCTCTGGCTAATAGTGACTTTATGTGCCGTTTGTTTTGATGCCCTAGCTTCTCAAGGTAAAGTTGCAGAACATTTTCAGTTGAGATGATATTTACTTCATTGGCATTAAGTGGTTTGACATTTCTCACATAATTTGTACAAATTCCCATAACGACTTCTCAATCCATAGAGTAGGACTTGACCATTGACCTTTAGTTCGCATTTTCCGGTTTTCGAAGTAAACTCACTATCTGTATTTCTATCCTGGGCTGATAGAACAGAAAACAGATTCTTATTGGAACATACCAGACCTCTTCTAGAGAAACCTCATTCACCTCTCTCCCAACAATAGCTTCCAAAGTGATTGTACCTTTTCCCAATGCGCTAATCGAATCGCCATTTGCAGTGGTTACAGAGTGCTTTGTCAAAAAATCTTCATAAGTCTCAAATAGATCTCTTCGATTTGTGATGTGATTAGTAGCTCCATTGTCAAAAAACCAGCTTTCCCTATCGCATTCTGCTGCTAACACAGTATTGGTCTCAGCTAATAAACTTTGCTTGTGATTTTCTTTGGAGGAAAGTTGAGCTTGTGGTTTTGGCGGTCTACCATCAGCTTTCCACTTGTCACATTGACGTACTCTGTGTCCATATGATTTACAGTAATTACAGAAGGGTCCCTTTTTGTAGTTGGTCTTCCTTCTACCATATGATTTTTCTGCTGCTAACACTTCCTTATTGTTGCTATCTTCGATCTTGTTCATCAAAGCTTTTTCATATGAACAGAGTTGATTTGTTAGATTATCAACTTTTCTTTCAGCTTTTGACATGAGCATCCAACCTGATTTGAACGAAAAATATTCCTCAGGTAGTGTGTCTAAAATCTTACAAATCAGTAGTAGCTCAGGAAGGTCACAATCGCAAGAATGTCCCATGGTTAACCTGTCTTTTGAAATTTCCATCTGAAGTTGATTCCAAATATTCTTCAGTTTTGACATATGGGTAGCTATATCATCTCCCATATCTCTTCTATAGCTGAAGAATTGGAAACACAAATCATAGGTTTTATCTTCCGAATTACCATCGAATAACCTATGCATTTCTATCCATACTTCATATGCAGTTGAAAATCTCATGACTTTGGTAAGAGTTTCTTCGGTAATGTTAGTAGTAAGTATAAGAAGAGTATTACTATCTGCTTTAGTGTATTCAAGCAAAGTTTCCTCATACTGTTTCTTTTCATCAGTACCTGGGTTTCCAACAGGAGGATTAGGTTTAACCAATTTACCTTCCAATATTGCCAGTGCTCCTGGAACACCTCTAAGCAGTATCATCAGCTTATACTTCTATGTTACACAGTTTGATTTGCCTTCTAGAAGACCTATTTGAATTCGGTGGGCTTCAAAAACAGCCATTTCTTTTTCAATCAGTATCTTGACGAGAAACTCTTGGGGCGTTCTCAAACTTGAAACTTGGAGTAAAAATCACCTCTAATCGCGTTCTGAGCCCATAACCTATAGCAAAATAACGCTTCTAGCTATTTGAGTAGCTATTAGAGTCTGACACAACGAATAGTTTTATGACAAATTATTTTTATTATATTATATTGACTTTGACAACGACCATCTATCAATATAAAATGAACTACTCCATAAATATACAGAGTCAAACTAATAATGCTCGTAATCTTCAACACAGATTGCTACATATGAGTGCTGTTTTGTCTCGTATCTGTCAGAGTTTTTTTCTGTTAAAAAACCGCAAGTTGAGAAATCCTTTTTCTAGTCTATTGTATTAGTTAATCCTATCATTCCCTATGGAGTCTTATCCATCGGAAGGGAGTTTTCAGGGCTTTCCATACGATAAGTCTCAGGACGAGGAAGATAAACTTCGACATGGTGACCAACGTGGGGCGATAAGTTATTCCAGATGGAATGAAACGAACCCTTTTAACTGTCTTCCAGGTACGAATTCCGAATATTATGATCAGTTACGTAGTTCTGAAAAAACTACGTGGCGCCTAACACAACAAAACGATCAAATTCAGCACCCTGAAAGAAGTAGCTCTTATCACAGCACACATCTGGGAAGAAATCAAATCTCGACAAACCGTGAATACTATCAAAACATTAAGCTACAGTGGCATGGATTGGGAATGCCCTCGGCAATTTTCATTGGATCTTGAAATATTTTTTAGTAGTACCGGATTCCGGAGAGCATCCAAGTTCAGAAAACGGCCGAATTTCTAGAAGCCGAAGCAAAGCGTTGGATTGGTTCTTATGAAGTACGAAATTCATCATTCCCTGATTTTTGCGGTGGATTCCTCGCAAGGTTCGATAATGCATCCATCCAAGGTAATCTTTTTGCTCGCTTATATGGTGAAAAGCAACGGAATGATTCAGTAGCTGTCCATCCATCATGGAATCTTGGACTTTGTAATTGGTTGTATCTAGAGTTCCTAAATGTACTTGACACTGCTGTTTTGACGTTTTTTCTATATTAGAGTACGGACACTATGACAAGCACTGACAATCAGACATAACCACAAATAAATTGATGAAAAAAGCGGGAACTGGCAGTACACGGACGTACATGACATAAATTTCAAAGGTTTGACAAATTGAGAGAATTAGGAGAAAGATGCAAGTTTGTGCAGTTTTCAACTGTGAGAACACGGGAAATCAATTCACTCTTTATTCGAATATCCATCGGATAACGTGATTCTACAGAAATGGAAACATGCGGCCGGCGAATATAGGCTCAGGCCCCAAATTTTGCGAGGTAAGGATATTGAACATTTTTCAACGCATTTCCATCAGGTAAACTTCAGAACGGAAACATATAATGAAATTCATTTCGAACATATTTTGAAAGAAAAATACTTGAATCGAATTTTTAGAGCAGTAATATTAAAAAATCCAAAGTTAAGAGAGTGAGAAATTCAGGAAACAAATAGAAGAAAGAAATAGAGTGTTGGAAAATAAGTTAAAGCAAAATGATTTAGATACAAAAGTCAGTTATCGAAATTCAGAACTATTATCTAAAAATTATTCAAGATTCGTGCATCGCTTCTTCAAAGTTGAAATCCCAAGTCTGGATGTGCATGTTCACGCGTAGTTGAGAAGTGCTTGACGACTACATAGCTCCTAATGGATTTTGAACCACTTCATGGGTCTTGGGTACCACGATATGAGCAAGATATTATCAGAGCACAGAACAAGAACGCTTAACGAGTGCACCATTCATGTTAGGTATTGAAAATGATTTTCCGATGGCCGGGTTCAAGCCAACAATCCCCTTGAGCAATGTGAACGGTGATTTATAGTGAGTCGAGTCCATTTATATCTACTTCCGTATGTCTTGGAGAACCTTTATTATTCATCCTAACTGAAATCAGCTGTTATTGTTGCCATATCATTTGTTCATTTATTAATTACTCATCACCTACCACTCTTGTACAAGTGAAATTGTTCCATACGAAATAAAAGTATGTTTCTTTGGTTGAAATTTATCAGTTTTTACCCCACTCTGAACTTTTTTGATAAAAAATATTCAACTGAACGTATATATGTACCTACATATAAGATACTCATTTCATATAGGTATAGTATATGTATTTCGTTGGTATATATATATATATACATACCAACTTGATATCGACCTCCATTGAGGTCCTTCAGCCTTGTCATTCAATATTTCGAAAAGAAATAATGTTCTAATCAATTTATCGTACCCTTTTACCCACTCGAGGAGACGCTATGCACTCTCATACAAAAATCAAAAACAGAAAAAGATATATGGATGTACCCTTCCCAGGACTTGTGGAGGATGGAAGAAGCGAGGATCCTTCATCTAAGTAAAATTATAGTCTTGTCCTTGTCTGGCAAAACATATGATTTGCTTCAAAATCGTTTGTGGTTATGTTTGATTGTCACTGCTTGCCTAGTGTCCGTACTCTGATATACAAAGAACGTCAAAACAGCTGTGTCAAGTACATCTAGGAACTCTAGTTGTATCTTCTTAACTCACACAAGTCTCTGACTTTCGAGGGTTGCTTTGCAACTAAGCTGGCGGTTAAAAACACTCTTAAACACTCTTAAATCTACTTGGGAAACATCCAACGTATCACTGCTTATTGGAGTAATTCATCAGAGAAAACTCGAAACGGTTCTATGCCTCTAGTACTGCACAATAATCAAATGCCTGAAGAAAGACGCAAAGAATATGAAAACCTTCTTCGGAGTTTCAAGGATGTTTTTGAAGAGTCATTTCATCAACCTTCTACAAAACTAGTTAACCATCACATCGTTGTGAAGAACGATACTCCAATTCAGAATTCGGCGTTATCAGTACTCTCCACAAAAAAGACGAATTATATGTAAGTTCAGAAAATTTTATCGGCAGGAGTTATCAGAAGGAGATGGTCCAGTTTTTTTTCACCGATAGTCATTGTGGAAAAGAAAGATGGCACACCTAAATTCTGCGTTGATTATCTCGCAATCGCAATTGCATTTCGCAATTGCATACCTCGTTAGTCCCAGCACTGGGACCAAACGCCCCATAAGTCGAAACTTGTGCAGAAAAATCTTATCTCCCACCAATAAGAGAAAATATCAAATAACTTGGTATTTGACGAATTTTCACTTCTCTGGATTCGAAAAGTGGTTACTGGCAGGTGCCGTTATATGTCGAGAGTGTACCTTCAACTGCGTTTTCTACCCCTGATGGCGCCATGTCGTTCGGATTAAAGAATGCACCATCCACTGTTCAAAAGATGATGACGCAAGTACTGGAAGGATACGTTGATAAATTTGTAAAAGTATATCTGAATGATATAATAATATTCTCAGAGACATATGAATGTCATCTCCATCACCTCGCACTCGTTCTGGAATGTCTCCGTTTACATACATGTTCCCTGAAAAAATTAAGAGTTTGGATCTTCTCAAATTGATTATCTGGGCCACTGTATCACCACTGATGCTAACTATCCTCGAGAACAACATATTACAAGATCAAACAGTATCCAGAACCAAAATCAATGAAGGAACTCGCAGTTTTGGGTACGTTAAACTGGCTGAGTGAATATATTCCGAATTTTGCTTCTCTAGTCACCCATTTGACTTATTTAACTGGAAAGAAAATTTTCCATTAGACATCGGAAACAGAGAAGTCATTTGAAGAATTGAAATCAGCTTTGGAACGGACTTTGCTACTCCATAGACCTAATCCAAGGAAGCATTTCGTTTTGCAAACGGACACGTCAGCAGAGTATGGAGGCCGTTCTTTTTTAGGGGGGAGCTCACGGAGAACGTAGAATCATCTCTATTCCAGCGCAAAATTCACGAGGGCTGAGAAGAATTATCATGTGAATGAGCATGAGACTCCCGCAGTTGTATGGGCATGTAACCGGATTCGACCCTATTTCGAAGACCAACCTTTCACTTTTATCACTGACAGCCGCGCACTCACATGGTTAGACAAATATAGAGATGATTAAGCAAAACTCACACTATGGTCGTTACTTTTGCAAGAATTTTGTTTCTCTGTAGGTTTGTTCTCTTTCGAAATATAAACAGTCCAAAACCATCAGGAGCATGTACAGTTTCACAGAACTGTTGGCATTTTTCATGTTCCGTGGAACTGCGCATGCTTCCGATGGTTTGGGACTGTCTATTCATTGAACGAGAAAAACCCTTGAACGAGAAAAACCCTTGCCCTATCCGGGCAGGGAAAATCAATTACCCTGATTTCCTATTCTGTTCTCCTCAACCATCGGTTGAAGAAGAAATAGACAGAAGTGAGTATGACTTAAGACTAACTCCTAGCCCACTTAAAATACAATTGAATAATCTACTGTGGAAGTCCATGTTATCTCAAAGTGAAGTGAAGTAGTTGAAATATAATAAAAACTCTCCAAGTCGTCTCCACAACGTTTAATTTCAAATTCAAGAAGGGGGGACATGTAAAACAAATTGGTACTCACGTGGAGAAGAAAAAAGCAAAAACATGGTCATAATGAGCATGGCTAAATGGTTAATAGAGCATGTTAATAGTTTTAAATGAAAAATGAAATTGAAAATGAAGTGAACAGGTATTATTATTTGAATTGGGGCCCTGTACTCCAGATATTTGCTCAACGACCCCGTACATTTGGAGCAGTAAGCAATTACAGAATGATTGAAAAAAAAATCCGACAGAAACATACCGATAATATTGATAAAAATCATTGATAAACATCAATCGATTCCTCATATGGACATCTCATATCTCAAACATATCAAGTCAAAACCCACAATCGACAGCCGACGTCAAAAACCTCAGCTGTCAGCAGTGAAGCGTGACAAGACCAAGAGTTCTATGATAACCATGACTGAGAACCATGACCAACGTGAAATAATTAGATTATAAAGATGGAAGATAGGGTAACTATGATCAACAATAGAGTTCAGATTTTAGACTTTTTTGGTTTGCTTGAATATTAATGAGCATGTATCCCTAGCCCTACTTAACACTGAAGATGCTCAATAAATAATGCTGTTGTTGAAGCTCAGAGTCAAGATCAAATATTCGGGATACTTAGCAGCAGTGTCTCAATTTCCAACGCCAACTCAATTCAAGAATCAGTAAACAATACCGGACATTTTATAAATTATTCTCAGTCGAAAACCATGTACATTTTCAGAGACATAACCAGAAGAAAACGTTGGTAGTTCCAATTGCTGTACACCCTCGGGTAATATTTGAGTATGTTGTATGTTTCAGAAATTGCTGGTCATCCCGGAAGAGATGAATCCTACAGGGCAATTAACCAAAAATTTCAGTGGAGTGGAATGTGGAATATGATAAGCAAGCATATATAAGTCTTTTTGGTTTGTGTGTCTACAAAGACAGGTGCGAGACAGCCACATGCACCACTAAAACCAAAGCCGCCAACTCAACCATGGCAAACTATCAGTCTTGGTGTCATGGGGTCTTATTCAGTAACCCAAAACGGAAACAAATATCTGATTAGGGCCACGGGTATAGGATCAAAATGGATAGGAATTGCAGCCACATCCGATTGCACTGCAAAAACACTGATTTCGTTTCTACAGAGTGTTTTTGGCCGTTGGAGCTTCTCCGAATTGATCATTACAGATAATGGTCCACAATCCCGCAGTGTTATTTCTCAAGATTTGTTGAGCAAGTTACACATTATTTCATCAAAGAGCCAATCCCGTAGGACGTCGTAACCAGGAACTAAAAAAAGCGTTACTTATACAAGCTATGGCTAGAGGAATATGTAAATGGGATACAAATCTATCTGAAGCTCAGTTTGCTCTGAATAATAGACGAAACCGAGCAACTGGTTTTTCTCTGAGTGTTAGATACAATATTCACATATAAAACGCGTAAGAAGTTCTTCAAAAATTAATTCAGGTCCGTATCGCCACAGTGGAGTCATTGAAAGACAATTATTCACTATACGAGTCCACCTAGCCAATTGTCTATTGATGAATTCTTTCACCGAAGAACGAAACACCTAATGTCTTCAAAAACAACATAACTAAAAACTAGTAAATCACATGAATTATCACTACACACTGTTTTACCACTAACCAAACTGGTAAAACCGTGTGTAGTGTATTATCGTGCCAAAGGTTCCATTCTTCGATATAACGTAAATTATCACTTCACTGAATTCTTGTCAGCAGATACCTACGAGCAAAATGGTTACTAGCCTGATTTCAATATTAAACCAAAGTGATCAATGACCGTTTGAACCCAGGCGAGCAATTCGGATACGATCTTCGGGTTGCTAGGATATGACATCTTGCCTAAGACGAATCACGGTTCGTGCTTCGCTTATATGGACTGCTAGACTAGTTACTACTAAGTAGTAACCGCATAAATACGCCAACTTTCTTTAAAAAGAAAATATTCGCATCCTTTACCAAGGCGGAAGTTGTGACGATGCATGTGCTTGCAATGACAGATTCAAAATTCGGTTGTCATCTAATGACACTTGAATGACACTCGTCAAGTACTGTTTGCTATGAATTTGAGTGAAGTTGAAAGTTTTATGCCGTTTTTTAACTCGAATTATGACTTCCACTGCTGGACCATATAACGGTTAATGGTATCCTCAATCAGAGATGAGTAACTTATAATTGTAAAAACAATTTCAAGCAACCATATAGTGTACCGGTGTACAAAGTGGAATTATTCTATAGACTAGAAGAATGTGAGCCATTCTGGATGATTTTATGAACAACAGGTGGTCTGTGAGTGTTTTCTGTTTTGTGTATATTAGTGACATTTATTCCAAATGTACATACATACCTAGTTGATTTACATTTTCAATAAATACTGCTTCATTCACACAGATCGCTTTCGTTTCACTGTATTCAAATCAGAGATTATTAAATGAATCACCTACACCATGACATGAAATTTGCAATATTCTTTCGAAGATGAGATCATTAATTTCCTCAGTCCTCAGTAAACCGTGTTCTCATTATTGATCCACAATGTCCATAAATTGTTTTTCTTTTCATGTGGGATAATTGCAGCTATTAAATTTTAAAAATTCCGCCTCATCCAACTGTTAAATGCAGACATGCGCAGTAACGACCTAGGTATCTGAGAGATACAAATACATTGCCCTCTTCGTTGAATGTTCGCACATTGTTATTATAGGCAATTAGCAGTGCATTTGAACGATGCGAGAGGCTGAATGGTCTAAATACAATTCTGGCAAAAGGAATATTCTCATGTGAAGACCATTTATTGAAGTGAATAAGCGTAGAAGTTCACGAGTATCTGATAGAGAGCAAAACTAACCAACACTGCCAAGCCTTGCCTTCCATCTACGTATCGCCTACAATGGCAACGTCGCTTACCTCGCTTGCCATTACGTGTATAGCGGCCTAGAATGTACTTATGGTAGTGGCCACGAATTGGCTGTTTGGAACTTTTCAAAGGGATTAAACTGTGCTCATGTTCCCTTAATATCAAAAAGTTATATTTGACTTTACAAATGTGTAACGTGCTGATTTTACAGAAACATGGATATAACGCCACTCACCTTGAACCTGAACAATAGTGCCATTCCAACGATCTCGAATGACTTACAGTCACCTCAGTCCGACCTACCCGACAGTCCTGCCAGTTCTTCTTTATCAGGAAAGGGCCAAAGGGTGGCCTTCTTGTTTGATTCCACTCTAACAGCATTCCTCATGATGGGCAACCTTTCGCCTGGCCTCAAAAAGCATGCGGTCACGATGTTCGAAGTGGGCAAATTGTGCGACGAGAGTTTGGACAGTTTTTTGTCTGAGCTAGAGAAGGTTTCTGTACTCGATGCTGAGGGCGAAGGTAATGATGGAAAGTAGTGTTGACAATAACTTTTTTTTAATAGGTTTGTTCGCGTTCATAGAATCAACAGTCCGAAACCATCAGAAGCATGCGCAGTGAGGAAGATGTGTTTGCGTTTTCTCTGGACTGTTTCGTATGCCACAGATCACGTGTTTTCGTTTTATATGAACTAGAACTGCCCATGACTGTCGTGAAAAATTTTGGATGCGCATGCCTTTATGCTGTTTAGCAACAGATTTTTAACCTCTAAGTGTTCTTATGTGTATCTCCTAACATAGGATCTAGGTTAGGAGATACACTTTTAATCAAGGTGAATAATGGAATTATTGAAAAAATAATCAATATTATGAACAATGTATGGGCATAAGAGCTCCAGCGCATCGTCCTATTTTCAAATTCAGATGATAACAAACGTTTTTGAACATGTTATCTGCTGGAAATCCTCAAGACCAATCTGGAGAATGGTTGTTTTGAATGAATCTGTACTCAGATTACGAATTCAGGGATAATTTTTGGTATAAATAGGTAGAGTACGTGAATATTCCAGTGGGTTCAGGTCTTGTCGGTCTTGAATTTTGGGATTATTTTATCATAACATCAACATAATCAACCCTAACCTAAATATTCCCTCGACACGTGAGAGAAGACATAGCATATTTTCGAGAAAGAAGATGAAGAAACGGAATCGCCGTTTTCGTTTATCTGATTTCAAAACAATCCCAAATTTGTTTAGGATTGAATTTGATGCGCACTTGATTCTGCGCAGTCTAAGGACCGTTTCATAAATTTGGAACATGAACAAACCTATTGATTCCATTGATAATGGTCTTGTTCTAGTGTGAATTGATCAAGACTGACCTCTTGATCTAGTTTTTTATTTGTTCTGAAAACAAAATGGTGAAGACACCTGAACTTGGTCAAACATTGAAACTCGCAAAATTTTTTAAGGTCATTCTGAATGAAAAACTAGTAGGCAAAGTATAATATTGTCTGTTCATTGGCAAAGATGTAAAAAATCGCACTTATCGACGATATTTCTAAGCCAGTGATCTCCATTCGAACTGAGTTATTCATTTGTGTTATCCTAAGCCAAGAAATTTGTCATATTGTTTTCCTGGCTTACTTATCTGTAAAGTTTGTGAACAACATTTTCTATTTGAATTTGAGTAGAAACTGGAAACTCATCAGTGCTATGATGAAACATTACTGTTTGTATTCTATTGAAATAGAAAATAATATGGTAGGTTATTATTTCAACCTAATATTGTCCATATTGACAAATGCAGTAATCCAGTCCCATTGATAAGCAGTTAGTTTGGGTCAGTGAACAGACAATATTCAGAACCTAAAAATGTACTGCAGTTTGTTCAGGACACACCATATGACTATCTCTCTCAATTATAAGCTCATACTAGTTTCTTGGGGTTAGTAAAGGGAAAACAAATAACTACCTGGAGTAAAACATGGTTATGTACCCACAAATCTCATGTTTCAGGTGAAGCCAGAAGATTCTTTGATCATGCGGTCATTCTACGATCAACAGTATTAGCTCTAAGAAAATTGCCGAGTTTAGGTTTAGATTTGGTAAGGCTAGAAAGTTTACATTCCTTGGATGAGCCAACATGTTTGAGATTATTGCAGAAGAAATATAAGTGAGTTCTTTCATAATGGAACTGAAACAGTTTTTTATTTCAATTCCTAATGTTTTGTAGATTGTTGGTTTCAATGGCTCCTCTCAGTAGAGAAGTTCGACCAGTTACCAGTTTATTACCTCCTCATTTGGGACCAGCTGTACCTGAAGTTAACACTCTGTGGTTCAAATTATTTATATATCACATGACTGGCTATGGTCCACCATCATTACTACTAACCAAAGGTAACAAAAGCAAAATGAATATTACAAGTATGTTTGTCTGTGTTTCGGAACTCTTTTTACTCCATGCTTTGGGTATGTCACTCTTCTCGAACCTACTTTTTAGAATTAGGATGAAAACGAATCTGATGAAACTACTCAATACTTGCATACTCACTTGATTTTGCTATTATATATTACCAATATAATCCCAGTATAAGGATTATAACCTCCTTGTCTACAAGTTTAGTGGGAATAGTAAAGTAGTCAGTTAGATAGAGGATAAGCAATGAGAAAGCATCTTCAGTTATTCCGAAAAACCGAAACAAATTTTTTTTCAGAACTCATTACACAAGTCAAAGTTACAAAAGTTCTCAAGTCAGATTTCTGCGTAGCATTTATACGTATGTATTGGATTTGCATTCTCAATATTGAATAATTCATCTGTATTGAAAATTCGTATGATTTACGATACTAGACAGGGAACCATTCTCTAAACCTCAAGGGCTGATAATTCCACCATATTTTGTATCACTACTAGCTTCAGACCGTACCATCATTAATCATTATTTCAACTTGAGAAGTCAATTTTCTCTATCAATGGCAATAACAAATTGTTTACTTCTACTACTCACCTCAGACAAATTACAATGTTGATTTGAATTTTGAGGTTTTAAGTAAATGGAGTATATTTTATCCACTTCCTGTCTGAACCTAAGTTCGTTAGTGTTTGGTTCAATTTATTTGTGTGTGATTTTGGTGTTCTATTTTGCACTCGACAGAAAAATTGATCTTGTCAGGAAATATCTAGGGTTAGGACAACAAATGAGTAACTTAGTTCGAAATAGAGGTCACTGGCTTACTGAAAATATCGTCGATAAGGGCTATTTTTACATTTCTTAGGTTTTTATTTAGAACGACAATGTAGTAGTGATAAAAGCATTTGTCATCAACTATAATTCCTGAAATGCTCTGAATCTGATTCTTATTTAAAATATCACTAATTTCACAGCACAAAAAAATTAAGTTGTTAGATTAAAATCCATTATATTGAGAAAATATGTGTTAGTAGTGAAAAAAAAACAATATATAAGTGAACCATATCATGGAAGATAATTATCTCCTCGGTTGTATATTTCCTTAGATGCTGAGGTATCTCGGAAACTAATACAAATCAGCTTTAAAAATGTATCCTGCACCCCTGACCGCATAAATATAATTTTAATAATACATGCATAATAGTTATTTGCGTGTGAATGGAATTAACAAAGATCTTCGCACATGTTGTTATCCTCTTTCAGAGTAGAATATAGAGCAGCAATTTATAACATGACGTTTGTTGACATAAATCACGACATCATTCTCGAACGCAACGGGTTAAACGATTGCATACGGATGAGTTCGTATGTCGGAAAGCATTCGAGTCGGCCATTGCAGAGGCGTGCAGTACTGGAATACTTGCATTTTAACTCCGTTCCTAAGATGTAACGCCACTGCTTCACTAAAACATCTGACCTTGAATTGATTTGATTCAATTCTTGACGTTGTGACGCACGTGCAAAGAAATATTAAACAGACTATATCATATTTTTTTACAGGAACAACTATGAAAGAATTACCCAGAATGTTCTTGGGTTTCACTCATGTAGTGGTGACATCTTGGCTATGCGAACCCGCAGTCATACCGATCTCCAATATTCTCTACGTGAATGCGACCCTCCAGTTCTCCCTGGTGTCGATCTAATACAGCTCAGCTTAAAAACTGTCTCTTGTACCTGGGAATGCATAATTACTATTTTTCACAGGAACAACTCTGAAACAGTTACCCAGAATGTTCTTGGGCTTCACTCGTGTAGTCGTGATGTCTTGACTACACGAACCAGCAGTCATATCGATCTCCAACATTCCCCATGTGAATGCGACTCTCCAATTCTTCCGGTGTTGATCTAATACAGCTCAGCATAAAAAATGCCTCTTGTACCTCGGACTGCATAATTACTATTTTTCACAGGAACAACTCTGAAACAGTTACCCAGAATGTTCTTGGGCTTCACTCGTGTGGTCGTGACGTCTTGGCTACACGAACCAGCAGTAATACCGAT
The DNA here is from genome assembly GCA_918026855.4 of Phaedon cochleariae. Classification (NCBI taxonomy): domain Eukaryota; kingdom Metazoa; phylum Arthropoda; class Insecta; order Coleoptera; family Chrysomelidae; genus Phaedon; species Phaedon cochleariae. The sequence goes on along the minus strand of OU896718.1, from coordinate 27,031,266 downwards.
CTCCAACATTCTCTATGTGAATGCGACCCTCCAATTCTCCCGGTGTTGATCTAATACAGCTCAGCTTGAAAAATGCCTCTTGTACCTCGGACTGCATAATTACGATTTTTCACAGGAACAACTCTGAAACAGTTATCCAGAATGTTCCTGGGCTTCACTCGTGTAGTCGTGACGTCTTGGCTGCACGAAACAGCAGTCAGCCAACATTCCCTATGTGAATGCGACTCTCCAATTCTCCCTGGTGCTGATCTAATACAGCTCAGCTTGAAAATTGTCTCTTGTACCTCGGACTGCATAATTACTATTTTTCACAGGAACAACTCTGAAACAGTTACCCAGAATGTTCTTGGGCTTCACTCGTGTAGTCGTGACGTCTTGGCTACACGAACCAGCAGTCATACCGATCTCCAACATTCCCTATGTGAATGCGACTCTCCAATTCTCCCTGGTGCTGATCTAATACAGCTCAGCTCAAAAACTGTCTCTTTTACCTCTGACTGCATAATTACTATTTTTCACAGGAACAACTCTGAAACAGTTACCCAGAATGTTCTTGGGCTTCACTCGTGTGGTCGTGACGTCTTGGCTACACGAACCAGCAGTCATACCGATCTCCAACATTCTCTACGTGAATGCGACCCTCCAGTTCTCCCCGGTGCTGATCCAAGCGTACGGCGTGCACCAGCCTGCCCAAACCTACATACTGCCCTTCCCGTTCCAACCCGTCACGCCGACCAAGATCAAAGATGAGTCGACCTCCGACTCGATGTTCAGGAACCACAAGGCCGTCAAGTGCCTCGCCGAGGTGGTGGATTTGGAGCACAATTGCGGGTACCTGACTTTTGCTAACATTGGTGTTCTGGATTTCGGGTGTCCAAATAGGGAGATGGTGGTGAGGCTATCCAGAAACAGCAGAAGTTCAACTCAAGGTGAATATAATAGTTATTTTTCCTAACGTGTGTGGGTGTTTCGGTCAACGACAGTCGCTTACGTAAATGCCACATTTTGAAGAGTGTACCAAAAATGATAATAACCGAAACCCTACATAAGCACCGTATATGTAAGAAGGGGCAATGCTTTTTTTTTATCGCTGTGTGCATCTATTCATTATAACGCCGCGTATTTCACCGACTCCGATATTAATATTTTGTCAGCGAATCAGCACAGCCGATTAGCGGCCGGTCTGTTAGATCCACTGAACTCATAACCTTCATATCTTACGACTAGAATGCGTATCCATTATAGCGGACGAACAAATCATGCATCAGTTTCGACACTGTAAGTGAACCATTAACAGTAGCGGCGTTTAAATTTTTGGTGAAATTCAAATGGACGCCAGTGGCGTATATCGAAGATGAGACGAAAGTATACGGAATTTTCGGAAAATCAAAAGATGACTATAGAATTCCAATGGAAAATTTGGGTTATATAAGTAAATATATGCTACTCATTTTTGTGCACTCTACATGTCTGATCTTAATTTTGAGAAAGGAATTCACTGGGCAAATTTAATATGGAATATATTTAAAATGAAGTAATTTCTCATTTAATTCACATTTTATACTATATACAATTGTCATAGATCATGGTTTGAATAAGTACGGCATTGCACTGTATCAAATCACTGAGTTCGTTTCAAAAGACTTCTTCCACTTCAAATAGAGAGTGAAAGGCTGTATGCCAATATAAACTTATGTAAAATTTGTCATTCAACTGTTTCCAGAATTCACATTTCAATAACCCTCATTTTCATGCAGAGAACTATAAGGTATCTCATTGAAGGTACCACAAATCACTCATAGAGAACATACAATAATTACACCCCAAATCGAATGGTCTTTTCCTAAGACTGCTCTCATCAAGTTTCTCGAAGAGCTTTCAGAATCTATTCCTGATGGATCAAAAACAATCAATTTATCATGTGAAGACAATGTTATTACATCATCTGGAAATTCTGGGACAATGTTTTCATCAGCTTCAACTGAAAGCGAGAATCAAGATATAATGTCGGTTTTAAGTTAGGCATCAAATCTCACCATGAATTTGGTCTTAAGAAAACCATCCTCCATAAAATGAATTGAACAGATGGTCAGATGATAGCCATTCCAACTGAAAGCGAGAATCAATTTATAATGTCAATTTTGAGTTAGGCATCAAATGCCACAATGAATTTGGTCATGAGAAAACCATCCTCCGTAAAATGAATTGAACAGATGGTCAGATGATAGCCATTCCAAGTTTGACTGTATCTCAACATTCTTTGTAATCGGATTCAAGAAACCTCGACTACATCTTATGTGATAAGTACAGGTAAGCATCAGAAGTATTTTAGATAGGTACCTACTTACATAACTTTTTACTTCGCCCTCATGTTCAACATGGAGTTATGCAGTCTTGAACATATCACTTCATCATGTATAATATCAATATTACCAAAGATCTAATATTTTTGAACTTTCGGAAATAAATTCAAACCGGTGAAAATGCATGACCTACGTCTCAGTAGTTTCTCTCCTTTATTACCATACAGCCATAAGTCTGAGATTGGTATAATTTGGTATAATTTGATCCATATTTCAATGTCGTTGTTCAGAAATTTGGTATGAAACCATAGGATCGCGCGTTCTAGTCGTAGGATATAAAGATTAGGAGTTCTTTGGTTAAATCGGAGCTTTGCAAATTTCACACAAGCGGTGACTTATCTCGTGAATTTATTATCTTGGAGTACCTATATTTATGTTTAGAACAATCTTGATTTCTATAACACTTTTCGCTAGAATGAATATGTTTCGAGAACGTACAGAGTAGAGAAATATCTTGGTACGACTGTCATTAAAAAATGTTCCACCACTTGCATAAGAACCTCTTAGCAACTAGTGGAAAATACTGATTTATCCTGATTATTTCTTCTGCGGTAAATAGATCTACTTCAGTAAATAAACATCTAATAAGGGGGTGGAGAGAGTATGGAACTGGACAAAATTTTTGACTTCAGAGATTTGTTTAGAGCAGTAAGAAAGTGAAAATTCCAAAAGTATCCGGAACCAAGTACAGAGGGCGACGTAGACGGTCCTTTTTTATTAAAAGTTGAAAGCTTTTATTTAACTTGCATTGTATGGATGTATGTTAGTTCGGGTGGAATCTTTGAAGTAGATATCTTCAACCGATTGAGCTGAAATTCTGTATACACGTTTAGTTTGGATGACAATGCACAATAAGGTGTGTGAAGTTATTCTAAATCCAACATGGCGGGCCATCCAAGATGGCGGAATAGTTATTTTCAATGCACTTCTACAATATGGGTATCAAATGAAAGGGCTCGTTTGAAGCAACTCGAAAAATTAGGTGATGTTATTCTGAATCCGCTTACTTACTTACTTACTTACTTACTTACTTACTTACTTACTTACTTACTTACTTACTTACTTACTTACTTACTTACTTACTTACTTACTTACTTACTTACTTACTTACCTGCTTACTTACTTACTTACTTATTTACTTACTATCTTACTTACTTTTTATTCATCCTTCAAAAAACATTTTTACATGATATTGGATAAGTCAATTTTAGGAAGCTATAGTTACAAGTTCACTTTCTAATCAATTACACAAAAAAGAACAGAACAAGACAGCCTAAAAATATAAATAAATCATAATTTGGATTTCAAGTTGAAAATTTGACAATTTAAAAAAAACAGCACAGGTTTAAAAAAATCTAATTTTCTTCTTGACATTTTTTTATGTGTTCGTCTAGGGAATAAAACGAATCGTCAGTCAGATATTTTTTCAGATTATTTTTGAATTTTATAGCATCTTTGGTGTCTTTTATCTTTTCTGGAAGGGCATTGAATAATTGGCCTCCGGCATAAATTGGTGACTCTCTATACTGAAACGTATATGTAAGTAGTTTGTATATAAATATATATATATTTATGCAAGTTACTGTTGATAACTGATTATTTTTGACGGTTGTATAATAACTTGTTTGAGTCAAAATGAATACCTTTGATATATATACTCATGATATTGAGGAAACTAAGATGGGAACATATTTTTTTGAATTCAGCTACTTATACATAAACTATCTCTCATTAATTTTTGCTCATAGCTTTGATATGATATATCATCGAATTTATGTCACAGCCAACTTTGTCTTTTTGAATAAAAAGCAATTCAACAGCGAATCAAGGAACAAATGCGTCTTTGTGATACATGGTTGAATAGAGAATTTGAAGACAAATGAGATATACTGGAAAAAATACATGGTGACATTTGAAAAAAAAATGGGGTCACTGCCGGTCAAACAGGTGTTTGCAAAAAATTGTCGTGAAGTTCATAAAGAGCGCTACTATAGATTATGTAGCTCTAGTGCATTCAAAAATTGTATCTCTTCAAATAAAAAACTACAGGTGTCACCCGGTATATTTGGGTCAGGTTTGGTAGATATTGAATCGACCTCTCATTTGAAGGTCAGTATAATTATAGTTGAAATTTCTTAAATAAGTTGGATTGTCTACTTTTATTTGTGTACTAATTCATAAAATATGTTTTCTCTGCTGATTAACTGAAGTGCATTGAAATCGGCTAATGAAAGTAATATCTCTGCTAGGATGTTTTCACATTCCCAAAATTCAATAAACTCTTCAAGCCCCCTAAAACACCTCCAAATTATCTTGTCTCCTCTGGTACTTTTGAAGTAAGTATGGTTATTTTGATTTTTGGGTCGTAGCAGTTTCTAATATCATTTCAAACAAATGTTCAACAAATGGAGGAAAACAACAATTTCTTGGGTTGAAAATTTGACGATGATATGGTGTTTCAGACTAGTAATGAATAAAATTACTTTTATCCTCAGGGTCTACGAAAATTTCCAAGGACAAGACGGGACCTAAAATTCAAACTGAACCCAGCTCTATAACAAATGAAAACTTCAGTTTCACCCCAGAAAAGAATGCGCCAACACCAAACCATTCGAACATTCTGGATGAAAAAGAAAATGTTGATAAACTCCAATCTCCTGTCGAAAGTCATTTTGCACTGACACCCTCGTCTAACAGCCATTCTTCTTCCCCTGCAAATGGTTTTACTAGTCAAGAGGGAACAAATCTACTTCAGGAAGAGTTGGATCAACTAGAGATCCAGGAAGAGACCAATCAAAATATAGGGTTTCAGTTAGAGTTGAATTTGAAAAATAGCATTTCGATTGATGGTTTGACAAGTCCTTTAGAGGAAAACATAAATATGTTTACTAGAGATGACGATAAAGAAGTAAGAAATGACGAGAAAATGGTGGAAAATTTGAATGAAGGATACAATACAGAAAAGGATTGTGAATCCGAGGTAAGAAAAATAATTGTTGAATGATACTAACCTCAAATATCTTGGTCCAATTTTATAGAAAATGTTGAAAGACATGAAAATTCGGAGTATGTACAATTTTACATAATATGGTAGAAAACATTTATGTTTTTTGAGTTTTATTTCAAATGAGTTCAGAAAAAATATTTTGAACGAGATTGTATGATATGAGTACGTGTTTGATGGTATCGGACACATATCCTCTTTGAAAATATCCATCAGGAAAAAACCTCCAGGAAAAAATGTCTATGGAAAACATTTGTGGAAAAATTACTCTCTGGAGAAAGTTCCTCATAAAAATTGATCTCCAGAAAAATGTTTCTCGTAAATAGCTATTCACAAAGCAGGTTAGGTAACGTATGGTGAATAAAAATTGCTCCTGGAAGATATTCCTTGAAGATTTAATTCTCTATACAGATTCTGGGAGGTGAATATATCATGAAAATACCCAAAAAAAATTCCAAATATAATAAAAAATCAGCAAATACAAATGTTTCAATTTAATTAAGAAGTTCAGTCCCTTCTTATGACATATAATTTCAAATTATGTGCTATCCCTCTCAAGGAAGTGATCGCAGTTTCATGACAATTATCTGTTATCCTTTTCAGTTATCATCCAAATCTTTATCGTGATGCAGGAGGAGCACCAGCAGTATTTTGTTCTATATAAGTGTTTGTCACTGTTTGTTCATATTTCAAAATATCAATAAACTTCCACGCAACAAAATGGGACCCTTGTGCTCTAACCCGTAAACAATTGTGCCATCCCTCAACAGGCTTATTTGTGCAAGGTTTTGTTCAGAGTATTTGTTTACTCGCTCCATGTTCCTTCAAAATATTTCAGAAAGGATGAGAACATATCTTTGTGGTCAGTGTAGAACTTGGACGATTTCAGTTCAGAGTTTCGAATGAACCACCAACAGCATCCATAGGAATGAAAGCAAGAGCACACAACATACGTACAGTTGTATTAACCCATTAGTGCATAATGTGTCTTATAATGGACGCTCCTTGTCTAATTTTTTGTGACGTCAATCATGCAGGAATTGAATGTTTCATGCGCCAGAACTATAAGTGTAGTTCAACAACAAACAGCTATCGCTTCTATTTCATGAATTTGTATCTCGACAATATTCTGCACGTGATCAAATGGATAACAATTTGTATTGCACCCGACAAGGAGGGTAAGTATTTATTATAACGGAGTATAATGAATTTCAGAATTTCCTATCCCTCAAGATCTCATTATATGCATGTGTTTATGAACCTATAAGGTAATTCGAATAATTATTTTTTTGTAAGACACTCAAAATATTGCTTTTGTGTTGTGTCCATTATAATGGACTCTATGCATATCGGTCATCAAGATTTTTTTGTAGATCATTCTTGCAACACCTGTTAGACATATGGAAAATGGCTCAGATATCGATCAACCAACAGATGATCATATATTATATTGCCTCCAGAAGAAAAGTTGGCAGAAATGCAGTTATTCGAATTTAGAAACTGCGAATCCATAATAAATCATATTTCTAAAGGAATTATCAAACAGCCGTGCGACTTTCGTTATTCTGATCCTGATTTTGATGAAATTGAAAATAATATACATCTTTGCATTATGAAAAGGAATATTATGGCATCAAATGATTGTACGTTTTAATGCAGCACGTCAACTATAGACACGACTTCATCCACTCGTTCGACTCCTCTTTTTCTTCAACGGGTTCACATTTCCTTCCACTGGATCGTGTGAGGAGCACCGAAAGAAGGTCTGGAAGTATCATCCTAAATAGTTTCTTGATATGGTGCATTTCCATATTTTCAGTAGAGTATACAAAATTGCAATTTTATATGTAAAATAGGACTGCATCTGAGAGATGCTTCAAAATGTATCAAGTCATCATGATGTATAATTTTCATTATTATTATCATTATTATTATTATTGATAATATTGTGATTGATGTTATTGAGTTTTTCATGTTCTGGATATGTACTTGAATAAAAATGAATACTGGAATTCCCTACTGATCACTTTCATCAATGAACCAATTTGCATAGAGTCCATTAAAATGGACGTGTCATATAAAAAAAATATGTTGTAAAAAAAAATTATTCGTCATGAGTTATCATTCTTTGGGTATATTTGAATGAGTAAACATCTTCAGAATATAGAGATTTGAAAAAAAGTAACTTCATGCACTAATGGGTTAAAAAAGCGTACAAGTATGAAAAAGAGATGTCAACGTCATCCTAGTTCTAGTTGTGTACAAATTTTGTATTATTGACAACCTATGACAACTGTCAACATTTGGTAAACAATCATTCCCGATAGCCCGTTTTACGCAAATAGTATGACTTTAATTTCTCTCTCTAATACTTGTACGCTTTTACAATAACTGTTTGTACAGGGTGATTGTTTATATTTTACTCAATAGCTATCTCAGTTAATTATTGGTCCTACAGAAACGTTCAACTGGGCAAAAGTGAAGTATTCTTTATGGTAATTCAGAATCTAGTACTAGAAAACGCAAAAAGCATCGTTGTCCTAAAAATGTCACATGAACTGGTATTTTTTAAATGGAACACCCTATATTTTATTCCTCTAAAAGGTAGAATTATTTCTTCTGATTTCAAATATGTATACTTTATTGAGGATATATTCGTCAGTTTTCGATAAATATGGATTCTAAGTCAGCTGTAGAACTCTAGAAATGGCGTTCAACATCTGCCTTAGATCTATACAAAAAAAAACGATATTTCTTCCAAAAACTGACAAGAGATAACCTCAATAAACCATATATATTTGAGATCAGAAGAAAGAGCTCTACCGTTAAAAAAATACAGGGTGTTCCATTTAAAAAATACGAGTTCCTGTTCAATTTTTAGGTTTACGATGCTTTTTTGTATTTTGTAGTACTAGCTTCTAAATGCTGGGTGGTTTTTCATGGGTACTCTTGACAGAAGTTGACTTTGACACAATACCTTCAAAGTTATTTGGGTTTGACAAAAGTGTAATTTTTAAACATTTTTTTTTTTTCAAGCAGCATAACTGAGATATTGGCTTGGCTGTATGAATAGATCTGGGATACCCGATATATTGGCACTGTATACTTCCACATAAAAATTATTGTTATGTGAGATTTTTCATTTTCTTCCACCATTTCAGCTAGGATGTTATTTCCAGCTGATATTTACCGAGGATTTTTGTTCCAGGACTATTTTTCATGAGAGATGTTTTCCAAGGGTTATTTTTCCATGAGGTTTTTCTTTGATGATTTTTATATTGGAGATACGTTCCTAGATTCTGTTTTATTTGATAGGAACTCAACAATTAACAATATCAATAGAAGGCGAACTATCTTTCATTGGAGTGATGATAAGGCATGGTGCTATCAATCCACCATAATATACCTTGATAAGTGATAACTTCAAAGGAGGACATATTTTGTATTCCTAAAACTTAAGTTTTAAAATTCATAAATAATCATGTTAAGACTGGAAGTCAAATAATAAAAGGAACGAGTGGAGTGGCTCACCCCTATATACCTTCTAAATGGTACAAATCGGATGATATTGCATTATAAACGAACAACATTGGATTTTTTGACAAATGCCAATTTCGAGTTATCCAAAAACGATAACAATGTTGAATTTTCGAATTGGTAATTTGATAGGTTGCAATTATACGCCAGGTGTCACTTTTTTAATATCTAAAACTATGTTTCTCTAATAGGTGTGGACCTTGTTGGATTGTCATTTTGGAATACCACTTTTTGATGTGAACGCAAATACAAAAATCTGTGATACCATTGTATATGGAGGGTTGTCAGAACCCAACAGGTAAATAGAAAACCCAACAATATTTAGTTATAGATTCATTTTACTTGATTTTTTTGGATTTTCTCTCCTCGTTTCTATAAAATAAAAATATGCGTATTATTTCAATATATATGTAGTTATAGATATTATGCATATTTATTAGGTGAATTTTTCTTAATGAGAAAATGATCATTTCCGTTAGTTTACATGATCATGGACAAGTTTTTAACTCATATGATCATGCTTTCATAAAAAAATAATATAATATGCTTACATGTATTTGTTATTTTTTAAAATGAATAAATGAACTATGTAGTGAGTGAATTCAGAAAATTGGTTGAAAACAGGGTTGGAATAAGTCATGACTATTATGAAAAAGTCAAAAAAGTACGACTTTTTGAATTAATTCGGAGTTTTTTGAATTAATTCATTTGAGAACAAATCAAATTCTATTTACTTGAACAAAATACAAGAACACCGAAAAGTTTTTATTTCCGTTAAAAATCTCAAAGCATAACAATAAAATACTTAAAATATGCAATTTTTGCAATACAAACTGAGACTATTGATTGAATGAAAAATGATGTTTATGCAACTTATATTACTCATTCGCAATCTCCATTATGAAGGCGCTTTACAGTTATTTAAAAAAAAATGCACCTATTTCCATGGCGCGCCTACGGATTAGTATCACCTTGTAAAGCAATTTTTCGTTGCATTGCAAGAAATGAGTCCGGTAATTTGTATTACTGGTGCAATTCTAGTGGTGACATGTTAGATTTTCGGAATTTCATGCATTATTAGATGCACATTGGATTTTACTTTTCTTGCCTTTCTCATGGTTTCTTCTTCCCAACTCTTTACCCAACTCAAAACTCGGTGAGAAGTAATACACAGAATCTATGACAAAAATACATTGCAAGCCGGTAATTCCGATTCAGTGTTGAATAGCCTTCATATAATTTTTGCCGGAAATATGAATTGGAGCAATCAATTGCATGCAACGAAATATTGTAAACTGTAAAGCGGCTCTTAGAAAATTTAGTTTTCTGCGTGTGGGTGCTTCCCGGCTGTCAGTTGTCAGATGCCATCGGTTATTCAATTTTCAACTAGTTTGAATCGAAGGTAATAATGAGATTTGTTCTCATTTGATCAATATTGAATTAATTCACGGCTTATTTGAAAAAAGTCATTTGAATTAATTCACGAATTAAATCACTGATTTAATTCATATGAATTAATTCGTGCCAGCCCTGGTTGAAAATATTTCCAAGAGCTCATTCAATTCAAGCAGTAAATATATCATATACCTGGTGGTCTATTATTATTGTCTCCTGATATTCTTGGGCCGATAGTACATTTACATACAATTTTACTACCTTTTATTAACTCATTTCCAAAAGTGTCTATGAGGGAGAGACGGGCAAAGGAGAATAATGAATATTAGTTTTTCTGACAGTCCTGAAGTTTCGAATGTATTCTTCTAACTTATTTCATTTATTTGTTTATCTATTGAAAATATAACTTCTTGTCAAAAACAAGTTCTGGTATAGGAAAGACTTTTACAATAATAATATAATTTAAGAAATGTTCAAGAATAATTGCGATAAAGGTTATCTAAACACCCATCAACATATCATCAATCAAACCCTCCTTTCTGCTCAATGGGTATTTACGGTATCGTTTTCTGAACTCATACAAAATATCTTGTGAGAAAATAATGTTCAAATAACTAGCAATAAAAAAGTCTTGCCTTTTCATTTGGATAGCCCATGCTGTCCTCGAAAAATGTATGTTTTCAAGTCAACGGCAATTGCTCGTTTTCAATTGACTCTTTCACATATGAGGAAGGCTTCCCAATACCAGTTAAACAGATGATTATTGAATATACTTTGTGATACTGATATTTTTCGTCTCACTCCTCCTTAAGAGGGGGAGATCTGCCTTAGTAACCATTATCGGTAATACGTGATAAATAATAGGCTGTCTTTGTCTTTGGATGTACTATCAGCCACAGAAAAATCGGGAGATAATTTTGGACTACCGTGTATAAAATATTTGTTATTTGATTTATACATATTTTTTAGCCTTGAAGCTTTGGTGGAATCTAGTCGAAAACTGGGGTCTGTTCTACTGGATTTCATATCACAATGCCAGGTGAGTTAAGGTACCTCATCTCATACAATTCCAAAATTTAAACTATATTTTTTCATCCAGTATTATCCTGGTGAAAATATGGAGATCCTCAAGAGGGGAAGATTGGTTCCGCTTCCTAAACATAGTCTCATGTTCGACAATGGTCGGGTAAGCAAATGGTCCGGTAAATGAGCATTATCAGAAACGAATTAAAATATGTGTTTAGTTCATTGCAATACGTAGTGATAAGAAAATGATTGTTTCAATTAGTTATACATTCCTATTTTAACTTTTACTATATTTCTATATCTGTTTTTAGAAATAAGTAATATCTAGAATCTAGCATATTTACTGTGAGTGATATAGTCGATAAGGTATATTAACTAAAGGCAGGGGCCAACTATTGTGGGACACATCTCTACAAAGATGCTTATTTTACTGAATTTCAAGTAATTATATGACAGTCATCCCTGACTAACTTGTCTCTAGGCAATCTTGACAACTACTTCTCATTTCCCATTTTGGAGTGATTCTTTGACAACATTATCTTTACCGAGTGACCATGGAATATATGAAAATCAACAGTATCTTGGTGATTTCAAGAGCATGTTTCTTCTCTCTATAACCGCTGAGAGTCAATATCATGATGGAAAAGTCATGGTGCAGCAACTCCTATTCAAAGTCATATGCGAATTTTTATCAGAGTATGTTCCTTCTAATGTTACAATAGATGATTGTATAAATAATGAGACAACCAATTCGAAGGCATGGAAACGAAAATAGTATCATAAACAAAATATAAAAAATTCGAACGAAATAAAAAATATCTACTAATGAACAGGTACAAATCGACAAGTGAGGTTAATCCATAGGTATCTATAACATCACAAGTACTTACACATTTGAATATTTTGCAGTTATTCTTCAAAGTATTTTTATAAATGCCATTATCTATGAATTATGGCGAAAATTAAGAAAAATATAACACACCCATCATACACGGTGTTTCTGAAATTGAAAATATAAATATAGTGTTGTATGAAACATAACACAATTAATCGCAAAAAAATTAAATTCAAAAGTGTTTCTGACATCGACGAAAGCAAACGCTCGATTTTGGCTATTGACCTCCTATCAATGATTGTCTATTTGTATTTTCGTCTTCAATTATTCACCTCTTGTCACTCCAATTTCAGAACCACATTGTATGTTCATTTCTTCTGAATCATGAAATAACGGTAGACGTGATTTATTGTGGAATAATAACTATAACGACAACATAATGAAATATTAAGTTTATCAGGTAAGGATATAAATAAACAGTTTAGAAAGAACAGTTTTCTGCCATAGCCGTAGTCTTCGAATTTCAAAATCCATTCAAAAGCCTGAGAGAACTTAAGGTCAATCACCATGTATTACAAAAATCAACAGATCATGCCTACTGATAGTTGAACTCTGAAACAACGACAGTCATATTATATCATATGGATTCCTTATTCTCAACCTTGTCAAAAATGAAGAAAAGATACATTTGTGAATGCTAAAAAATGCTTGTATGTGAATTCTACTGTGAGGTAAAAGTGCCACTCTTACAAATTAATTTTTCCTAATTATTCTTATATATTGCTGAAAGGAATAATATCTAACATCACATATTATGTCACTATTCTTAGATGATCTTGGTTTTACTCTCATTAGAACTTGATTATCAACATTCGATATTTCGAAATTTTCCATATATTTACAGGGTGATTCAAACTTCCGCCTTGGGCAATAGCGGAAATAACTTTCTTTAAGAGCTCTGAGACTCTGAAGTTGTTATTTTTCGATAAATCTCAAGTGATCCGGCCGGGTTTCAATTTTAATTGCTTTTAATATGAATGCAAAATGTATCCCAATTCATATTCATTACAAAACAAGTTGTTTCCCGGCCGACTTGATTTCTAACTTTAGAGAGTCCCATAGCTATCAACGAAATAAAGGGTAAAACATTTTGAATGAAAGTTGGTTAAAAAATGAACACATTCTTTCAGAATAAGAGAAAAAATTGTAACTTTGTGGATAAAATAATTCGTCTGACGTCATGTCCGCTATTTTGAATAAGGTTGACAATTGTTTAAATGCGAAAAAATATACCTTGCACACAGCTATTCAAATTCACTTTGCCAAATTTGCAGTTTTCCTTTTCCTGTTATTAGCCCAAGGCGGGAAGTTTGAATGACCCTGTACATACAGACTATGTTATTTCTTCAAAAATTAAGTGCCTGTGACATTGAGATTGACGCATACATCTAAACTGAACTGTTTTCTGATTTCATTTTTTAGTATTTATAGTTGCACAAAAAATTTTAGGGGTATTTCACATCGTATGTAAACAAATTTCAAAGTGCATGTTTTTGATTGGTTGGACTATCTGTGTTGATAGTCGAAGACACTCTTTTTTTATATATCGGCTGTTGGTTAGATACTGGATACTTATTTCGCTTCGTCATTGGTAGTCTTATGAGTATTGGAACAAAATAACTTGTCAGCAGCAAGCTGACATGTCATTTCATATTACATTTAGGAATCTGTTATTCTTGAATATGAGAATAAAATGTCAACCCAGCAAACACAGTTACATCACAGAGATATCGAAGCGATGTAACAATTGTGACTTGTGATATCGCATTCTATGTCGCATGAACGTCGCTGCGATGTCAGAAGGATGTTATTTTGTCCAAAAATTATTTGGTGTGTGTCGGCGGGATGTAAGCAAACCAAGAATAGTTTGATAGCATTGTAACGAATATTTGCGAATTCAGCTTCACTTTGTTGAGTAACGTTTATTCACGTATTCTTTTTCACCGGCCAAGAATATAAATAACAAATTTTTGAAAAATTCTTGCATATGAGTTTGCTTCTGTACAATTCGTGATAACGCATTGTTGCCCCATCATGCCGTCTTAGAGATGTCATGTCGCAGATGTGTTTGCTTCGTAATATCGCATTGTTGCCTCATCGCCACATCTCAGAGATATCAGGTCGCAGATGTGTTTGCTTCTGAACATCGCAGCGATGGAACGTTTGTGATATCGCACTGTTACTTGAACGTGACATCTCAGAGATGTCATGTCACAGATGTGTTGGCTGGGAACATTACAATTTAGCCAAAACCCGTGGTAGGAACTCACTATTGATTTGTATTGTAGAATTTCAGAACATATTAGTATGATCGGTATTTCAAAGAATTACTTATATATGATCTCATAAACTCATATACATAATCAAAATTTCAACAATGCACTACACGTCATTTTGGCAATTCTAAATCCTTTGGTGTATTTAAGTTGCATAACACACGCGAAAACTGCAATGTGAAATAAATGAAAAACGATGTTAAAATATAGTTTTATCCTCAAAATAATCTAGACAAATACAACTCGTTTCATTGATGATAATCGAAAATTCTTACTCTTTTTCGAAACAAATTATGTTGCTTGGAAATCATACTAGTTTGTAGATTTCAAATAGAATGATTTTTGAATTAACAAAGGCACACAGAAATTTCCTTCACATCATCATCATCTTTATTATTCCCAAGAAACAATTGACGTATATGTAAGTGGTGTTATTGTGTTTCGATGGAAGTAGAGTAAAACCAGGGTAAGATCCTCTTGATGAAACTGAAAGCATGCTTTGAGTAAACTGAGTGGAAGCGGTACGCTTAGGCCAAGGATGCAATGTTAACTATAAGGCAGCGCGGTGACGTCAACTTGAGTGTGTGAATATACAGGGTGTTTCAGATTTAAATGTACATACGATACCTGTAGATAGAGGACACTTCGGTGGTTCCAAATCACCCCCCATCGATATGTCTACCGTCTTTTATAACTGAGATACAGGACGTTATCTTGATTTTGGCAAAATCTTCATCTGGTTATAACTTTTGAACCACTTTGTATAATTTATACATACTTGGTAGAAATATTCCACTTATATTACCCATCAAAACCATATAAAAATCCGGATCAGAATCCAGGTCCGTCTTGAGGAAAAACAGAAAACTTCTTTTATCTCAAAAACAACACCTTGTATGGCAAAATTTTGTAGGTCTGTTTTGATATTTGGAAAGAGCGGGAAAAAATGAAATAAGTGACCTACTTTTTACGAGTGCGCATCTAATTTGACAGATGGTTTATTATCAAGTTTTGAAATATTCAGCTCCATTTCGAGGCATTTTTATTGAACTTATAATTCAAAATTCAATTTTAATACAAAAAAAAAATAACACTCTTCAAAGTTCAACATCATTAGAGTCAAATTAGGTGAACTATCGATAGATTTGTTGTGACAGAATCACTTGTCTATGGTATCATACATTTTTGAGGGCTCATTTTATTCTCCACTATTAATTCACGAGCTGCGGTTAAGTAGGCTGTGCAAAAAAATCTGATATTCTGACAGGTCATAATCACTAGTGTGATATTATTTTGGTAATGTTGGGATAATTATTTCTGGTGCTTGTATTGGGTTGTTACATTTCAAAGTGTTCATAATTGGGCCTACAATAACTTTACCAATAATATCGCAACTATAGTGATTATGAACTGTCCGAATTTTCATTTTTTCTTCACAGCCTACTTTACCGCAGCTTATGAATAAATAGTAAAGTATAAAATTAGTCCTCGAAAGTTTTTAAAATCATCGACAAATTATTCTGTCAAACAAACAAATTTATCGATAGTTCACATAATTTCACTCTAATGATGTTGAACTTTGGAGACTGTTATTTTTCTGTATAAAAATTGGGTTTTGATTTATGAGTTCAATAAAAATGCCTCGAAATGGAGCTGAATATTTCAAAACATGATAATAAACCATCTTTCAAATTGGATGCGCACTCGTAAAAAGTAGGTCACTTCATTCATTTTTTTCCGCTCTTTCCAAATATCAAAACCGATCAATAAAATTTTGCCATACAGAGTGTTGTTTTTGAGATAAAAGAAGTTTTTTGTTTTTCCTCAAGACGGACCTGGATTTTAATCCGGATTTTCATTTGGTTTTGATGGGTAATATAAGTATGGATGGATTATACAAAGTGGTTCAGAAGTTATAACCAGATGAAGATTTTGCCAATATCAAGATCAGTTATCAAAGACGGTAGACATATCGATGGGGGGTGATTTGAAAAAACCCATGGTTGATGGTTCTTCGACATCTTATAATCGAGATACGGGATGTTTTATCAATTTCGCCTATTTCTTTATTGTCTCATAACTTTCCAACCAACCTGTATATTTTTTTGGAAATTGTTACACTCACTCAATAAACCCTGCTGAATTGATTGAGACATCAAAAAAAGATAGAATCCAGGTCCGGCTTCACTTAAAATTTGCAAATTGTTTCTGCTCGAAAACAACACCCTATACATTTGAATTTCTCAATTTTTTCGCCATATCTGAAAAAAGCATCAAAATGTCTATTCAACGATGTACTTTTCATTCGTGCACAGACGATTTTTGCTACTCATATTATGGGCTCAAAATATTATGTTTGCTCATTTTGGGGTACAAAGTGGAATCAGACAAGATTTATGAATTTTATTACTTCCTATTCAGCATAGGCGAGTAGTACGTTCAGAAGGAGTGTTTCATATCGTTCCTTGTATGCATCTAGACTATCAGAAAATATGATTGCAGGTCCGTCATTAAAACTATATTCGGACCACTTGGGGCATCTTTTATCCATTCGAAACGTAACCCGTGAGCATCATACGCTAAGGTGATCCAGACCGCACGCAGAATAGAATGCTTTGGAATTGACAGCTCATTGTTGTATGTGTCAAACTTTCGCACTGTTTTTGAGAACTCCTCAGTGATATAGTTTTATTTGTTGTAACCAGTAATCGTTATTGAAAATGCCACATCAATTTTCTAATGAAGAATATGCGGATATGGTATACGTATATGGTTTTTGTGATGGAAATGCTTTAACCGCGAAAAGAGAATATGAAACAAGATTTCCTAATCGAAGATCGCCAGATTATAAAACATTTTCTCGAACTTTTCGTTTCATGAGGGAACATGGTAGGTTCCCAACAGTTGAGTTGAATGAGCATCATGAAAGGAATCATTTGAATATGGAAGAAAATATTATGAATATGGTTGAAAATAATCCACAAATAAGCTGTAGAAGAGTTAGTCATACTCTTAATGTACCTCATACAACTGTATGGCGACGGCTGAAGAAATATCGTTTCCATCCATATCATGTTCAAAAAGTACAAAGGCTAGAGGCAGGAGATGAAATTCAGAGAATGAATTTTAGCAGGTGGATCATCAGAAACCGATGAATTATACGTAGATGTATCTTTTCCGATGAGGCTCAGTTCACTAGATATGGTGTGTTTAACCTAAGAAACTCGCATATGTGGTCGGTAGAAAATCCACATGCTACAAGAGAAGCCCATTCACAGTATAAATGTGCGTCATTTATGACAATAAATTATTGGGGCCACATATTTTTCCTCAAACACTGACTGGCGAAGTTTACTTGGATTTTTTACAGAACATCTTACCAGTTTTTTTAGACGATGCAGGTGTAGACGTGGCTGGTTTGTATTTCCAGCATGATGGTGCTCCCCCGCATTTCAGGATTATTGTGAGAGAATTTTTGAATACAAATTTTCCTATATGTGGATAGGCAGAGCTGGTCCTATCAATTGGCCTGCAAGATCACCGGACTTCAATCCTGTAGATTACTATATTTGGGGTCATCTGAAGTCCAAAGTTCTACTTCCATAAATAGTAGAGAAGACCTGATTGAGAGAATAGAAAACGCCTATCGAGAAATGAAGAATAACCCAGATGTCATCAGGAAATCTGTGAACCACATATCTATGAGGGGAAGAATGTGTATCCAACAGAATGGAGGTCATTTCGAACAATTATTGTAGTGATGTGTTTTTTTTTATGAGAGTTATTATGTTATAGTAAGTGTACTAGAGAGAGTTTTCCCTTTTTTTCATCATTCATTGTATTGTTACGTAGTGGGTAGGTGTGTTGTATGTTGAATTTTGTGTTTTGTATTGTCTATTTTCAATTTAGTTATGATCGTTGTTTTCGCTAGCACGCTAGCTTCATTATAATCGTTTCAGTTTTTCAATAACTGGATAAATACATATCTTTCATTCATTCTCAAACTATGTTATTTTTTTTTCAGACTTCTCAAGATTTTCTGTGATTTACTGCGATGAAATGAACTTAGTTCTTGATACAAATCTGCAACTTTTTCTGGTAGTCTAGGTGAATACAAGAACTAATATAAAACAGTCCTTCTAAACGTACTACTCACCTATGCTGAATAGGAAGTAATAAAATTCATAAATCTTGTCTGATTCCACTTTGTACCCCAAAATGAGCAAAAATAATATTTTGAGCCCATAATATGAGTAGCAAAAATCGTCTGTGCATGAATGGAAAGTACATCGTTGAATAGACATTTTGATGCTTTTTTTAGATATGGCAAAAAAATTGAGAAATTCAAATGTATAGGGTGTTGTTTTCGGGCAGAAAAAATTTGCAAATGTTAAGTGAAGCCGGACCTGGATTATATATTTTTTGATATCTCAATCAATTCAGCAGGATTGATTGAGTGAGTGTACCAATTTCCAAAAAAATATACAGGTTGGTTGAAAAGTAATGAGACAATAAAGAAATGGGCAAAATTGATAAAACATCCCGTATCTCGGTTATAAGATGTCGAAGACCCATTAACCATGCGTTTTTTGAAATCTCCTCAGTGACCCCTATCCACAGTTGAAATTTTTACCTTTCCCAATGAAACACCCTGTATACTGATATACTGGTCCTTTATGAAATTTGTCGAAAACCTTGTCAATATATATAATGTGCGGTGTTCTTGCAGAATGACAGAACATTAGTATGGGTGCAAGAAAATTAAACTCGCGATTTAATTTCTTGGAATACAAATAAAAACCTATTTATTTTTGTGCAACTATAATAGGACAACAGAATTCAAATTCGGATGTCATATCCTCAGATTCTCCAATTCTATTACATTAACCTAGTTTTCACTATCATCTCAATATAGCAGCACAGTCACATTGTTTGCCGTGATAAAATTCAGTCATAATGTACTTATCAATAATTGATGTCAATATTTCTTTCGAAAACTCTGCCATCAAATGTTTAAATTTTTTTGAAATGTCAGTTAGCGAAGTCGCTCTTTCTTATTCTAGAACGCAAAATGGTTTGGCGTTCTAGAACGTCAATGTTGAACAATCTGTATATTATGTTAGGAACACAAAAGGTCAATTAACAATGACAGATATAACTACTTATTTATTAATTTTCCATTTTCATATAAGTTTCAATGGCGTTTTGAAAAACATATTGTTTGCATCTCGAATGGGAAATGCGTTTGCGTTCTATGTTTGTATACAGTTTCATTCATAAAGTCGGCATCATATGGGAAAAACTTTTATCATTGACTTATTTTGAAATTCGAGTTGGACGTTAAGTTTTGCTTCAAAAAAGATGAAAAATGGCCTACTCAATCGGGGTCACGTGACTTTCGCTACATGTCAAAAGTGACATTTTTTCAAATCAATCGCTGAAAGTAGGCTTATTTGTTCGAATATCGAAAAAGTTTACTTGAAAAAGTTGTTTCTATTTCAATTTTACACATGCTTCCCGATTTTGATCTTTCTATTGCAACTTTGAGATTTTGATTTTTTTTAAATTTTTCGAAATTTCTGTAATATTTGAAGGATTGTTAATTCCACGAAACTACTTCATACCAGTAGCTTCTTCATGCTACTTACTTTCAATTACTTATTATCACTGATTATGGACAGAAATATGATTTTCTTCAGAAAATGATAATACCCGCTTCCAAATTCTGTTATGTTTGATGCAAAGTTGATATATCGTCAAGCATTTAGAAACGAAATTCATTTAAACTGATCTTTTCAGTACTGAAAAAATAAATTTAAATGAATTTCGTTTCTAAATGCTTGACTCAAACATAACAGAATTTTGATGTTATGTTTGGATCAAACATAACAGAATTTTGAAGAGGAGATTATCATTTTCTGAAGAAAATCATATTTTTGTCGATAATTAGTGATAATTAGTAATTGAAAATTAGTAACATGATGAAGCTACTGGTATGAAGTAGTTTTATCGAATTTACAATTTTTAATATTACAGAAATTTCGAAAATTTTTAAAAAATATCGAAATCTAAAAAATGTAATAGAAAGATAAAATCCGAGTCATATATGTAGAATTCGAATAGAAACAACTTTTTCAAGTAAACTTTTTCGATATTCGAACAAATAAGCCTACTTTCAGCGATTAATTTGAAAAAATGTCACTTTTGACATGTAGCGAAAGTCTTTATTGAAGCAAAACTTGCCGTCCAACTCGAATTTCAAAATAAGTCATTAATAAAAGTTTTTCCCATATGATGCCGACTTTATGAATGACACTGTATATCATGTATGATTTTGCATTCTAGATACAAAAATATCTATTTTCTTCCACTACTAACCTAAGAAATGACCATTATTCGAGGAATTTTTCTAATGAAAATTAACATGTGTTTTACCTAATATGATGAAAAACTGTCAAAATTTGTAGTACCCCAGAGCACAACGTCATTCATAGAATGTGAATAGGATTTCCAACGGCGATATTTGAATAATCGAATATTCCAATAATATTTTCATAATACGTTACAAATATTTAAGGAACCATCTATGGAAATATGCGGAATGGCATGTTTCAAATATTCCTGATATATTTTTGAAAGCGAAGGAAACATATTTGTTGAATAATAATATAAAAAGCAATTACTCCGTCAGTAGGATAATCAGCCTCAAGGCTAAAGATTCTACTATGGGGTACACAGACAGTCGCTAATAATATATTGGGTCAGGAATAACATAATGATACAAGAATAACATCAATAATACATCCTCATACAATTCTGTATATTTTCAAGATAGGCGAATGGACTATTCTAAAAAAATGTCGAATATAACAAATTACCAGATAATATAAAAAATTGCAGAAATACAATAAAATTCAAATGCCATCTTAAAAAATTTATCATTTCTGAACGAAATAGATGACTTTCTTTTTTTTTTTCAACTTTTGATTCATATTCAAATTGATTTTTGCTCACCAATATGAAATGATTCGTCAAAATTTAATAATTAATGTTTTCAAATATTTTATTATTCATCAGTTTATTATAATTGTATAGTTTTAGGTATTATTGTTAACTATACTTCCTTATACCAGAACTTGATTCTGACTGGAAGTAACATTTTCAATAAATAAATAAATAAATAAATACTTACTTGAACGTTGTCAACTACATATGCTGCCTGGAGTGTCAATGGTAGGATTGTATTGTATGCATAAGAAGTGAATACACTGCGACCTGAAAAATCTATTGTGCCCCCTTCTTCTGCTATACCCGATAATGTTATTCTCCGTAGCTATTGCAAAATAGTCCTATATTCCTCAGAGATTTTTTATTTTACATGAAAAGGCAAATTCAACAGGCAAGCAAAGCTGCCCAATGAAAGAGTTGCACAAAATTACAACAACAAAAAAACGAATTTCTCAAATTGGGACTGTGCGACATTTAACATTATCCTATAATTCCTAATCGAAACTAGTCTAGGTCTAAGAGATGAATGCCATAATTAATATAGATATATCAACATTTCTGTCTTGTGCCTACCAAGAATGCAGTGTGTGCTTCAAATGTCTTTTGAAGTAAAAATAGTTATTTGAGAATAAATCCAGGTTCATATTTTTAGTAATAATTGTATTGTAGTAAGTTTTAATGGCTGCTTGACTATGGGACATGATAATGAAATCTAGTATTTCAAGGATTTTTTCTAAATTGAACCGATTGAATTGATGCTTGGGAAGACTTTCGAAGTACCTTGTACTAGTCCCGTAGACTCATATTCCAGTTCCATTTTCCGTTTAGAAGCCATCTTTGTACCACTTTATGATTCCTTCTCTGATCACAATACCCATGGATCACTGTTCCATTCTTTTTTTCAGCTCAAGCCGTGTGAATTGTTTCACAAATTTTACTTGGAGATGAGTTTATGCCTGGAACTTTCATTTACGCCCGACGTTTTCATTAAATTCGCCCGGGCGTTTTACGGGAGCATAAAACTTTAAGCTTTTCCATACCAAATACCGGAAGCGAATAACATTCCTGCAAGGCAGTTTTAATGAAATTAGTAAATTGTCGCAGGTATCCCGAGACCATGAAGAGAATTCATTTTGACAATTTGATGAGACCACATGAACATTAATTATCTGAATAACTTTAGCTTTAATTCGAGTTATTCCATGCCGTAACCCTGTCCCCTGCTATCAGTCCCTATGATTCTCTGCCATCCTTGGATACGTTTTTGGTTCGTCAATCCCCATTAGACTGCGCCATGTTATATTTAATATAAGTATTGATTTAAAATTATCTTCTATAATGAAAGATTTCAGATTTTTACTGGCAATCATTTATTAATAATTTGTTGTACAACTCTCTGATCTTTCATGCCGAATTCTAATTGGCAATTGACAATCCCCATGCTCACGATCTTGACAGAATGATACAGGACACTTGTCATGAGCTATGCAGAGTTGCCACAATTAGGATACATTTATCAAATGTGTTGCTGAATTTAACAGGAAATACCGGGTGACCAGTTATATTCTGACCCATTTCAAATGCTTATATCTCTGAAACCATTCAAGTTATCGTTGTGCAGTTTGGACTAGTCTATTTTAATATTTTTCAAGTTTTTTTTTTACAGGTTCACCTGCTCTCTTGAACTTCCGGTTCTACCGGAAACAAACTAGCCATTATTCAGGTATAGGGCAACTTTTTTATTTCATTGAATCACCTTGTATATTTTTGCACATTCAGAAAGACTGGTCTTTTCTCTTTCTAACAATGTATAACAAGTTATGTTTTCTCAGAAAACTATCAGAGTTATAACTGTTTGAAACAACTACTGCATGTGGAATGGTTTAATGAGATTTTGCAATGTAACCAAAGTCGTCTTAGAAAATCCTGATCACAACACATGATTGTCGAGCATTTATACTTTCTTCGAGTTGAAAAAATGTTTACTTTGACTGAAAAAGCAAATGAACTCATCATAAATCTGCATCAGATTTATACTCAATATACGGTAATTCAGCATTTCAGGATAACATCCTAATATGCAGTAGATGCTTCAAAGAGTTATAACTCTGATAGTTTTCTAAGAAAACATAACTTGTTAAACATTGTTAGGAAGAGAAAATACCAGTCTTTCTGAATGTCCAAAAATATACAGGGTGCTTCGATGAAATAAAAATGTTGCCCGATACCTGAATAATGGCTAGTTTGTTTCCGGTAGAACCGGAAGTTCAAGAGAGAAGGTGAACCTGTCAAAAAAAACTTGAAAAATATCAAAATAGACTAGTCCAAACTGCACAACGATAACTTGAATGGTTTCAGAGATATAAGCATTTGAAATGGGTCAGAATATAACTGGTCACCCGGTATTTATTTACCTAACAAGTGCGGAAAGTAGTACTTTTCCGCACGCGACGGCAGTTGTACGAACGACGCGGAGCGAAGTTGATAAAAATAGGGCGGAAAAGTTACTTAACCGCACTGGTGCTGAAAAGTTACTTTTCCACACGATTTCAACGATTCATTGTGAGAAATGATGAAAATCGCACGGAAAATTGAAAATCGTGCGGAAAGAATATTTAATTTTATTTGTTCTTCAGTGGCAATTCTATCCAAAAACCTACCCACTGGTCCCACTGCAGTTTTATCAGAATTCGATGGTGCCGCTCTCAATTAATTTTGCATGCCATTTTACAGTGTAGAAGGTGATTCTTCAATTCAGTATGGTGTGCTAAGTAAACTTTCTTGCAAGATTTGCTCTCGGTATGTTTTTTTCTAGGGTCCTAGGACGTAGATTGCTCATGCAACCAAAAAACATTCATTTTTCACTCAATTGTAAACCAAATATAATTTAAACTGCAAAATTCCCAACAGGTGGAAACAATTATTCAATTTATATTGGAATGTTCGCAATTATGAATAATCCATAATTATAATAGAAACTGTGCTGATTAGAGATAGGCATTGGCTCAGAAAAATAGTAAATTGATACGATGATGAAGTTCAACGGTAGCGTATGAAAAAAGATTAGGTTACCTACATAGTTTCATATCAATATCACTGTCACTTGAATTTCCAACTATTTTTCTATCGTAGTAACATATCACAACTTCACCTAGAAGTTTATCTGATAGACCAGTCGAATTTCGCTTTTGTTTGACAACTGGAGTCCCAGGCTACTTTATAAATAGTGACCCATTGGAAAGCGAGCCAGCCTAATAACTTGACGAACTTTTGTTAAATGTGGAGGGGGAAAAGGTGTATTCTTGAGCTAAGCGGTGTCCAATTTTTCTACAAATCAAGGCATACTAGATCTCAGTCAGGCTGAAAAATCTAGAATCCATATTAGCGATTTTTTAGGGAAAATCTGCGTATGCCACTGGAATTAACGTCTTCTGAAATAGGTCTGTACCAAGTTTTATGAGAAAATATTCAACATTAACAATTCCATGAATTTACTGACAAGTTATTTATTATACATCAAGACGCTTTTCATGTAGACCCATGCGAGGATTTTGTTTCATGAAACTTGGTACAGATCTATTTTATAGGATGCTGATTCCAGTGGCGTATGTGGTTTTTTTGTAGTTCTAATAAAGTCTAAAGTTCTAAATGTGATCTAGTAGGCCTTGGTTTTTGAAAAAAAAAGTAGACGCCGCTTAGCTCCAAAATACGCCTATCCACCTCCACATTGAAAAAAATTCGTCAAAATCGGTCCATAAATAAAAAACGATGATGTATAGGTATCAAAATATTTGAAATATGTTCGAATTAAACAGAGTGAATGGCGTTGTGCTTTCTTCGGTGGAATTGGAAATGAAAATTAATAAAATGTGTTGATTTTTCAGTGCTAGTATTTGAAAAATTATGTATACCTCGGGTGATAAGCAAGCTTGCACTTGCTAAACAATAGCTCACTTCTCACCCTAGGTGTATAATATACTATATTGCATCATCAATTTGCTAATCAATTTCAATAATTTATTTGAACGCTTTTTTAAAAAAATTTGTATTTTATATAATATCAGGAAAATTTCAACGAAATCTTCATTTCTTTTAAATTTCTTACATGGCTAGGGTACCGTCCTATATTATTCAATATTTGTAGTTCGTCAATAAAAATTTTGTCATTTTCTGTGAATTTTGATTATTACAAACACTGATAAGCATGTAGTCTCTGTATGTAGATAAACCTATGATCGTTGTTTTGGTAGATATGCATTTTGTGTTTACTAGATTCAAGCATTGCAGTATTATACTTTAATCTTGTTTATTAAATATGAATATATATATTATTGTTGAAATGTTTTGTTTTAATCCCATATAGTTGAAAAGAACTTGCACTCAAGAATAGAATAAATATACATCAGCCAGGCTCGAATACAGCTTCATTTCATCGGTGGTAATCCGTTGCGTGGGGGTGACAGGAAGCAGAAAAAGGCCGCAGACGAAATTTGTTTTTGTTCAAGGTCAAATGCCTTTGAACTGATAGTTATGTTTGCTTGCGGGGTATCATAAAGGTGAGAAAATAATACTTCAAATTTAGTTTGTTTTATTCACTTGGAAATTAAAATTTCCCAAAGGCTACAAAAATCGAATCAACCCAAAAAAATTGTTGAGTGCAATAAGACAATTTGGTGAATACGTACGAATCATTGTTTATTCAATTTCT
Source organism: Phaedon cochleariae (assembly GCA_918026855.4). Lineage (NCBI taxonomy): Eukaryota > Metazoa > Arthropoda > Insecta > Coleoptera > Chrysomelidae > Phaedon > Phaedon cochleariae. The sequence goes on along the minus strand of OU896718.1, from coordinate 27,005,054 downwards.
TCACCTGGAGGAGGATTTTTTTTTCAATTTAAACAACCTGTATCTCGAGAATAGAGGTTAGGTTGAAATGAACTTTTTTCATATTTTTGGACGACCTATCACATCCTGAAATCCTGCGCATATATTATGAAACACCCTGTATAGCAAGTACAGTAACATAGCATGAATGCATCGTTTTTTCTACACGTTTTGCTGTGATAGGTAACTACCTCAAAAAACACTATTTGAATCCTACATCTTTCAATTTCCTTGAACGTTGAAAAATAGTATTAGACGGCACACTCGTCTATCCAGTACCAGGGATGGTAGGGTCGGCCAGGCCGTACCAGAAAATTTTTGAAAAAAAGCAGAACTATTTAAAGAAACGGTTCTCAATATTCTTCGTTTATTATGCTACTGTTTTGCCACTATTATTTAAATTTAATGCACTGAAACCTTTGAATAAGCCACAAGCAAATAATAAGCTACACTACACTGTTTTACCACTAACCAATCCGATTTTTTAACGCCTCGACACGTGTTTCGCTAACTATGTGAGCATCTTCAGGAGAAGATTATTATTGATGATTTTAACACCGGAAAATTCTTGAAAAACATGAAATTAAAAGGTGTTTTAGTGATGATGCTTTTTGAGAATTTAAAAAAAATTAGTCCACTCGCCTATTGAGTCGGTTTCAAAAAAACACATTTTTTATTCCCCAATGACTAGATTACTTGCCAATCCTCATCAGTTGCAATAGTGAAGCTGACAATCGATTCTAGAATCTTCTTTTTATTCACTGTGTAATTTCTCCGCCCCATATTCATTCACGGTTCCAAATTTCATTATCCATATATGTTTTTCTGATTCCCCTTTATATCAGAATCTCATCAATAATTCAATGGTCACCTGACCTTATTTCTCTCGGTTTTAAGCAATGGTAAAGTCTGTATTGATAAAATGATATTGTTGGAGACATATACAATTTTTTATGAAAAAAATAACAAATGCAGAACAAAACAGTGCAATGTTTATAGTAGTTTGCCTAACAAGTGCGGAAAGAAACTTTCCGCATGAGTTAGGAACTAGTAATTTTCCTAACAAGTGCGGAAAGTGATTATTTCCCGCACGTGACTGCCGTTGACACGAACGACGCGAAGCGGAGTTCGGGCAAGCAGTCGAGTGCGGGAAAGAAACTTTCCGTATGAGTAAGGAACAATATTTTTTCTACAAGCGTATACGAAATTGATTGAATCGTTCAATTAATTATTCAAGCAAATAGGAACAACTAACAAGAGATATATATTCTATATTTATCAATTATTAGTAATAGCTATTGTGAACTTACAGTTTGACGCATTATGTTGGTTCATTGCGGAAGCCAGCAGGCCCATTAGGAGTTTGGTCTCTAGGTTCCAGACACTTCTATGGAATGAGCCAAAAATACCTATTCTTCATTCGGTTTTTTCATTTCTTTATTGTTGCACCATTCAATAAAACGCGTGTATAGCTTCTCATACCTTTCTTAAGACTTCGTTGGTGATAACGCATCTGTATCAAATCCCTATAGCTAGAAGTTTTTGATCACATTGTGGCATTTCCACTGAATCGAAAATGACAGTAACGCTGTGTCTGTCACTTCGACAATTTCAAACTTATTCGAGGTTTCATTGGCATGACAAATTGACGTTTCCCGTCAGATCAATCCAAATCTATAGGGGGATTTTTATAATAATCAATTTTTATTTCTCAATATTTCTTAATTTCTACAATAAATAGTGCAATTTGATGGATGATTCTGAACTTACATACTTAATACTGCAACAAACAAACTTAAACTTTTATATTCCATCACCAACCACTTATATTACTAGCGATTTTATCATATCTTTGTTTTCCCGCACTGTTGCGGGAAAATGACACTTCCCAAACTAAATTGCGTGCGGGTATAGGGTGAATCAAGCACGCTTATAGAAAAAAGAAGTTTCAGGTAGATTTGTGCACTGGTAAATTTCTGATACTTAAAATTAATAAAGGAAAAGGTAAACAAGTAATACATGAAATATTACAAAATGTATGTATTTATTTAAAAGTATATAGTACAAAGCATTTATGTATCTTAAATTATAATAAAAAATAACAGCACTTGCCGATAACTAGGTACCAGCATATGCCAAAACAAGACCTAACTATCGAACCATGATATTAATATTAGATATCTATCTAATCAGTACTTTTTACAAGGAAAAACCAGTTGAGTTTGATAGTAAAATAGAATAATTATTATAAATATCTTTATATTCAACTGATTTTATAATATACAAAATCTAAAACATGACTGTAAGAATAGCAATTATGAAGTTAGCATCTTCCTTTCCCAGATTGTATTCATTGAAAAAGTTACTAGCTTCTCAATTACCTTTCTACAAATTACAGAAAAAACTATGAACTGTATATAACAATATAAGTGAAAGACTCTTTTTCTTTATCTCATGAGGTGGAATGTGCGTTTTTTCATTTAAAAAATTTATCAAAAATATGTTTTTTTATTCTTAATATAACCAACTTCATATGATATTGTCATATTGTTGTTAAAATTACTCTGAATCACAGACTCGCAAAATTTAGATCTTCGGCACAAAAATCAAATAATAAAAAATAGAGAGACCAAACTATGCTATTTGTAAAATTACAAAAATGTCATGAATTTCGAATGATTGAAACCACAATCATAATCCATATGTTCGCATTTTCAACATTAAGGCTTCCAAGTTCATAATATGGAGATATTTAAAAATATCTAATAAATAATAAATTGTTATTGCAAACATATAAATTTGAAAAGTACCTACTAGTCGGATCAATAAAAAAAACTATAAACTATACTAACAATAATATACTAAGATATGTACAAATGCATTCACGTAGTCTAAGTAATATTACAACACAATTAAAATAACAAGGCTTGTCAAGGCACAAGAGTGAAATTCATCGAATACTAATAATTCAGATCATTCTTTGATTTAAAATTGGCAGCAAATTTTCATTCGATTAGGCACTTAATAAAAAGATGAGACCATAAGTTACAAGTTCCCTTCTGATGAAAATACAGTTATATTTAACCCTAATAAAATGATAAAAAAAAATATCACTCAATTTGAAGTATGTGATTTTTCGACAGTCATAAGCAGATCTAGGAGAAAATTCTCGGTTTAGCATTTTCAATGCGTTTTGAAGTGAAATATTGTAGCCAATCAATCAGAACAAAATATAGCTGATACAGAGTAGCATTGAAACAAATGCAAATATTCCAATGTCTAAGAGATGTCGACGTATACTATCAAATGGCAGAAATAAGAAAATATAGGGAACAAAATAAATTTTGGTGAGCCCTTTTCCACCCAAAGTTCAACACTGCAGCAATTCTGACATCACCTCTGTATAAATTTCTGTGTGGTAATTGCCTTGGAGTGGTACTTGCTTTTTTCCTATCCTTATTCAATTTTCAGGATGGAAATTCTCGTTGATAAGAAGAATTAGGAAAAATCTAACAATCATGGAAATATTCGTCTTGACTGTATTATATCATGTGATCTATTTACCCTATTTACCCCCTGTATCTTCATTGCTATTTTGTATGGATGTTACAAATTTGGTCCATCGATTTGATTACATGAGTGTATAATTTTCTACTATCTCAGACCAAATATAACACTTCCGGTTTGAGACATTTTTTTATTTCAAATACAAAGTATTCCGAGTATTTTTTCTTCTGGAAATCAGGATTCAGTATGAAATTACCTTTCCAACGATATATCACAATCATACTTTCAATACAAAATCTACTAATATAATTGGGATTTTATAAAAAAAATCTTTTTGTATTCCTCTCTTAACGGAATATTTTCATGAAAGTGCGCTAAGGATAATGAAACAATAGCATGTGACTGTGAGTAACAATTATTGAATGTCAAGATTTTTAGACAATTTTTTTTATGCACACTGAATATTTTTACAATTTTAGTTTTTGGCTATGATATTGAATGAATATGGTTTTAGAATTATCATCAAAACTGAAAAATCAGACGAAACAAAATATTCATTCTTATTATTTTTCTACCCGTTACGAGGGGCATTCAAAGAGTATTTTTTCTATAAAATCCCAATTATATGTACCAGTAGATCGTAAATTGATAATATGATAGTGATACATTCGTTGGAAAGGTAATTTCACACCGAATCGTAATTTTCACAAAGAAATTATACTTTGTATTTGAAATAAGAAAATTGAATGCACCTCCGGTCAAACTGGAAGCGCCATATTTAGTCTTATACTAGCGAAATCATACACTAATGAATTCAAATCGATGTACCATATACTTGAAACATAGATACAAAATAGCAAAGAAGATACAGGGGGGTAAATTTGTTCAGGGTCTCCAGTATTGATGCGTTGAATAGATGTACCCATTTCAAAAACACCTCGTATATGCGATGGATAATCAAGTATTCAACTAGACAACTGTTTCCATTTCCATTCTGACTACTTGATTATCCATCGCCTACAACTGTTTTATTTTATGCTGGTCGACTGGCTTCTAAATCTTATATACCGGTAATTTTATCCCAGATCTGTATATGAAATCTAATTTCATGTCCCTAAATCTCATTTCGATTTGCTTCGAAAAATCATACTTATTATGCTATTGTGAAATCCAAAAAACTAGATATCATAGAATGTGTTTGAAAATGTTCAAGGACATTTATGGTTGTTTTATGATGAATTATCGTTTGGATTCAATACATTAAATAATCGAATATTGAAATATTCGAAACTTTTTGCTCATCATACTTGTCATCAGTTGAAATTATACAATATTGATGTCATGAAGTTATGTTCAAAAATACTTTGTAGTCAAATTATTTTCACTGTCCGAGGTATATATTTAGACAATAAGTGAAAATACGTCCAAAATCAATTACTCAAATAATAACAATGTTCAATTTTTTTTGAAAAATTGGAAAATGCAATGATGACATGTTTATTGTGTGATTTATCACTGTCAACTCCATCTCTTTGGAATAGGTAATTGAAGATATTGATTTTTTGAAACCACTTTCAAGGGAACGAATAATATCAAAAACTGGAATGAACATTTCAAGATATTTGAAAAAATGGAGAAGAATATGAAGTCAAAAATTATGAAACACGATAGAAAAGGAAATTCATTTTTGTTCTAATTTTTTTCTTTAATCAAAGTTTTTGGTTATTTGAGGATTTAGTTTCATGAGATTTTTACATACATATTATACAAATATTATATGTTTCATTCCAAAAACGTGTCACTTTTGTAGTAGGTGTCTTTATTCAATATTTGAACTCAAAAGAATAGTTTTTTGATCACCATGAACTATGTGATTTCAAAATATATTCTGAATATTATTAGAAGTTGTGAGGGCAATATCGATTTGATATTTTCATCTACACTTTGAATGGGAGTAATTTGAAGTGTCATAGCAACACATATTGAAGAATGAAAAAATTTCAAAATCATCACTCCAACTTCCAGTCAAGACGAAGAATTGGGGACATGTCCCGAACTACCATTAACTCGCCTTCACCCTAGTTTCATAGATGAGGAATTCTCATAAAACATCAAAGAATTTACATTATGATGGATAACTAGCTACAAGTGCTCATTTTACTAAGACAGACAATTATTCGTCTGATCTCATTATGAAACGCATGTGAACATGTAGTTCCATCTTTGTTCAATGATAATAATCCCTAAATGAGCTAAACACCGAGTGAAAGTATATGTTTCATAAGAAGTATTTTAGAACGAGATAATTATAATCTGACCAACTGTACTTACTGGAACAAAGGAAAGAATTTATTGAATTGGTGAGAATAAGAACAGTACAAGTCCAAATGTTACATTTTTGGGAAAACAAGAAAAACTCTCTGTAAAGTTGTTCTGTTCTTACGCTCAACGCTTCACGATGAGCGCCGTCATACGCCTTGATATAGTGATATTAATACTGTTTCTCGACTCATGATGCAGCTTCATATTACAGACAAAATGGCTATTCCAGTTCGAAATGTCAAATTTTGGACTTGTACTGTTCTTATTTTCACCGATTCAATTGTAAACTTCATAGGAGAGCTTGTGCATAATTATCTGTAGAGAAAGGACAGTTGTACTCACCCTTTACAGACCATTGATCAATCGACCATAAGTTTTCCTGATGATTGAATAATTGATTTTCCACGTTAATGAATGTGAAGCATTTATCAGCTAGTTTTTTTTTGATAATTTAGAAAACTTACCATCAATATAATGTCGCTGAAGATGAACTCATGTTGTCTGATACATGCCCTAAGTCCTCGTTGAGATTTCAAAATATGGAGATGATTCCTCAACCATCCTACTCTAATGGTACGAACATCTACCATTATCAGGGTTAAATACCATCTGTATTTTTCATCAGAAGCGCCATGTCATTTTCAGCAAACACCTCTTTCGAGATATAACAAGATCACAACTTGCGTCGAAACACCTAAATATAAATAGCGTCGGAGCCTTTGTTAGTCTGGTGTCCCGTGGACACGTAAGTATTCGGGCTGGCCACGTTCTCCGACCAGTCCGAGTTGCACGACCGCGGCGAACTCGAAGACCAGTGGCCCGGACTCTCCGGGCTGGGCGTCGGAAAATTCTCCGGCAGCAGGTGGTCGGAGTGCTGAGAGGGAGGGGTGAGATAGAAGTTCTGGTGCTGGAACTGCTGGGGCTGCAGCGTGGCCGGAGTGGTGCTCGCCATTCCTGAATACGCCATGGGCAGCTCCAGGCCCGTCTGGCTGAAGTCGTAGCCCATCTGGAGATTCTGCGCCTGCGGCACTCCCCCGTGCTTCTGTTGGGTGGCCGCCCGCATGGCGGCGATGTGAGTAGGGCTGGTGGGGAGAGAGGGGCGGTTCTTAGCGGGGGAGGGGGAGCCCTGATACCCCTGAGGCGATAGCGACATGTTCGACTGAACGGAATGCGGAGGCGATTGATTCGAGTACGGAGGACTGAGCGTGTTGGCCTGCATCTGTCTCTGTTGCATGATGATCTGGTCTTGGAATATGTTGAAGGCACTGTAGTTGTTGTCCAAGGTGAAGCCGAGGTTGTTTTTCACGACGTCCTCGTAACTGGGAGGTTGTTTGTTGTTCATGAGGCTCTCCAAGCCTTGAGCCAAGTTCATGTTCGAGTACAACGATGTGGCGTCGTAGGGACTGGGCAAATTTGTCATGGGAGATTCGACTGGGCTGAGGGCTGACGTCACTGAATCGATGCTCTGCGGGATCTCGCCCTGTTGAGTATTCTTTTTGTTCGCGTTGTTGTTGTTATTATTCTTTTTGACGCTGGGCTTCCGACGTATACTTCCTGTGCTGGGCACACCTTCGCCCTCTGGACTGGTCGGCCCATTATTCTTGCTAGGCCTTTTCGACTTCTGCCTTTTAGGAACGATAACTGTGGGTTGTTGTAACATGTGACCAGTAGGTGATGCTGGAAAATTAAAAAAATATTAGATATTAAAATAAATTAACTCTGATGATAACAAAGATATATATTTTATAAATGCTGTTCTGATTTGTTTTCATCGATAAACATACAGAAATGCTATAATTGCTATACTTACTCATCATGTTGTTGTTGGGAATGACATTGACCATTTGTGGACTTCTAGGAACATGCTCATCTAGAAGTCTCACAATATCATGGTGCAGTCTCTCGCTTGCAACATCCCTGGGTAACCTGTCCATATGGTCTGTGATTTCTCTGTTGGCATAAGCTTCCAGCAAAGCTTTGCATGCTTGGTAGGAACCTTCGCGAGCGGCCAGGAACAAAGGAGTCTCATCCTGAAATGAACGAAAATGGTAAACAGTGTCCGCCGCAATCAGTGTCAGTGAGAAAATTGAATACTGCGTGTTATAAAAGATTCGAAATAAATAGTAGCGATAAGTCAGTAATGAATAAGTGTTCGTTTAATGACCAGTATATCAATCATGAACCAAAACTGCATGCTACAGTTGACTGACAGCTTACACTGACTGATAGTCACCTACTGTTTATCCACTGCATATCAATCTTTTTGCTGGGTAACTCTGAGTTTTGATAATGTTGAAAGCCCTGATTTTCAAAAGACCTGATTTGATTGATGGAAGAATCTTCTCAGTGGTGTTCTAATATTGATATCTACTTCACCGACATAGTTAGTAGTTGTGTCGGTGGTTTACTTGTTTCGGCGTTCATATAATTGTCTATATTGTCTAAAAGTCACGAAGTGGAATTAACCACAAACATATGAAAATCATAGCAAACTTTGAAGAAAGTGAATGCAGTAGTGAACAGTTTAAATAAAGGAATTTTGAAAGAACTAATGCAGTTGCTTGGTGACAAAAGGAAGCACCTTTGGAAGACAAAATACGACGGCTGTTTACTTCTGTCTCTTCAATGTAAAAGCAGCATCCAATTGATTCATTTTATATGATTCCTGTGACAACATACCAATTAAATATTATTTATATTATAAATATGAGTATTGAATTCAACCATTTCATCTTATAATCCTTCCTACCAATCTATTCCAATGTCTTCTTTTATTTGCTCCAGGATCATCAGCAGACTGGTATCGAATAAGTAATGAAAATTTCTCTAGAAAGCCTCATCATCAAAATCATGATTAGGATAATTTCTTCACCTCACAGTATAAGGCCTTTTCTCATGATCTTTGATCTCTAGCTATCTTCATCATTACTCCAAAAATCTAATTCTTCAAATTATAACAATTCATACCGATAAACGTTATGTCAGTGTCAGGAATTGGCTGTGAGTTGGACTCTAAACTTTTACATTCATCTCATAGAATTAGCATATACTTCAGCTGTCAGTTACAGTTAACTCGGAGAATGATAAACAGTTCGACCAGAGGTTGAGCTTTAGTTCATAGTTAGTTTGAAATAACTAGCAATTGATCAACTGACCCTTACTAGTAAACTCAACAAGGACGGATTAAGGTAACTGGGGCCCTAGGTGCAAGACAAATCTTGCACATCCAGTGGAGGATTTGTAGAATCAAGGTACATATATAATGGAGTGGGAACAATAATAACGACTAGGTAAGATACAATGGGCCACTAGACCATCGATCAGTTGAGCCTACATAAGCAGGGTGGAGTGTCTGGTGGGTATATCCTGGCTAGTCAGGGGACTCCCACACTGTTATATGGGGGATGATGTCCATTAAGGATTTCGACCACCTTGACACAAAAAAACCTCAAAACTCATATAGACCAGTGTTGAAGTCTTTGGAAACGGTAAAGAGTAAAAAAAAATTATAGTAGGATGAAACCCATTGAAAAAGCAAGAGAATTATAACAAAAATGAAAGGGAGAATAAATTACAGGCGACCTGAGGTCCGGAAGTTGTAGGAGGTGAGTTTTCAAGGGTAAAAACGGTTTATCTCGATTTTCGGGCAAACTACCAGCCATATGAAATTGACTGGCAAAGTTGTAGGAAATAAAAAGGTCTCTAACTTTTTTATCCACACTGTTTTCACCTAACCCCAAAATGTATGTGAGAAATTCGAATACACAAGTTTTAGGTTTCTCATTTTTATCTTCTAAAAGAGAAAAATATTCCACGAAATTCGGTGAAAACTTACTTCTTCATGTCCCAAATACACTGTAAGATTTTTTAATAGATTAATTCATTTTTCCACCACATTTTGACTTAATATCAAAAAAGCACCCAAATTTTCAATCGAAAATTCTTGAGTCAAAATATATGCTTTTTCAAAAAAGTCTTTTTGTTCCTGTAAAAGAATATACAGGGTGTTGCAAAATTTGACCGACAACTCTTTACAGGTGATAGCCCTCGTCATTTCATAACCACTGAGATAGGGACATACGGTCTTCAACTGTTCAGTTCTCGAGATACAGGGCGTTGAAGTTAAGAAATTAAAATAGTTTTTTCGCAATACCTCAAGAAAAATTGAATATAATGCATTCAAATTCAGTATATGGTTTCATCTTTCAGGTGCGCTACAGAGGGTTGTGATAACATTTCCTCCCATATTTTCTACGCCACTGATGAAATTTCGATATTATCTTCAATTTCTCGAATTGATTGTTCAATTATGTTGAAAAAATGCGTCACCTTCAACTGAGCTAAAATGAACAGTTATCAAGATATTTGACCCAAAACAGAAGTATCTTCCTCAGTAGTAGAAAATTACAAAGATATATGTTGTCTCATTATGTGTGGAATAACTATTTCTGTTCAGCAACAGAATAATATCTGAATAGTATCTAGTCTACTAAGCACCAGAAAAATATTTCTGCAATTTTCTATTACTGAAAATGATGAAATATTACTTTTATCTTTTATTTTGGGTCGAATATCACGAAAACTTTTTATGTCAGCTCATTTGAAGGTGATGAATTTTTTAAACAAAATTGAACAATGAATTCTTGGAATTGTAAATCATTGAAATTCAATCAGTGGTGTAGAAAATATGGAAGGAGAAGTTGCCACAAACCCCTGTAGGGCGGCACCACTGGATAAAATGTCCGGAATGGCTTTCTAATCAAAAAATGACTCATTCAAAGATGAAACCATATACCGGAGTTGAATGCATTATATTGAATTTTTCTTGAGATATTACAAAACAACTATTTTTATTCCTAAACTTCAATGCCCTGTATCTCAAGAACTGAACACTTGAAGACCATAACGAAACGAAAAAGTAGCTTTCACATTCTTTAGATGAAATCCCCTTCATTATTTTTAGATCAACTATTTGTGCATGTTTTTTGCAATATTTATGGATAATTAGTTTTCATAGTCATAAATAGCTCGAAATTGTACATACTGTTTGAAAAATATCGATTCGATGGAGTATCATTTCTTTGCATTTTCTGAGACCATTTACCCTAGTAATTGTTATATTTTTCACACCATCAGAAGGTAGAGATTCTGATGAACAAAAAGCCGACCGACTTTTTTGATATCAAGTCAAAATAAGGTGAAAAAAAAACAATATTATAAATAAGAAAAGTTTTGACCAAGTTTTGTGAGAAATTTTGTTTTTTGTAAAAGATAAAAATGAAAATCCAAAAACGTGGTTATTTGAATGTTTCACATAAATCTTGAGGTCATGTAAAAAAGTGTCTCCACAAGATAGAGATATAGATCTTTCCATTACCTACAACTTTGTTCTTCAACTTTTTTCTATATGACTTATAGTTTTGCCAGAAATCTAGATTAACCGTTTATCACTCTTGAAAGCTCTTTCAAGTTTGTTATACTCTCTGCTTTTTTCAATAGGTTTCATTCTACTATAATTTTTTCCAGTTTCAAAATTTATCGACCCTGATCCAACAACCAACCTTGTCATCTTGCGCATCCCTGTTCGCCCCGTGCGCCAGCAAAATATTCACCGCCTCCACGTTATTGACGGCGGCCGCCCAGTGCAGCGCCGTCTTGCCCGAGTTGTCGGCCGCGTTGATGTCCGCCTCGGCGCTGATCAGGTCCTGCACCATGCCCTCGATGGCCAAACGGGCGGCCAGGATCAGGGGCGTGGTGCCCTCGTGCATCCGCGCGTTCAGGTTGGTCGCCCTGTTCCTGAGCAGGATTTGGAAGACGCCGCGGGCGTCGGCGGCTACGGCGGCGTGCAGCGGCGTCCTGCCGGTGTTGTCCAGGGCGTTGGCGTCGGCGCCGGCGTCCAACAGACGTTTGGCGGCGTCCGCTCTGGCGTACCTGAAAACATTAATGACAAACTGGATTAGGAAATGAGGGCGATTAATGATCGAGATATTTTAACGTGCGAGCGAAGCGAGCGCGTTAATGTTGGAGATCATTAATCGCCTTTTAATATACAAGTTGATACCAAAATTTTTCCGTCGACTATACTTCTCATTTCTCCTACAATGGAGAAAACTTGGTTCGCGAATTCATCATTCATCCGGAAAATACTAAGAATCACCCAGTAGCCTTGTTACTGACATTAGTGACATTTGACATTTGTCGAAATGATCAACATAGAAAATAAATTCCTTGTGTTAGAAAACAGGGATTAAAATCGTGACAGAAACTTGGAAAGGCGAACCCGTTAACGGAAAATCTTCGATGAAATCCATATTTTCGATTTAAATGCAGATTCCGTAAGTTATAGCATAAACAATGAATGCAGGCGGTGTATGTTTGGTGGCCTATAAAACAATCGTGCATTAATAGACAAATTGATCATTAATAGGGGTCATTAATGAACGATTTCATGAACATCAAACTTACTCGTTAATACGAGGTCGACGGAAATAGTTATTCGACCAACTAGTGTATTAATGTATATTAACTGTTGATAAGGAATATTCTCGGATATATTTATGAACACGAAGAAATGGATATATACAAGGTGTTAGTGTATAAGTGCGACAAACTTCAAGGGGTGATTCCTTGTGATAGTTCAGAAAATAAAGTTTTTATAAACATGTGTCCTAATTTTCTTCGCTTTCGAGATACAGGGTATTAATATTTCCATGAAAAATCGTATTTTTAAATCATTACTCAAATGTCTTTTTACCAATTTCTATTAAACTTAGTGGTTTCATTGAATGTAACATGGAGCTTCTTTTGATGTGATTAAATTCAAAATAATATTTTCAGTGGCGTCACAATGGGTTAATTTATAGATATTCAAGGTTAATTTCATTGTACGCCACATATTTTTATTATATTGAACAATTGGAATATCCACTTCATCATCTTTTGTGTTTTTTATAGTCTTGCTTAGTATTTGAGGAAACAATAAAAATTCAATTTGACTCCAAATCTTAATGTAGGTGCTCTCGAAACATTCATTAAGATTCCTCAATAACCTCAATTACAATCATTTCGAAATTTTGAGACTTCCTCAGTCCCCAACCATACTGAATTTTGGCACCATGAAAGCCTATACAGGGGCGTTATAAATAAAAACAGGTAATACTTCCAACTTCAACATCCTGTATATCAAAAACTAAGCAAGTTAAGACACATGTTTATATGAACTTTATTTCCTAAAATCTCACAAGGAATCACCCCTTGAAGTTTGTCGCAGTTCTTCACAAACACCCTGTATATAAAGAAATACATTGAGAATTCGCATTCTCCATGTGATGAAAATATTAATTCTTTCTTGGTTTATTCAACAGAAAACAACTACTTTCCTGGCTATATGCCACAACGAACATTGAATTTATTATATGATCCCGAGACCGGCTAATCCAAGCCGATTGGGGACCAATGCATTTCATAAATGATTCATGATGTGTACTATTATCATTACCAATAGTATTATCTATGTTAGTATTATTATTATAAATTATAAATTATTATTATTATTTCTCAAATAAAAAACTGCTGAAATAAAAAAAAATTATATCTATTGAAAACACACGATATGTATATCATGAAAAATGTCTGAAAGAATAACTGAACTGTACATCCCACGTTCACTCAAGTTTGTAAAATATTCGAGTTGAAAAATTTTCGTAGTAATAACGTCAATGATAATGAAATAAAAAATAAAAAAAAAACCGTTGTGCATGAATCCGCCTTTAGGAGTCTGTTCAATGGAGTGTCGTTAGGAAACCGCATACTGAATCACCAACTTTCAAACGACAATTTCTTCAAGGAATGCTGGTGATGTGATATCAAATGGAATTTGCGAAGTTTGATGTTTGGTGACATAATTCCAATGTTGCCAAAAAGGCGCGAAAACGTTTGCTAATTTTTGATTTCAATTTGTCAGTTTTCCGTATTCATTCACAGTTACAGGGAATCAAAAGGTAGTGCCAAAACCACTAGGAGTCAATGAGAACTGACATTTTTCAGTCTTACTTGCCGGCGCTGCTGAAGGACAACACTTTTTTTTCAAACATTTGCAGAAACACTGAGGAACCATAATGGGCGTGTGGACTGATAATGAATTAATGGCATTCAATTACTTCACTGTGTCGTTACTCGTTAGGGAGCTAAACTGATTTTTGCAACTCTTCTCATCCTCTTTTTATGTAAATAGTGAGTCTATGAGTTCTTCAAAATTGTTGAATTTCAAACGTTACGTCATGGCCGCAATTTGGCGATACGTCGGATGAATGATGACGTCAGTTTTTATGCTGTTCTGTTATTGGTCAGATAATCTTCCATAACCACTCATGAAGCAAGGTCGTCAAGTCACCAATAATTATAATCAAGTTATCAAAAAAATATTAAAGTCTTGTCACTCCTGTCGTTGAATAGAACACAAGATAAAACACAATGGGAGCAATCAATGGTATTATAGTTCATTCTTGACTCTCTAGAGCAACCAACATATCCAAATATTTCTTGTACCCAAAAAAAAATCAGGTAAATGTTGACGACTTGGCAACAATGAGCTGAATGCTGAGAACTGACTAGGCACCTTCCACAATTCGTGCGCAATGTTGTCACGTTCACTTGTTCAAATGTCCTCTAGTGTGAATTATCACTATTATTAAGCAGTAAGCCACATACAAGAGAGAACATTTTGAGACATTTGATTTTGTATTGATGATTAGGAATATTACCAATACATAATTGAGAATTTATGAATCATTAAATAACCGATATATTTCTGAAGTTCCTGATCGTATTTCAACATAAGTCAACTGTGCTATGGTCGCCCCTACTAACGAAATCGTAACGCCAGTTTTTACTTGCGGTAAGTTTCTAGCCGTTTGAAAATTACCGTGGTATTATTGATGAATTTAGCTCCTTAAATTCGACAAAAAAATTCTTGAAAAAACATCAACATTAACATTAACATTTGAGTGATTATTCTATTTAAAAAATAAAAAAAAATTGTCCACTCGCCTATTGTACATACTATGTCAACAGAAGACTGAGAGTTTCAATAAATTCATCTCTTTACCTGGCTGCTAGATGCAGAGAAGTCTCCCCGGTTTTGTCCATCGTGGCGTTCAGTTCGGCACCTTGGGCCACCAAATCTTGTATGATAGCCCCATCATCATCATCCTCATCAATCCCGGTATCCATTCCCCCACCTCTGACCGCGGCCACCATGATGGGAGTCATCCCGCAGGGTCCTCTGGCGTTGATGTCCCCGTGATCGTTGCCTTGCGGGGGAGTCAGCATAGCAGGTGGGCGCATATCAGCAGCATCCAGATGTTGCTGGGTCCAGCGGGGCTCCGCCTCCTCGTATTCCGTGATGGCCGTGTGGTCGCTAGAGTATCCCAGATCGTTGCCTCTGAATCTCTTAGGTTGGGGCAAGTCGCTTTCGTCGTCGGACCACTGAGGCACGTGTCCGTGGTGGCCGTTAGGGTCGATGTCCATGCCGGGAATCGAGGGGTTTTTGCTGAGGTTGCGCAGTTCTTGACCTTCGGGGCCGCGCCTTCGAGACCTTCTTCTGGTTCCGGAGTTTGTTCGCAGGAATCCTTCGGGGAACCAAGTTATTCCGGCGGCGCGTTTTCGCTGCGTTTGGACGACGACGACTATGAAAGCGCTGACGCAGATGACGATCAGGATGCCAATCAGTACGTATTTGGCGTTTGCTGGTGGGTTGTCATCCTTGTCCATACCATCGGAACCGTTCACTTGGTAGATGGGGAAAGATGAAGACAAAGTGTGTTTTGATGCTTTGGCTGCTAGGAAATCGGCAGCGGCACTAGCCGTTTGGAAACAGAAATCCAAGTTTTCCATCATAGTTGTACACCTCCTATTGTCAATTTCTAGGTAAATTTTAACTCCATTTTGGGCTGTCTCGGTGAAGGCAATATGATGTTTTTGTTTGAAGTAATCATCCTGCAGGTTACTTGTTGGAGTGGAACCCATCCAAGGATAAATCATATCATTGCCTAGTTGATCTTTTTTAACTCGAACAGTAGTTCTCAACTGATGACTGGTGTCTCTCAAGAAAGCTACTAGGTTTTTCTTGAAGCCTTCCATATCCATCAATATCACCATAGAAATGACACCGTCAGCTAACTCTGGTGGTTCTTTTTCGCAGTCCAAGCCGTCCCAATTGCATTCGGCATTGTTGCAGCCATAATCGCAATAACCGTTAGCGTAGTGTTTCTGACAGTAAGCATCATAAATGGGATTGCAAGCCTGAAGTTTCTTTTCACAGTCTCGTCCATCGAAAAGACACTGAGCATTGTTACAATCCTCGTTACAAACGCCGTCCATGAAAACTTCCCAACATTTGGTAGGAGCCGTACAGTTAGCCCAAGGATTTATACCGAGAGAACAGTCGTTGCCGTCAAAGTCGCAAGCGTAGGTGTTACATTCTTCGTCACATCTCATATTCCCACGTTTCATTGGACATTTATTCTTGATGCACTGTTGCCGTTGTTTCTCCAGATCGATTGCATAATAGCTGTTGAAGTCTTGTTGAGGTCTGACTGCTTTTCCAATACCTGCCGGCGCAGTGCGGTCATATATTTCACAATTTTTGCCGATTCGATTGGGTGGACAATAGCATATGTAGTCGCCCAATTTGTTCTGGCAAACGGCATCAAGGTGTAAGCATGGGTTGCTGTCACACTCATTGACCAAATCGACTTCACAATTTGTCCCCGTTGTTCCTGTAGGGCAATCACAAACGTAACCGCCTCCATCTGATATCCGGCAAATTCCACCGTTCTTGCAGGGATCCGAATCGCAGTCGTAGCCACTGAATTCACAATATTTTCCATAGAAGCCTTCTGTACAAGTGCATTTATGCCCGGAATGGGTAGGGATGCATGCTCCTCCATTTCGACAAGGATTTGCGGCACATATATCGATCTTTCGTTCGCAATGACGCCCTATGAAGCCTGGTTTACAATTACACTGGTAATCATTGATCAGCTGGACGCAATCCAGGGTTCCAGGGTTCGAGCAAGGATTCGATAGGCACTCGTTGATATCTCCTTCGCATCTCGGACCTACGAAACCAGCCGGACATTTACATTCGAATCCCCTAACTTTATCCACACAGGTTCCATTGTTGTGACAAGAATCGGGTCGGCAATCATCGATGTTGACTTCACAGATATATCCGAGAGTTCCTGGTGGACAAGAGCACAGGAAGTTATCGACCAAGTCGTGACAGGTGCCTCCATTTTGGCATGGGCTCGGCTGACAATCGTCGATGTTCAATTCGCAATTCTGTCCTTGGAAACCTTTTAAGCAAATGCAGCTGTATGAGCCGATAAGGTCCTTGCAAGTAGCGCCGTTTTGACAAGGTGCCGATTCACATTCATTTATCTCCTTCTGGCAATACGAACCGGCATATCCATCTTTGCAGTGACATAAGTGAGAATTGCCGATGTTTTCGCAGGTGCCGTTGTTACAAAGTTGACTATAGCCAACACCTGAAACAAAACATAAATATTTAGTTGAACGCATTTATCTCCGGTAATCGAAACCATACCTTTCTTAGCGGCAGCATCTTGACAGCTAACCATTTCAACGTCACAAACTTTTCCAGTCCATCCAGGTCCACAGGTGCAATAGTACTGATTTTTCATTTGTCGACATGTTGAATGATTTTCGCAAGGATTGGTGGCGCACCAGTCGACATACTCGGCACAATTTTTTCCTGTATACCCAAATGGACAATGACAGGTGTAGTGAGTCGTGTGGTCTTGGCATGTGGCTCCATTCAAGCAAGGGGAACTATCGCAGAGATTGATCCTGTTTTGACAATTCGAACCAGTGTATCTAGAAAAACAAAAATGTTAGTGGAACCGGTAAAATCATCCATTAAAGTCCAGATGACTCTACAATAATTTCAGTGGGTAATGTGATATACTGATACAAACATACTGAATAACTCTTTTTTACCATAAGGTAAGTTACTCAACTGCTCCTGTTTCAGCTTTTCGTTATGTTCTGAAAGTGCATTTGACAAAAACGTTTCCAATCTGGAAAAAGTCAACTCCATATGTGCCGACTTCATGATTCAACAATCATTTTTTGTCAAGTATGGTTCAAATTATTGTTCATCACCACACATCTCCTACTGAAATTATGGCAGGAATATCTAAAGGCATCTATTACTTACCCAAGTTTACAGGTACAAATATAGGTGTTGATACCATCGACACAAGTGCCTCCATACATACAGCTACTTTCAGTACAGTCTTCGTCGTTGGTTTGGCAGTTGATTCCAGAAAATCCAAGAGGGCAAGTACAAGTGTAAGAGTCGACATATTGGTTGCATGTAGCGCCATTCAGGCAAGGATTGGAGGCACATTCGTCTATATCGATTTCGCATTGTTTACCTTCGAAACCATTGACACAGAGGCACATGAACTGACCGATTTCATCCAGACAAGTACCTCCATTCTGGCAAGGGGCTATTTAAAAGAAATGTGGTGGTAATTAATTGAGTTCAAAGTGTTAACTAAGGTTACTTACATGAAGCACAATCATCAGTGTTGATAGAGCAATCCTTTCCCTCGTACCCTCTCTGACAAATGCACATGTAGGATCCGTTGGTGTTTCTGCAAGTAGCTCCGTTTCGGCACGGTTTCGAAACCACACACTCGTCTACGTCCTGCTCACAGAACCTCCCCGTGTAGCCTACCCCACAGGAGCAGGCAAAGTCCATGAAATTCGAGCTTGGCGTGCATTTGGCGTTGTGCTGACACAGATTGGGGACGCACGGGTCCAATCTCTCTTGACACTCCCTGCCGGTAAACGGCAGTTCACAAACGCACTTGAAATCGTTGACCAAGTCGATGCAGCTGCCCCCATTGTTACAAGGGTTCACAGCGCAGTCGTCTATGTTATACTCGCAGTTGATGCCCGAGTAGCCCGGCAAGCATTCGCAGGTGTAGGAGGCTAGATGGTCGCGACAGTTGCCTCCGTGCTGGCAAGGATTCGAGGCGCATTCGTCGATGTTGATTTCGCACTGTTTGCCACCATAGCCCGGCAAACAGTGGCAGATGAACTGGTTGACGCCGTCCTCGCAGCTGCCGCCGTGTTTGCACGGATTGGATTTGCATTCGTCGACGTCGCTGAGGCAGCGAGCGTCGAAGTAGCCTCTGGGGCATTCGCATCTGAAGCCGTTCACCAGGTCTATGCATACGCCGCCGTTCGCGCAAGGGTTCGAGTTGCATTCGTCCAAGTCGTTCTCGCAGTGCCGGCCCGTGAATCCAGGGATGCACTCGCAGGTGTAACTGCAAGGAAATTATTATCTTATTGCACTGGCAAGACGGAAATTATACGAAAATAATGAGACGAAGGACAAATGCTAGACGAGAACAGATATTTTCTGAGACGTATTTGATAATATAAAAAGACATTGAAAGTACTGTATCGTTTACCATATGATACACCAACAAATCAATTATATAATATAACTGAATCATTCTCATTAGAAGAAATGTTCGAAATTGAAAATATGAAAATAACATTTAATATCATAAATGAAAGATTGAATTCCAATTTTATTTTAATAGGAAACAATGAAATTCATGATTACCAAACTAGAAAACATGGTTTATTTCATCTTGATATCGCTAATTCTTCTATAGGCCAAAAAAGATTCACCCATGCTGGTCTTTTCAAATTTAACAAATTACCAGATAATATAGAAAGTTGCAGGAATGCAATAAAATTCAAATACGAACTTGAAAAATTTATCATTTCTGAACGAAATAGATGAATTTTTTTTCAACTTTTGATTAATATTCAAATTGATTGTTGCTCACCAATATGAAATGATTTTTCAAAATTTGATACTTTCGAATATTATATTATTTACAAGTTTATTATAATTGTATACTTTTAGGTATTATTGTTAACTATACTTCCTTATGCCAGAACTTGATTCTGACTGGAAGTCACATTTTCAGTACATAAAATAAATAAATAAAAATCTTGCTCTTTGATCTAACATCTGTTAGTTACAATAACTCTAATATTTCATTTTGAACTCAAAATAAAAAACATGCAAAAAATAACAAAAAATTATTAGGTCGATGGCCATTTGTATATTCAATTATAGGTATGCTAAGTATTTTATTGTTGTTGTTATTACTGTTACTGTATTGACATTGATGATAGATTCTGCGATTCCTCAGAAGAGCCTCATTTAAAAACTATAATCAATATTGAAACATTAATTAGAAACAAGATAATTTTATGTGATCACAAAGAAAATAATTTCATTGTTTTGAGAACTCTGTAGATTTCAAAACAAACAACAAATAATATACACAGAGAACTTTGATTTTTCAAACATAAAAGATAGGTACTTAATTTCATGAGGAAATTGTAACTGATGTTTATCTTATTGTACACATTGAAGATTAATGGGACCACTATAATTACTCAACAATAACTATGAGTTTACCTTCTTTCATCCACATTATACCAAGATATCAAACATCATTTCAATCAAATGTGACCATGAATATGATTCAATAATTCTTCATTTCATGCATAAGATGAGAAGAAGGGGAAGATGTTTTTTGAATTATGACATATAGAAGATATCATCCATAAGTTATTAAATGTGTGTACATAATATTCACGCTTGGTATGAAAAAGACAATACTAAAAACTGGATCATGCAAATCAATAATACACAGGGTGTGTTAAAAATGTGTACCCACCTTTCTGGAGATGATAGTATATTGAAAAATAGTTAAATGGATGAAAAGAATATTAGGAAAAAAGTTGTCTTCAAAAATTCATAACCCACCCTCTGAAAACACTTTTTATAACAATATCAGAAATGTAGAAGTGTATCAAAACAATGTAATTTATCAACATAGATTTATGAAGGAAATTTCAACCTGATGGTGGCTTTTACAATTTAAAACTTATACGGAAAATTATTGCAATTTCATCAACTTTGGTAGGATATATCTCACTTGATATACATTTTGGGATATTATTTTAATCATCAAACTATACTGTCTGGGCAAATCATCTGATTTGTCCCTCTACAAATATATTGAAATAATAGGAATACTTTTATTTTATAGAAACGAGGAGAGAAAATCCCAAAGAATCAAGTAAAATCATCGAACTATACTTATTTTTCAATGAACAATCACCCCCAGAAAGCTCGTTACACATTTTTGACTCACCTTGTATATAAAATACGAATCTTGAATTCATGCAATTTTTGCAAAATACATCTGAAAATCACTTACGGCTCATAATATGGGTAACCACTGATTGCATGAAAAATATTGAGACCAATTATATTCAACAATAAAAACAGAAGAGCTATTTTTTTTCATTAGATAAATTTCTTTTCGAAACGAAATTATTTTGAGAAATAAATCGTGATATCGAAAGTCAAGCCATTTTCTCGAATGTCAATTTCAAGCAAATTCACTGAAGAAAAATATTAAGTGAAAAAGTAATTCACCTGTAAAAAAAATCTGGAGAGGTATTTTCAATAAATGAATTGAAACAGAATATGTGAAAATACAAAGTGATGATTATATCAATTTTCCAATAACTTTCAAAGTGAACAAATGTTATATGAGTTTATCAGTGAGTTACTATAGGAGTTAATGGCATATGATGATTTAATATTGCTCCCGCTTAGCAGCACTAGTGTGGTTGAGGGAGTCATCTGCCATATACGTGACATGAAAATACATGATGTGTATATGAATGTGAACTTTCTCCAGGAATCGAAAAGCACTATACAACGTTGAGGCCGGTTGAGGCATTTGAACAACGGATTTCGTTACTGTGAATCACCTGATATGACCTCCAACCATACCAGTGCCATTTGTCAAACTATCGAAGTACCCAACCAATACATTCCATGACACAACACATACCTGTTGATACCATCCACACATCTAGCGCTATTCCTGCACGGGTTGCTATAACACTCGTTGACGTTGATCTCGCAGTTGGGCCCCGAAGTCCCCGGCTTGCACAGACACTGGTACCCGTTGACCAAGTCCTGGCAAATCCCGCCATACTTGCACGGATTCGACTCGCACTCGTTGATCTGGCGCTGGCACAACTCGCCAGCATACCCCGGATGACAGGTGCAGGTGAACGAGTTCTCTCCGTCGATGCATTCGCCGTGCAGACAGGGATTCGACAGGCAGTCGTTGATGTTGGTCTCGCAGGAGAGGCCGGTGAATCCCGGCGGGCATTCGCAGGAGTAGGCTGCGATGCCGTCGTGGCACACGCCCGCGTTCCTGCAGGGACTGGACGTGCAGTCGTCGATGTTGATCTGGCATCGGGAGCCGGTGAAGCCGGTGGCGCAGGTGCACTTGAAGGAGTTGATGAGGTCGTGGCAGATTCCGCCGTTCAGGCAGGGGGTCTCTTTGCATTCGTCGATGTCGATTTCGCACTGCGTACCAGTAAAACCTGGAAAGAAAACATTCAATATCATTGGATTCAATCAACACCATGTTGGTATGGTCCAAGAGCCCAGGGCCCCCAGACATAACACATTTTTTATAGAACAAAATGTGGGGCTTTGAGTAGCGTTCATGTTTTTTTTATGTTCTGGTTCCCACGAAAAGGGATATCCTGTAATGTTCAGAGGACATCGTGAGAACCAAGGGAAATACGGTAGGAATTGGTTTTCTTCTTAAGTTGCTGGAGGTTATATGCCTCGGAGAACATTTCCCTTAGAAATGTGTTCCAGGGCCTCGCTGTTCGTTGGATGAACGAATCTTCGGAAAGAGATGTTCTGCAGGTCTCCAAAGTGACCAAGAAGGGGTGCGAAGCCTCAACTCAACGGGTTAATCTCGCGGGGACTGCCAAGGTAGGAACAGTTGTTGATATTTCAGAAGAGCATCGTCCATGAAAATATCTATGAAATGGAGCCAGATCACCAACTTTTCTACGGTGTTCCAGAGAAGTGAGTGAGTTTGTGAGCGAGGCATCACGACGAATTGCCATTTTTTGGACAGAATCTAACAGTTTCAGGGCATGTTTGGGTGCTGCACAACAAATATGGGAATAGTATTCCAGAACAGGTCGGATCTGTGCCTTACATAAGCAGCTGACTGGAAGTGAAATAGCTCCTGGCCCGAAACAGAAAACCAAGTTTTTGGGATGCACTTTCAGCAATTGATCTCACGTGATTTTCCTAAGAAAGGTTATTGCTGATAGTTATACCAAGCATCGAAATGGATGCCCTCAAAGGTATGGTTACTCCTGACAAGCTTATGTTGGGCACAGTGAGATCGGCTTTTCTAGAGAAAAGGCATGCTTGTGTTTTGTTTGCATTGGAATCTACCAAGTTATTGGATCCCCATTCGAGAATTGTGCCAAGTCCATATTTATGTTGTCAACATTTCTTCCTCGTTCGTTTCTGATTTGCCTGGCTGGTATTGGAGCCCTGGAAGAGAAGGCAGTATGGAGGGAACTATCATCCGCGAAGCTGTGTACTGGACATGAAGTTGCTTCCAACAAATCGTTGATATGGAGTAGAAATAGTATTGGTGATAGAATTGATCCTTGCGGAACACCAGCATTTATGATAAGAGAGTCAGATGAAACTCCGTCGACCACTTCATAAAGGGACCTCTGTTTGAGAGGAAAATAGCTAGCAGAGAACATAGCTGGGGAGGCAAGCCATAAGATGGAAGTTTGGCGAGGAGTCCGTGGTGCCAGACAAATGTACAGTGAATGATAGCATACGAACTAAGTTGGTTGGTTAGACCGCCAATTCACAGATGCCAGGGTGGAGAAGTAGAAAAGAATACCAAATTCTAATGATCGATTTTTATATATCTTCCGTAAGATATTATGAAAAAATTATATTGAACACTGCCATTGCCGGCCATAACCTTCGCCAGACGCTTTGAAGCACAAAAAAATTGTTCAACTTTGTGTCTGGGGCCCTGTGCTCTTATTCTAGTAGGTAGTATGATTACTGAGCTTATAGAGATTGGTTGTCTGCTGGTATTACTGTTCAAAAAGGAGAATTAGGAGAACGAAGAGTAAATGTGTGCAACAGGTTTCGGCATAAAAGACAATAAAAAAGATGCCCTCAAGGTTCTGTGGATTCTGAAAGTTAAAATATACCTACCTAACATTACTACTGCTATAGGAATGTAGCAAAGTACTAAACTAACTGACAACTCACAACATAATACTGTCGTTATTGCTACAGGACATTCAATGGGCGTGTACACCTTGGTAGAACTTTTAACTCAAACCATGTTTATAATGATCCTTTTATACATAAATAATGATTGACGACATAATTCGATCAAAAAATTAACTGGAATGTTTTATTTTTGGACATAGATAATAGTATCTTCTGAAAACGGACCCTCTTATGACGTAGAAACCTCATCTCGCCATAGTTAAAAGAAAATACCAAACGCCCGATGGAGACGGAGGCAACTGATATATTAATTCTTTCAACTGTGATCTCGCGCTAATTCACTCAGTCAGAAATCATGTATCATTGATCTGTCTGGAATTGTTCTTGTTTCAGTATTAGGGTTTTGACGTCACATCATCGCCTCGTTTTCAGAGGTCCGAAAAATCGGGGATTTCAATAATTTTTTATAAAACGTAGGGAGCTCACAGCAAGAAACGGTTTGCGGTGGTGAGCTAGTTTGGGTGAGTTCTATCGAATTAGGAAATAATTTTTTTTTGTGATATAAGCTCATTGTCTAGCAAAAGCGTAAAAATAATGAATGCAGGTTTTTCAACCAGTCGATAGAGCAGATAATACTAATCAATGGTATTTTGAAGTCCAGAAGTGTATTACAGCCAATAATCAAAATTGCGTAAGTTTTCTTAGCATTCATTCTTGTTGGGGGTGCTTTACTGAATTATTATTTGAGAAGAAAAACCAATATTACCAGATGAAGATAACATTTTCAATATTAACCTACAAGTCTGTAAATATATCTCAAGAAAACGGTAAGTACACCTGTTTGAGATCGTGAATAATCCACATATTTAATGATATGACCTGGCCAATTAAGTTGCTGTGGTACGGACAAAAAGCAGCCGAACATACAGGTTCATCGCAAAATCTTCGAGGTCTTATTTAAACAATGGAGTACCTAATGAACAAAGTGAGTATCTTCTGTCAGAAGTATTTGAACGTTCAACGTTTAATTTTTTATTCAGATACATATATACACTCTTGAAACCAATATGTACTTGAATAATATAAACGTCTATATGTTGAATCATTCTTTCAGGATTTTGAAGTGCCTGATAATATATGCATTTATGCAAGACCAGTAAATTCATGAAGAGTGGATTTTCTTGGTTCTTGTGCCGTCACAAAGATAAAATGCACAATGTTCAAGATTTTTTGATATAGAGGGTGTCCAGAAAGTTCATGTCGTAAATGATTCAAATGGCCACCAGTGATGATAAAACTCTTGATGTGTGAATTTTGATTTATAATTCCAATTTCCTGCTCTTACCGATGTTGAATTGCATTATTGATTTAGTCTTTTGGCAGTTTAGTCGATTTAAAGAACAACAGTTTTTAGTTAAACTTATCTCCACATGTCTTCTTAGGTATTTTATATGTCTGAAGATGGCCGTATAGCTTGAACTTGATTTGTTAATAATGTTTATGGTCGACCGACTATGTGTTACACTGTTATTTCCTTTAAAAATGTTGGGACCCCTTTGAGAAGGATGGATGGTTTCCATGACTGAACTAGTCAGATTTTTCTCTCCTTTGGAAATTGTTGTACAAGATTGAAAAAATCAAAGTTGGTACGAATAAATGGCAAATAAATGTGGTACATAATCTGAAAGAATCCTAAAATAATAATTTTGCTTCAAATTTTCAGGTTCGTTTTATTCATGATTTCACACAGGTGTGAAATTTTGTCATGAAGTGGTAGAATATAATTCTGGATGCTTATGACTTTTTTTTCGTGTTCGTCGACTGTTCATATTCATAAACCGGTACAGTAAAAGGGCACATTGTCGGTTGCAATCAAGAGGTCGGTGAACAAAATAATTCAGAAAAGTTCAAACTCGCTGCGACCTGCTCCGGTAAACGGTCGACCCGAAATTAAAAAAAAAGAAAAACTCATTTTCAACCTTCCATAACGCTATCTGGCACGCACGCAACCTACACATTATTAAGCAAGCCCAATTCCCTCTCTGATTCATCTCAGTATAAGGCCACATATTAAAGTTGTAATTTTGTAATCAGATTCGGCGGGTGTAGTCTCATTCGCTATCGCTGATACTGAAAGGCGAAATCGTAATTAGACCCCGACAAAGAATGCATACTTTTCCTAGATTTTTTTAGAAAATTATATGGTGCGGATTATTTTTCAACAGACGCGAATTTGAAAGAATGCCTCATTCCTGCATAAATCAATGTTACATATTTACATAATAGCCTACTAAGAATCCTTCTTCTTTTTCGTGTTCTTCAGATTTATCAATGTTTAAGGGAATGCCTAGGAAAAAGCAGGAGGACATCACATATTTCGATCATTATCAAGGTTATTATGATATAAGCCATTATTAAATTGAAATTTGATATTTGGTGCAAACTTCCTTATTTCAGTTGATAATATATGGAGTCAGAAAAATTAAAAAAGCGGATGAAGATCATTCCGTGATTGAAATTGCATCAGTTTGTAGATGTTAATAATACCAACTATTTCTAAATCATAAACAAATCTGCTCATGTCTTATTTGTGTTTCATACTGATTGGGATTCAATATCTGAATTTTTGGTATTTTGGTTAAATCGTTAGCTTATCAAAGAGAATTCATAATTTTACAGTGACTGATCATTATAGAATATAAGGTATCCGAATCAGAACATTGCCTCTATCAAATAAAATTAAATTAAATGTAATAATAACAAGGAAGAATTGTTTACTGATAGTATGTGTTAGATAATCTAGTTATCTTTTAAAATAAAATATAATGTTAAGTAACTTACTGTACATAACAACGTCAGGCTAGATGACAAGAGATAGATTGTCAATGAATTTTGAATAAAGATAATTTGAATCTATTTAAATATATTATCGTATATCACTTATTAACATGGCGCAGTCGTAAAACCTAATCGTTCAAAGCAGGTATATACAGAAATAAATAAATGATGGGAGAGCGAGGTATCAGTCCTATGAGATTAGATGGAAATATAGCAAATAACTGGAAGATATGGCGATCCCGCTTTGAGAATTATTTGAAAGCAACAGAAGTGAATAAGAAGGAAGAAAGTACCCAGTGTGCCCAGCTGTTACATTACATTGGAAAAGAATGCTTCAAAATTTACCGAACCTTTGAAATTCCCGCCGCTGATAGAGATAAGTTAGCAGTACTCTTGAAAAATTTTGAACAGCACTTCTTACCCAAAGAAAATCTTTCATATGAACGATACATGTTTTTCACCATGAGACAGGAAGTTGGTCAGTCACTGGAGAGTTTTCTCATCAGACTCAAAGAACAAGCCCAGAAATGCAAGTTAGAAAATTTACAGGAAAGTCTCATCAAAACTATGATAATCTGTGGAGTTCGAAATAATGAAATTAGAGAAAAGCTTCTGCAGAATGATAATTTCACGTTAGATCAAGCAATAGAGCAATGCAAGATTTTAGAAACATCCAAGGAGCAATGCAAAGAAATTGAAGCAGGTGAAAATACTACATCTGTCATAGGTTCTGTCAATAAGGCACAATATAATTCACGGTTTAGGACTAGTTCAAATGGCAATAATAGGTTTCCAACGAGTACATACAAAAATAAAATTATATATTCTTGTTCGAAATGTAGTAATAATCATGGAATTAATGAATGTCCAGCATATGGAAAATTTTGTTCCATTTGCAAAATGAGAAATCACTTTTCGAAGGTATGTAAAAATAGAAAAGTGAATGAAATTGAAAATGATAATCCTAGAAACTCAAATTCAGATGAAAATGATGGCTTTTTTGTAGGCACTATTGAGATAGATGCAGTTGATAATCAGGGTTTTGATAATGTATGGTACACGTATATTACTATAAATAATATAGATTTGAAAATGAAAATTGATACCGGAGCAATGTGCAATGTATTATCATTAGAACATTTGAGCCAAGTTGGAATTACGAAAACTAAAATAATGGAAACTGACATGAAATTGAAATCGTATACTGGAAACTCTTTGGATATAGTAGGTGTTTGTAATATTTCTTGTATTTATAAAAAAACGGCATTTCCGATGGATTTCTTCATTGTAAAAACTAGAACACAAGCAATTTTAGGATTGCCTTCTTGTCAAATGTTGAATATTATTCATAAAATTGATGACCTTTCTGAAAAAATTAATTATGATTCCATTTTAAATCAGTATGGAGAAATATTTTCAGGAATAGGGTGTTTACGTGACCCATATCATATTAAAATAATTGATGGTGCTACACCAGTGGTACATCCTATCAGGCGAGTTCCATTACCGTTGCTACCAAAATTGAAAGATTGCTTAGCAAATCTTGAGAGTCAAAAAATAATAGAAAAAGTAAATGGTCCTAGTGACTGGGTAAATGCTCTTGTTTTGGTAAAAAAACCAGATGGTTCTATCAGAGTTTGCCTAGATCCAAAAGACTTAAACAAAGTAATCAAACGAGAATATTGTCAAATTCCAACTATTGATGAGATCACTTGTAAGTTGAATGGAGCAAAAGTGTTCAGTAGTCTGGATGCTACGAGTGGATTTTATCAAATATTGTTAGATAAAACTAGTTCAGAACTATGTACATTTGGTACTCCTTTTGGCAGATATAAATTTTTGAGGATGCCTTTTGGTATAAAGTCAGCTCCTGAAGTATTTCATGAAAGATTTCGATCAATTTTCAGTGAATGTGAAGGAGTTGATGTATACATAGATGATATAATTGTGTGGGGAAAAAATAAGATAGAACATGATAATCGGTTGAAGAGACTGTTAGAGGTTGCTAAGGATAATAACATAAAATTTAATTTCTCGAAATGTAAATTTGGTAAAAACAATATAAAATATTTGGGTCATATGATATCCGCTGAGGGTATATCTATCGATGAGAATAAAGTCAATGCTATAAAGAATTTACCGAGACCGACATGTAAAGAAGACATACAAAGAATCATAGGGATGTTGAATTATTTGAGTAAATTTATTCCAAATTTTTCTACTGAGACTACTCCATTGAGGGAGTTATTAAAGAAAAATATAATGTTTCAATGGGGATCAGCCCAAGAGAAATCTTTCGAAAATTTGAAGAACATTTTAATATCTAGCAAAGTTTTAAAATTTTTTGACGTTTCTAAAGATACAATCATTTCTGTAGATAGTTCTAAAGCTGGTTTGGGAGCTGTATTACTTCAAGATGGATTACCTTGTGCCTATGCTTCGAAAGCATTAACAGACACTCAAATTAGATACGCTCAAATTGAGAAAGAAATGTTAGCTATTTGTTTTGGATTGAATAAATTCAGTGAATATATATTTGGGAAAAAAGTCGTTGTAGAAACTGATCATTTACCTTTAATATCAATTTTCAAGAAACCTCTGAACAAATGTCCAGCACGTCTCCAAAGAATGATACTGCAAATACAAAAATATGATATTGATCTTAAATACAAGCCAGGAAAACAATTGATAATAGCAGATATGCTATCGCGAGCTTATATCGATGATACAGGTGATGATAATTTTGATATTGAACTTCAAGCTCAGGTTTGTCTTATAACTTCACAGATAAATATAACAGATTCTAAAAATCAAGAAATTAGAAATGAAACTAATCAAGACCGTCAATTGTCAGAGTTAAAGAAAATTATTATGAATGGATGGCCTAATAATAGCAAAAAATTGAATGAATTCACGACCCCTTATTACAAATATAGAAGCGAGCTCACTATTATTGAAGATTTAATTTATAAAGGACAACAGTTGGTGATTCCTCAAAGTATGAGAAGAGAAATGTTGAACAAAATTCATTACAATCATTTGGGTACAAAGAAATGTTTGAAATTAGCAACTGATTCTGTTTTTTGGCCGAACATAACTAATGATGTCAAACAATTCATAGATAGCTGTTTCATTTGTCAAAAATACTCCAACTCTCAATTATCAGAGCCTCTCATATCTCATGAAATACCAAGGCTTCCTTGGAACAAAGTTGGGTGTGACATTTTTGAATTGAAAAATGAAAAATATTTATTATTGATAGATTATTATTCTAAATTTGTAGAAATAGAGAAATTGCCACGAGATATTAGTAGTAACTGCATAATAACAAAAATAAAATCTATTTTCGCTAGGCATGGTATTCCACAGATTCTTGTATCTGATGGAGGTCCCCAGTTTTCTTCAAATCAATTCAAATCATTCTCCAAAGAATGGGAATTCGAACATATTTTTAGCTCACCCACTTATCCTCAGTCTAATGGAATGGCTGAAAGACAAGTTCAAAATGCCAAAGCAATTTTTAAAAAAACTTTGGAGGATCAAAAAGATTTGTATCTCGCTATTTTATTGTATCATAATATGCCAATACATGAAAATATTTCTCCATCTCAAATTCTCATGTCTAGAAAATTGAGATCTATACTTCCTTGTACCGAACAAAGTTTGAAGCCTGAGATTATTGACACTGAGAAATATTCCGATTTTTTAGAAAAAACACAAAGAATTCAAAAAATGTATCATGACAAAAAAGGTGTCAGAGAATTACCAAATTTGAATATCAATGATAGAATTTTGGTTCAGTTGACACCAAAAGGTAGTTGGAAACCTGGTATTGTCAAAGATAAGTTCAGATTTCGTTCATACCTTGTAAGGACAGATGATGGTTCAGAGTATGTTCGAAATAGAAAATTCATCAAAGTATTTAATCAAACAAACCATCATGTGTTCAATCCTTCTCCCTCATCACACACAAAATTGGAAGTAGAAGAAAATGAGAATAGAGAAAAATATTTTATAAGAATTAGAGAAGATAATAATGAGAAATGTTTGGATCAAGAGAAAATGAATGAAGAAGAGATAAGCGATGAAACAAGTCAAGATTATGAGGGTGAAAGATTAGATATACAGGCAGATCGTAGTCAGGCAGATCGTAGTAGTGTCACAACTAGAAGTGGCCGAATTGTTAAGCCTCCACATAGATTCGTTACTTCAGAAAATGTTTAAGTATTTGTTGAAAAGGGAGATGTTAGATAATCTAGTTATCTTTTAAAATAAAATATAATGTTAAGTAACTTACTGTACATAACAACGTCAGGCTAGATGACAAGAGATAGATTGTCAATGAATTTTGAATAAAGATAATTTGAATCTATTTAAATATATTATCGTATATCACTTATTAACAGTATGTACCTGTTATTTTCCTATTTTTTCAAGTTTAAAAACTGTACCACTGTCTAACATCTAGTATTTCATCAATGCATTGTCTAAACCGTTAAATTAAATGGTTGTCACATACTGATGAGTGTTTTTTATATAAGTTCATTATTAATAGATTTTCAACTTATTGTGATATTTTCAACTCATATTATGTAAGCAGTTATTGAATATACTTATTACATTATACATATTGTGTCAAGTACAACGATTATTATCTCGTTTTTCAATTGAGAATATAGAGACCTTTCGGAACATGTATGACAACATATTGGTTTCTATTCATTTGGGTTGGGGTATCAATATAACTGCTAATTTTCAATTTTAAAATATGATTCTCAAACATATTTATGTATTTGATTCGGATTTCAAAACCTTTTTGTGATAATAAAGATGGTGGAGAATTTTGTTTACTCTTTAAAATACATTATAATTGTAAGTACAATGATTATTATCTCCTTTTTCAATTAAGAATTTAGAGACCTTTCGGAACATGTATGACAACATGTTGGTTTCTATTCATTTGGGTTTGGGTATCAATATAACTGCTAATTTTAGATTTAAAAATATAATTCTCCAGCATATTTGTGTTTATGATTAGGATATCGAAACCTTTTTGTGATAATAAAGATGGTGGGCAAGTTTTGTCACTCCATAATGTACATTATAATTGTAAGTACAAAGATCATTATTTCATTTTTCAATAATTATTGTACATCACATCAACATTGATGATTTCATAGAATTGCAGAAATATTTGTGTAAAGATCAAGAAGTGATTTGTTGAAATAATACAGGAACCAAATTAATTAGGAGGTATAGAGGTTGCCAAATAGTACAAATATTTCAAAAAAATCGATTCGGTATCTACTTCTCATCTCGCTTCCTATATCTAAATTAAATTGAAACTGAATGGTTAATTTTTGAATAAACACTCAGGAACCCTTCGACTTTCAATCATTGCTGCAGTTTTTTATACAGTAATGCATACAGGGTAGCCCAAAAAGAAGTTACAACAAGGGTTTAATCCAAGAAAAACCACTTGTTTCAATCTACTTACACATGATCTTCTCATAAAAGTTTTGTTACTCGTTAAAGGTGGAAGCAATTAGCGCGGCATGTAGGGCATCAGCTTTTAATTTATGTTAACTAGTGGCGAACATTTCTTGAACAACGACCTTTTTTATCTCATTTAATCGGCCCAGTTTCGTTCGCTGCGAGTCAGCTTCTCGTTAGATATCTCGAATATATCCTTTTATGCCGTCTCGGATCGTTTTTATCGCTTCTGTAGAAAATGAAGCATTTGAATTATCTCCCGAGCAATTTATAGGGAAAGGCCGGGTATCGATTAATTAGTAGCTGCCGTTGATTGGAAATTATTTAAAATCGACGACAAGACGGATTCTTAGCGCGGCGCGAAGAGAAAACCTGCAATACGAGTTGCGAGGCGAACGTAGCTGAATTTGGTAAAACATCCTTCAGGTAGTCTCTTGTTTGATGCTACTCGCGTTTTTTTACGGGGCCAACATTGCAGGAACAGGATTATCAGAAGTGACATACCATCGAATCATTTTTCCTACCTCAGCAGATATAGTGCACTATTTTAGGTCCAATATTATTCTTAGTATACAGGCTGATTCTGTTTCTGGAGAACGCTACTCCGGATTATTCTGAAAAGTTGGTGCCTTAAATAATCAATTGTGTTCTATCGTCCTGAAATATTCTCAGCGTTGCGACGTTGCCACTTATATTGAAAAAAAGCAACAACTTTGATTTTTTAAATGAGACACCCTGTATATTATTCCATTTTCAGATTCCTCCTGAAGAGCTGATTCCATTGACCTATAACACTTGGGGTCTAGCAGTAATAATTACAGAGTTATGGGATGTGGAAAATTAAATTGAGAGTTTTCAACTTTAGGAATTTTTTGTGTCGAAACTATTCATAATTGGTCAATACGCTCTTCATGTCCCTATCCTATCCCAACATTTTGTTCACTATCAATTAATATTTAATTGAAATGAATACAGGGTGGTTCAGAATTAAGATTTTTGACCACCCTGTATCTATTTCAATTAAATATCGATTGATGGTACATGAAAAGTTATGATAAAGCCAGATCGCCAACTTGTCTATGGTGTTCCAGAGAAGTGAGTGAGTTTGTGAGCGAGGCATCCCCACGAGACGAATTGTTCTTTTTTGAACAGAATCCAGTTTCAGGGTATGTTTGGGTGCTGTACTCCAAATATGGGAACAGTATTCCAGTACAGGTCGGATCTGTGCCTTATAGATCATAAGCAGCTGACTGGAAGTGAAATAGCTCCTGGCCCTAAACAGAAAACCAAGTTTTTGGGATGCACTTTTAGCAATTGATCTCACGTTATTTTCCTAAGAATGGTTATTGCTGATAGTAATACCAAGTATCGAAATGGATGTCTTCAAAGGTATGGTTACTCCTGACAAGCTCATGTTGGGCACAGTGAGATCGGATTTTCTAGAGAAAAGGCATGCTTGTGTTTTGTTTGCATTGAAATCTACCAAGTTATTGGATGCCCATTCGATAATTGTTGCCAAGTCCATATTTATGTTGTCAACATTTCTTCCTCGTTCGTTCTGATTTGCCTGGCTGGTATTGGAGCCCTGGAAGAGGAAGTAGTATGGAGGGTACTATCATCCGCGAAGCTGTGTACTGGACATGAAGTTGCTTCCAACAAATCGTTGATATGGAGTAGAAATAGTTGGTGCTAGAATTGATCCTTGCGGAATACCAACATTTATGATAAGAGAGTTAGATGAATCTCCGTCGACCACTACATGAAGAGACCTGTTTAAGAGAAAACTAGTTAGCAGAAAACATAGCTGGGGAGGCAAGCCATAAGATGGAAGCTTGGCGAGGAGTCCATGGTGCCAGACTCGATCGAATGCCTTGGATAGGAGAGGTAAAACCAAGAGCCCAAAATTACACAGGGGATCTGAAAGGTAGCCTATCTAGTCTTATGGAGAAGGCGGGGCTATCCAAATAAGTCTTAACAATTTTGAGGACAGAGACACAATAGATCTGAAAAGGTAGCGGTGTGGAGGCAGATAGCCCGATGGCCCCATTCTAAATTGTAAATCTAAATCTAGCGGAAGGGACATTTTCGTTCTCTGGAAGGAAACCTATTTCCTCCCGGCGGGAGTTCTTTAGTGAGATAGTAGAAAAATGTTATTTACCTGGCATGCAGACGCATCTGAAGGTCCCCGGGTCGTCCAGACAGGATCCGTCGTTGTGGCAGGGATGCGATTCGCACTCGTTGACGTTGGTCTCGCATCTGGGCCCCGTGAAGCCCTGGGTGCAGTTGCACGCGAAGCTGCCCGGAGTGTTCACGCAGATGCCATCATGTTCGCACGGTGAACCTACAGAAAAAAAAAAGTCAAACCAAATTCGAATAATCGAGAATAGAATTCCATAGTGTATTACAATCTAGAATGAAGTTATAGACAAGGAACAAACACCAATTCATTTTCAAAACGTTTACAATTGGTCTTTTTCAGTGAAAAATGGCATTTCATTATTTCGAAGTACTAACCCTCTAGTTATCTGTCGCAAAGCGTTTTTCCTCAGAGCTCTGAACATTTTTTGGATAATTATTGAGATTTCAAGTCAGTACGACAGATATAGGCCCAGAGATTGCTAGGTTCCTCTCCATTTGGCCAACATGTGTTTATCTTGTTTTTTTTTTTCATTACAGAATTTTGTTTATCAACAGTGTCATCATAGTCTCTCGAAATCAATCGAGTGTCTTTTTTTATCCTTCACTCACGAAAAAGGGAAACTATATTATGTTCGAGAATCATCATACGTGCCTAGAGAGGATAGGGATAGAAGTTAAGTATTCGCATTTGAAGGTTAAGTTTTTGACAAATCAATTCAAGATGTTGCCTTTTTATAGACAAAAGAGTTCTGATAGAAAGTGTTTTGATATATTTCGAGGATGATAAAATATACAAGTGGAGTTGGTAGAAAGGGAAGTCATAATCATTTGTATGATAATAGGTGTACTGGATTGATAACGCATCTTTTATGACGTTGCAGTGACGTATCTATGACGTCCAAAAATCACGTCGGTGTGACGTATCAATTTGGTGGGCTTCGTCATTCAGAAAATTCGTCAAGTTTGCCATTCAGATTTTTGTTGGTTGACAACGAAATGCATGAATGTATGTTACTCAACAAAGTGAAGCTAAATTCGCCAACACCATTTACATAACTATCGAACTATTCTTGCTATACTTACATCTAGCCGACACAAACTACATAAAATTTTATACGAATACGAGTAACTGATCTGATTCTGATGGAGATGCATACTAAAGGGTAGCGTAAAATGACATCGGAAGGATCACTAAGCAGCCTTATGCATAGTCAATATTACAGTCATCAGAGGTCAGTAGTATCACACTATTTCGAGGATTTCTTTTACTTCTTATCACCGCAAATTTTAACGTTCTTTTGACATCATTGTGACGTCATTTCGACGTCATAGTTAGGTGAGTGACTGACGTCAATAAACGTGAGTAATATGACGTCATTGGGCTGTGACTTATTCATACGACGTAAAATCCCGACGTCACCTTGGTCATTCAGCTGACGTAAAAATATGTCACTGAATCATCTGCTTGCCTGAAATACGGCAAAGTACTGTGTGATTCAATATTTTCTGAAGGGTATACATGAAAATAGGTCAGGGCCGTAAAAAATAGTGCTCATACTTCCTCGATAGTGGGATGTCATATAACTATTACTCGTATGTGTTTGGATCCACTTCTAAATTGTTCCTTTCAGATACTATTATATAATGTATGTATCATAAGATCTTGAGCCTAGGAAGAATATATGTATCCATCTTGCGATATCAATATTCATCTCTGTGATTGTTGGTTTTATCTGTAACGCCCACTTATGCATGTATATCTTAGAGACAATGGCTCCATAGATATTTCTTTTCAAATAATATTGCTCTGTGTCTCTCCAGCTCAGCGGGATACTAATAGGCAGTCTTTAATAAAGTCTATAAACACGTTTCGTTGTTTTGAATATGAAAGAAAGCTGGTTGGTAGGTATGATTTATAATAAATAATAATATTGATGATTTGAATATAGCTAACGACATCCATATATTTTGAATAGAAAATTTTGAAAATATTAATAATTAACATACTTTATGTGTATTTACTATGTGATAGTTGAGATATTCAACTTCGAATTCGAGTTTTATGAATTCGAATTTGATAATATTAGTAACATTGTAGGATGAATAATTAGTATTTTAATTGATGACTTCGCAATTTGTCCAATGTAATAATCCTCTGGGAAACAGCAATTAATTCATGGAAGAATACTGGAATTATTTAATATAATATGCAGATAATAAAACGAAATAAATAATGATTGATTACCGTTGTGTAATAGTGAACCTGTGAAGTTAATATACGGTAGCTCGGTAGCAATTGCAAATCGCTAATTATATCCATCACAGTTTTTCATCTCAGCTTTACCAGCGCATAGCAGCCTTATAAATAACCAAGACAGAATAAAACGATAAATTACTAAATAATTAGTTTTCACACCATTTTTGTGTAACCTAATTAGATGAACTATTTATGTGTTCTTCACATTGACAAATGAAAAATACAAGGAAAGATAAGACAATTTATCGAGCTATAGAGGGAATACGTTTAAGGAAACTCATTAACTGTTGAAACAGATACAGGGTGCCTCATATTTCACTTCCCACGCTATCTATTTTTCATCATGTGTAATAAAACTTGGATTTGATTTGGAGCATTTTTATGCAGGCTGATTCATGGAAACTCTTGGTAAGTTAAAGTGGGAGAATGACTTGGTGAACTTCTTTGACATAGGTATCGCCGAATGAATGAGAATGAGAAACTCTTCAGCTGAAATATTTGCAAACTGTTAGGGCTTCCGCTCATACCGGGGGCTACAACTTAGTTATTTCGAATGGAACACCTTGTAGTTGCAATTTTTTTGGGAGACCATTGAAAACAAGACTTGTATACTTAGTATACAATGCTCGTTTAAAGTCCGTTCCCCACTACTAATTCTTGAATCACCTGGTATATCGCAACGAAATTCGGAAGACTCAAATAGGAGATGAAAACCTACTTTTTATGAAAAAACGACATCTCGAAATTTCAAAATAGCGGCTAAACGCCATCTTGATTATATTTTTTGAATGGAACACCCCCCCATATTATTTTCGAAATCTCATAATTGGTATATTCATTTTACTTGATTTTTTGGGATTTTTTCTCCTCGTTTCTATAAAATAAAAATATGTGTATTATTTCAATATATTTGTAGTGAGACAAATCAGATGATTTGACATCGACTTTTTCGTTTCTTGAATACATTTTCCGTCTCTATTGATAATATGCAATTTTAATCAACACACAAATGAAGAAGAAAAATTGTTGATGCAATCGATTAACTGTCAAACAAATAAAACATTTTGTGTAGGTACACCGCCTACTAAGTGAAATAATGATGAAAAAATAGACTGATAGCCCTGTGGATCATCGTATAAGAGGAACAATCTTAGTTTTATTGTTCCAAATGGGAAGATCATGTGATAGGTACATGGCGAAAATAAAAGACAGATAGTTTCTGTACGAGTAGTTGAATTCGAAATAATATGTTCCTATCTTAGATTCCTCAATATCATGACTTATTTTCGAAGGTTTTCATTTTGACTCAAACAAGCTATTGACAACCTGCAGACATTGATCAGAATATCAAAACATTTTGAATAATATCGGTTTACTAATGATCTTCAAATTTCGAAGCCTACCAAGTGTCGATATATCAACGAATTCATGTCACAGCCAACTTATTCTTTTTGAATAAAAAGCAATTCAACAGCGAATTAAGAAATAAATGCCACTTTGTGATACATGGTTGGATAGAGAATTTCAAGGCGAAAAAGATAGACTGAAGAAATGTACAGGGTGACATTTAAAAAAAAAGTTGGGGTCACTTCCGGTCAAACAGGTGGTTGAAAAAAATTGTCGTTAAGTTCGTAAAGTGCGCTACCATTTATTATATAACCCCTGTGAATTTCAAAATTTTATCTCTTCAAATAAAAAAACTACAGGCTGCTACATGTCTCCTGTGTCACCCGGTATATATACTCCGTGAAAAAAATCAAAGTGATCATCACAATTATTCGTATACTGATTAAAAAACCATCGATCAATTTCACTTTAAATTCACGAAACGGATAATGTTCAACAATGCTGTGTCGAATGACGAAGGTCAGTGATCCGAATCGATGGAAGCTACATTATCAACATTTTTTTCTTTATTTAACAATTCCTCCTTTGTGGATAGTCGTGTACCAACTCAAAAAGTGTATCAAATGCTTGAGTTAGCTATGGTCATAAGCTATGCAAACACAAAAAAATAATTAACTTCTTTCTTATATTAGATTCCTTTCGCTATAGAGAAAAAATGACTCATTGTTCGTCGGTTTGTGTTTGTTTGTGATACTAACACAAAAAGTAGCAATTGAACCAGTCGAGGTGTTGAGAATATCCATCAGACTTGAGGTATATTGTTAATCATAGTTATATACCAAAGTAACGGTCAAGAAAATAGCGGATCATTTATTCAAGACCTCCAAGAAAAATGGTTGAGCCTATACAGGGTGTTTCTCAAAGACATGCTAATTTTTGAAGGGGTGATTCTCTGACTCATTTTAAGAAGAAAACGTATGTCCTAAAAGTCTCAACTTTTGAGATACAGGGTGATGAAGTTTTGAAAAATATTCAGTTTTTTGATGATAACTAAGACAATATTGTATACATCTTTTTGAAATTTGGTACACGTCTTTTATGCATCAAGGTGCATTTTCTGATGTACAAAAATTTTCATTTTCTCTACCAGTGGCACCGTTACGGGAAAATATTGTTTATATTTTACTTAAAAGTGAGCAACGATGAAAAATTTTCAAATTTCATACAATGCTATAAAAGGCTATTTAATTATGCACAAAAAAGATCCTCTTGTTGATACTCGATAGAACGCTTCGTTTTCGAGAAAAAACGAAAAATCGAGACCAGACTTCAAATTTCAAAAGCTGTACAGGACAAAAATAATCTATGCATATTTTCAACATTGACACCCTGTATTTCAAAAGTTAGGACGTTCACGACATAATATGTTCATATGAAGTTTTATTCTTGAAATGGGTCGAAGAATCGGCATATCATTAGGAAACACCCTGTATAATAAGTATACGATTCCATTGATATGAAGAAACTTGATTCAAAATAAATTTGCAGCAATGATTCAGTTTTGTTATTTAAATATAGTCGATTATAAATAAATACAAAGAAGCTCAGTCATTTCCACGAATGTTCATAAAATAAACAACAATGGTAGATGACGGGAGAAAAACAATTACTTTCCTGGCTAATGCCACACAAAACATTGAATTACATCCTTCCGAAATCTATGCATCGATACGTATGAACGAATAATAGGCTTGTTCGCGTTCATAATAAAAACAGTCCAAAACCATCAGGAGCATGCGCAATTTCACAGAACAGTACGAATATTTCATGTTCCGTGGAACTGCGCATGCTTCTGATGGTTTCGGACTGTTTATTTTTCGAACGCGAACGAACCTAATGCAAGTGGCCCTTTCCCTAATGCCGATTGATTTCGATTTAGCCAGCAGTGTTGCCAACAGTCAAAATTTCAAATCACCAGATCTGTGAAGTAGAAATCACCAGATTTCACAAAATCTGAAATAGGTACCTAAATTTATAAAAAAAAATTGAGAACTAGAGTACATTGGGCAATTCTGTATGAGAAGACATTGAACATAGTATTATTATTTGAAAAAAAAACCTTCTCATTTCCGAATATAAAAATAAGGCAGCTCAGTCGAAAGCACCATAGTTAAAGGTATTACCAATAAAAAAAAGGTACTTACATGCTCGCTCATTGAAGTTTATTAATATTTTTGTGATTTGCATTTTATTTATCAAATTATCACCAATTTCATAATTGTGTTTTTTGTTTCGGTTCTTGTTTTAGTCTTTAGGTTCTCACTCATCTTCTTCTATCTTATTGGCTCTATGGGATTATATGTGAAAAATCACCAGATTTCACAGTTTCATTGATAATAATCACCGAATTACCAAATTAGCAAATACATCACCAAATCTGGTGATTAATTACCAACATTGGCAACACTGAGCCATGTTAACGCAACGACA
This sequence comes from Phaedon cochleariae, assembly GCA_918026855.4. NCBI lineage: Eukaryota > Metazoa > Arthropoda > Insecta > Coleoptera > Chrysomelidae > Phaedon > Phaedon cochleariae. Next base: position 26,964,411 of record OU896718.1, on the reverse strand, counting down.
CCTACAGACCGCTTCAACGCCATCTAGACCATATGGAAGGAAAGAAACACTCCACAACTGAAATACCCAAGAATCGGACTTAGAGCTTTGTTGTATTTATTTAACCTTTCTTTCCACTTGTTGTCTCTCGATTTCTCAATTCTCTCATTGCAATATTACATGACCAACTATGATCTATAATAAGTGCAAAAAAGCAATAAGTAATCAGTTTTTTTTTTTTACTAAATTATGAAGAGATGGTTAGATGGTTATATTTTTCACTGTGTGATTGTACCAGCCTGTTTTAGTTTCAGCCTTTTTTTGCCCAGAATGGTGATTATTATCAATGATATGAAGCTATTCAAAATTTAAGACAGCCCCCTGTAGCTTATGGAAATTAAACTCATAATATGTATATTTTTCATGCGGTAGCCAGCTGCTTTAGAATATAAAAGTTCAATAAAATTCGGCAAATTTACTGTTCACTGCCAGTCTTATTCAAAATTATTATACTCAAATTTGTACTTCTTCGATACTAAAAAAAATACGAATCCAGTGATTTTTAATAAGTAGGCAGGTTTATAGTAATATACCTTATATCGAAATGTTTATTGGGAAGCTGAGCTACATGCGAGCAATTCATCTCATCTCGATAAAATATCCCGACTTTATTTTCACATAATCGTAATTGAAGGATATTAATGTAACTAGCTGATTCTGGTGTAATATCTCAGTGTTATTGTGAATGCAAATCTGTGTATTAATTATTGAAGGCATGTTAGCAATGTACGCTGAGCTTCACGTTACTATAAATTGTGTTATTCTGGCAAATTAGTAGGATAAATCATGATGTTTCTGTTACAGTACTTCCGAGCTTGATCAATTAATTCTGCGGACAGTCACCTTTCAAGTATGTCTCTTCGCTGGTCATACCGGGATATACAGGGTGTCCGTGGAAAGGAGGTCGATTCGTTAATTTTGGACCCCCATCATATTCGATAAGCAGAGAGAAAGACATCGTCAAACACATATAATACAATTATGGTTAATATTGAATATAAAATGTTGTAATCAGAATCCATCAACTGCAAACATCAATGTATCGGTCGACGTGGTTGAAGTGGTAGGATATCAATTATTGTTACTAGAGTAACTTGAATAGAAAAAAATTAAGGTACTCCAAACATATTTCAGTACACTAAATACCTTCATGAAGATGAGCTGACTAAACTCAATATCTTTCGGATTATCTTCTAGAAATTACTATATTGGTATAATATCTCAGAAATTAAATCCGGAAATCAGTAATTAATACAGGGGGATCAGTGGGTAAGTATTGATCTCCCTACCCCATATCCTGGTTATCCGACAATTGATTTTCGTTGTGTTTCTCCCAAAATATTGGTTAGTACCTACCTACCTGTATATTTATATTAATATCTAATTGAATACTAAATATATTGGGATTGAGGTAGTCTTGAATTTCAAACTCTGCAGTCTTATCTATCAGGTATTTACATTTTATATGCAAAAAAATAATATGAATCGGGGATTAACTCCATTTGTTTTATTTCTGGAATAATTGGTAGCGTAGCAAATGTTAATACGGACTTGATCTTGTTTAATGATCGTGTTTGATTCATGGAGACAAATATATGTAAATTTGAATCATGCAGATGAAAATATACCTAATACCCACTTATTCAGCAGAAAAGATATCGAGTCGTTATAACAATTCAAGCTGTGAGACATTTGTTACAGAACAGAATATATTAATACTACCCGAACTTAACAGTGGCGGCTCGTGAATATTCAAAAGGGGTAGGAATTTTTGATCGAAAGGTTAAAAAGTGCGTTGCGGTCTCCAGTTTAACCATGAATTATTGTAGTAGGTATCTATTTCTTACGGAAAAATCCTTTAGAATGTTATCAAGAAACGAACAGAAAACAAAATAAATGAAACACAAATTGTATCTGCCTGCACAAAAAATATCAAATTCATTGAAACTTTTAGAAAATTTATCTCGTCTTCGATTTCAAAATATCCGTGTTATCCAAAAATTTCCGGTAATAATTGAAGCTCTTGTGGTACTATAAGTGAAAATTGTCTGATAATTTTATACATTTACCATACCACATGCGTATATATACACTAATTGTATGGGCGACTGAACTGATCGTGAATAAATGGCATTCAATTACCTCAATATGTCGTTAGGGATCTGAATTATTTTGAATTTCAGAGCTAATTTCAAACGTACCGTCATTGCCTCCATTTGGTCATGTTCTGAGATACGTCGGATTCATTCTGACGTCAGTGGTTATGCTGATTCCTCATTGGTCAGATAATCTTCCATTCCCACTCATGAAGCAAAGTAGTCAAGTCACCAATTATAATTTGCAAGTCATGTCGTTGAACAAAACTACATTCAAATTGAATATTTCATTATAGTTATTCATTTGTGACATTTTCGAGCAACCATTTCATCAAAATATTTATTATACTACATAAAAAAATATCATGTTGGCGACATGGCAACATGTGCTGAATGATGAGAACTGACAAGACAACACGCCCACAATCTTTACCGTGTTGTCACGTTTACCAGACGAAATAACCGCTAGTGTGAATGAATATAGTTATTATTTACACAAATTTATAATGAGGATATAAGCCAGAAGCCACAACAGTTATGAATCAATAAAGAAATAACATTTTCAAAGTTTCCATTCGTATGTCAACATATATACATACTAAGACTTGATGTCAGTTGCTTTTTGCTGTTTGCTTGTTTAAACCCCTTGATTGGGTGAAAGTATTGAAAAGGAATATTCTCAGATATATTCATGAACACAAAAAATGGATATTTATATAAAGAAATACATTGAGAATTCGCATTCTCCATGTGATGAAAATATTAATTCTTTCTCGGTTTATTCAACAGAAAACAACTACTTTCCTGGCTATATGCCACGACGAATATTGAATTACATCTATCTATCTATCACACACGATAAGAATTTGAAAACAAAATCTTCTGAAATAGCAGCTGATCTCAGTTAGGATGAATAATAAAGGTTCTCCAAGACATACGGAAGTAGGTATAAATGGACTTCAGCGCTCGACTCAACTGCAAGTTCTTCGTTTCTTGTTGGTTTTAAATTGCAATAAGGTTCTTTTCGATACTCGCTCAGTTTATAAATTGTGGGATCCGCTCTTTTTCTCAATACGATCCTATTCTTCAATATCAAATCTTCCGTTCTGAAGTGTACCTGATAAAAATGCGTTGAAAAATGTTCTATATCCTACCAAGAAATTTGAATACCTCGAAATTTTGTGGCCTGAAAGTATATTCCATGCCGGCCGCATCATATTCTGTTTCCATTTTTGTAGAATTACGTTATTCTAATTCTCTCAATTTGTCAAACCTTCGATATTTATGTCATGTACGTCCGTGTACTGTCAGTTCCCGCTTTTTCCATCAATTTATTTGTGGTTACGCCTGATTGTCAGTGCTTGTCATAGTGTCCGTACTCTAATGGGTTGCGTGCAAGAACTGTCAGATGACCGACCCTGGAGGCAAAACATATTTGTTTACAAGTGATCGAAATAGTTTTCCACAATTATTTTGGAATATGAATCGTATTTTTCCGCTATTCATCAATTCGCTAATGCCATCACATTGTGCTGTTGTAAAATGCACAAAAACTGCAGCGGAAGATGAAGAAATCCGGATGGTACATTATGATTCAAAAGTAAGTACCTACTATAGTCACTCACATAGTTTTCATTTTTGAAATTTGGTATTTCTCTGATTTCTCATCGGAGTTCCTTCTGCAATAGGATCAGCTAATAGAAATATACCTGAAATTTCTAGAATAATGCAAGAAGATCGGATTTATGCAATCAATCGGTAGGACTGGTCTGACATGCTGACGATCGTGTGTGTTGTAGACATTTTCAATCTATTAGCAGCATTAGCTTGTATGCACAATGCGAAGACATGCTTGAATTAATGAATAACGCAAGAAACACGATTCGTATGCCAAAATATTGTGAAAAACTATTTCAACCTTTTGATTCCTCTGTAACCAAATAAAAAAGTGAGGTTGTGTTTCAATAATTCACAGAAGAATGAGGTTGTGTTTCAATATTTTGCCTCCAGGGTCGGTCTTCGTGCACGCGACCTATACACAAAAAACGTCAAAACAGCAGTGTCCTAGTGTCAAGTACATTTAGGAACTATAGGAAAAACGATTATAAAAGGTTATCATATCTGTCTCTGACAGTGTGTGGGTGAGTGTGTGGTGTTTTCTTCCTATACCTTGTTCGCATTCGTCAATGTCCTCGGAACAGTCGATTCCCTTGTAACCGGAAGCGCAACTGCAAGTGTACGATCCGTTGATGGGACTCGTGTCGCAGATCGCGTCCGCGTGACAGGGGTTGCTGGTACAGGCGTCGTCCAAGTGACACAGAAGACCTGCAAATGAAAAAACAAACGAGTCACGACTATTCTGCGGAACTCAAAACATTAAACAAGGTGGTACATTTCTAGAGAAACGTAGAAGGCATGCTCTTATTTCCTCCGGAAAACTCGACGCAAGGCTATTGCGTATTGAATTATATCAGTAATAATTTCGTAATTTCCATAATGAAATGAATTTTCTGAATTTCAAATTTGAAGCATGCTTTCAAATTAGGAGACAGTTTTCAGGCATCCCTTTTCATTTTTTCCTTAAAAAACGATGAGTTTTCCCGGTTGTAACACTTCGAAGGTATTACTCAGGTCACAGAGGCTCTGAAATCTTTGTTTTGTTAGAGAAATTAATATATCTAGAAAAAATAGTACACATTGACTTTGAGTACGATTCTGTTATACTGATGTCTGTTGTAGCGCGTCGCTGTAAATCTGAGACCAGTATTATTGTCAACTTTTGGGCGCCCCTAAAGTTAATAGCGTATAGTCAACATCAAAATCTGGACGAGTCCCAGCCCATACGGCCTAATAGTTCGAGTATAGCATTGTCGATAACATTTCACGAATTTTTGATTACACAAGCCGGGGCCCCTGTAGCCCGGGGGCCCAGTACCTATCATTTATACGGCTGACACGGCTTTGCTGTCAATTAATGTCATCAAAGATTTTTTCACCGCTAGCTATAAATTATTATTTACTCCTTTTCGAGACGTGAAGTTTGTTTTTACTACGAAGGTAGTTTTCGTAATTCCATTAACCACTAGACATAGCCACGTCTTTTATATTTAACTTGAATTCTCTGTTCTGGTGCGAGAGTCGCAGGAATAATGGCACTCGAATTTAGTTGGTATTTTTCAATAATGACTTGTCATAATGCTGTCATGGTCATCACTACTACTTAGAATTCAATTAGAATTGAGATAAGTGCTTTCATAGTGACAGAGGTCCATATCTCAGTTTTATAGAACTAGAATGATTGAAATGTATTGCTGGTGGTGGAAAAATTGTAATATACACCTTGGTAGTGGAGAATAGTATTGCCACAGGACCTTATACCGCTCGGCTGAAGCCTCGGGATATGATCGTTGTCCCTGGGTAGTACTAATATTCTTTACTACCTTGGTGTATAAAGAGTTATTTTAAACCACTAGCTATAGAACATGGCATTATTTACTCCTTTTCAAGGCGTGAAGTGTATTTTTCGATACCAAGGTAGTTTTTGTCATTTTATGAACTACTAGTCAATAAAGAGATAGCCCACATCTGTAATAATTAACCCGAATCAACTATTCTGATGCAAGATTTGCAGGAATGGGACTCAAATCTAGTAGGTATTTATCAATAACTGCTGCTGCTGTCATGTTTATGGCTATTCGATTTGAATTGAAATTGAAAAGAAGTGCTCACATAATGACATGTCCATATTTCAGTTTCACAGAACTTTAATGATTGAACTATACTGCTAGTGGTGAGAAGATATTCAATATACACCTTGGTAGTGATAGTTATTTATGTATCAAGGGAAAAGGATCATAAAAGCGAGCATAAAAGCAAGTTACGCCCCGAAATTCATACAACATTTTATGTACGATCCGGTATATTTGATTTTTCATTGTGAATACCTCTTCACCTCTCAGGAAAGATAGAAATACATTATGGCTGCAGTGAGGAATGTCATTCATGGAATCAACGTTACCATGTAACTCAGTCGAATCAGCGTTGGGGATGCTATTACAACTACTGTACTAAATACTAAATCTATTACTCTTGCACATTGCTTAGTACTCTATTACGACAACTGATAAAACCTCTATACACGTTCTTCGATTTCATCAATTATATTATCAAACTTTCAATGAACCCGGTCCAACTTTTACGTGCTCACTGTATAAGAATTCTCCTTTTAGAGTATTTATTTTGTTTTGTTTCACATTTTTATTATTGACTGAGTTATTTATTTTATTCAATTTTTCGTTATAGTAGTTATTAAGTTTTTATATTGTTTCAAAACTACCCAAATAAAGTTTCATTTCCAATATTCCTATATTTTTTCATCACTTGTCGAATCTAGTACGATCTATTAAAATTGCGTGCTAGATTTTAGAACGAAGGATCCCTGATGAAAACCCAGCGCTGAGTCGAATTTGTGTCATTGATATGGCTGATACGGCGGTAGCTACATCAATTCAAATTCAAACGCGCACTAAAATGTCGGAAGAAAATACAAGTTCAACATAAAAATCTAAGATTACTGATGTAATAGTGTCAATGGCATCGGGCACTTATTCCTATTCCGATGTATCTATCACAGTAAAATCTGTGCTGTAGGTGTGGCACAGAGATTTTCTTGTTCGAGAGTTGAGCGAACTCACCATCTTGCCTACCAACAACGTTCGAGCCACTTCCAAACCTTCTATTTTAGAATAATGGTAGGTGAATGACGATGCACAAAGGGAAACTCTTGTTAGACAATACGCGTTGTTATTTCGATGTCTTGTTAAAAAATAAGTTATTCAATACCCCAGCCAGAGGAATAATGCTCTGTTTCTTTTCATCGGGTGAATAGAAGTTGTAATGATGAGGCTTCATACAGAGTGTTATTTAAGTATATGGCCAAACTAAAAGAGGTGATTTCTTAGGCGATTCTGAGACAAAAAGTTCTTATGGACATAGGTCCGGAAATGCATAGTTTTCAAGTTACACAATGTCGAACTTTCTTGGAAAAAAAATGTTGTTTGTAAATCTCAAAACGACCAAACATGCTCCTGATTATACTACAAAAAACACTGCCAAATTTCAACAGTATTGGCTGATTGATTCTCGCGATATTCACGAATAACCGATTTTTCTTTCAAGTTTGACACTCTGTATCATGAACTTTTCATCTTGGAATCAATTGAAAAATTACCCGTTGAAGTTTGGCTACCCACTTAAATAAAACCTTGTATGGGTATGTACCTATATGATCTAATAAGATGTAGTCAAATTCAACTCGTCGAGCAGTACTCTTTGGGACACACTGTGAATTATCACAATTTCATTAGGGCTTTTCTAATACTCTTCAATGAACAAATATGCGAAATAGTCGATCACCACACAGCAATAACGGAAAAAAAGTTAAAGTAAGAGCATAGCGCAAAGCATTTCTTATCTTCAACATTCTTCATGGGCCAGAACCCTTCTGCAGGATCAGCAGCAGTACTTAGAACAGATTAGAAAAACTGAACAGATACACATAACAACAAAAGATAGAACGCATACGGTTGAGAATGGAACCCAATAGCAAAAGCCGATAAATTCTCGTTTTTTTAGGTATTTGTAGAAAGATCATTGAAACTATGAAAACCATAAATAAATATAAGGTGAGTCTTTAAATATCTCTTCAACCCTACTTCGCGTAATGATGTGAATATTTTTGCAAACAAGCGCCGTAATTGATAATGGGCTTATATCACAAAAAAATTTTATTTCATAATTCGATAGAACCCACCCAAACTAGCTCACCACCGCAAACCGTTTCTTGCTGTGAGCTCCCTACGTTTTATAAAAAATTATTGAAATCCCCGATTTTTGGGACCTCTGAAAACGAGGCGATGATGTGACGTCAAAACCCTACTACTGAAACAAGACTATTCCAGACCAAGATGAATGATACATGATCTCTGACAGGTGAATGGGGAAGACCACTGATTTTTCAAAACGACATTATCGTGAACTCTATACTGAAAAACTACCAGTGAATTAATTTTGATTTTTTTCATTCATGCTAAGACGATGAAACAAATAAATTAGTATATGTCCATTTCAAAACACACAATTCCTGCGCCATTTGAAATTTCATCAATTCATTGGTGTGACAGGTGCGACGTCTTAGTCCCAACACGCCTATTGTCCTTGAACTGACCAATTACACTGCAACACTGCAGAATGACGAGGTATCAGAGAGAGATAGCTACAGTTCGGGACTAATACGTCACGACTCCACCATCATATTTGGCTGTTTGAAATATCGAATGAAATATGCTGATTTCAAAACGACATAGATTCGATTCCCTTCAACTTCAACTCATAATATTGATTGTACATGAAATGTAAATCATGATTCTTCGATTGAAAGAGGTTTGCATGGATTTCTTCCCTCAGTGGTCTTCCCCATTAGCGCGAGATCACAGTTGAAAGAACTATTATATCAGCTGCCTCAGTCTTCGTCGGGCGTTTGCTATTTTCTTTTAACTATGGCGAGATGAGGTTTCTACGTCATAAGGGGGCCCGTTTTCAGAGGGTACTATTATTTATGTCCAAAAATAAATAATTCCAGTTGATTTTTCGATCGAATTATGTCGTCAATCATTATTTATGTATAAAAGGATTATTATTAACATGGTTTGAGTTAAAACTTCTACTATGGTGTACACGCCCATTTAACGATTTGTAATGCCAAATACGTTCTACTATTAGTAATCTATAGGAAAATAGTAATAGAGGTAGAAACATTTTTATAACAATTATGATTCTGCATCAATTTCGGATTCTGCTGAGCACATATTCGCCATCCAATTTTGCTCGAGCACGCGATTTTTTAATGATGTACATTCCGACTGCAAATTGATCCCTAGAAATTCCTCAGTAATTCTTGCTACGCAACATTCGCTCGATCCCACGTCTTTTTAGCTCGAAGTCATCAACAAACATTTGTCAAAACTGTAACAAAAATGATGGTTGTGGAGAAATGTACCGACCGACAATGATTTTGCCCAGCCCACACAGGGTGTCTACACCAACTGAAACAATTGAATCGAATATTGTAATAATGGACTTATTTTTTAGTTAGCTTCATTAGCTTCATTACTATAGACTGGATTCGATAATTAACTAAATACCTGCCAATTATTCTGATTGCAGTTGCAGTTCAGTAGTTCACATTGCAAAATTTAAAGAGTTCCAAGGACATCTTGTTTCATACGCTGACGATACTGCAATTTTGTTTACTGATAAAAACTGGGATAATCTGTATAATAAATCTGAAGAAGGACTTACAAAAATCTCACAATGGCTCGAATATAGCAGTAAATTTTTAACATTCACCACATATGCCGACACACAACCAAACAAAAACAATATTATGCTCCATAACAAAACATGTTCTCAACCAAACTGCAACTGTCCATCTGTCCATCTATTCAAAAAATCGAAAAAATTGAATATCTTGGCGTAATTGTCCACAACACCTGAAATGGAACGATCACGCGGTATATGTAAACAACAAAGCAAGGCAATTGATTCGAAAATTCTACATATTTAGATGCATACTAGACAAGCGAAGCCTGAAACTTATATATAAATCTTTAATTCAACCACAATTTACATACTGTATACTAATATGGGGAGGAACTTATAACAGTGCTTTGCAAATTTTGAAAACTACTCAGAACTGTATACTGAAAATAGCCTTCAAAAAAGACAAATATTTCTCCACGGATAAGCTTTACGAAGAACTTGACACCTTCGATATTGACAAACTACATATGTACCAATGCTTGTTATATATCCATAAAATAACAAAACCAATTATAAATCACAACAAAACTATTCCAACCCGATCTATCACGAACCAATCACTTGATGTACCCCTATTTAGGAAAAGTCACTCCCAACGCTGCCTCTTTTATATAGGACCAAAATTATATAACAAATTGCCACTTCAAATGAAACAAATATATAAACTCAAATCCTTCAAATACGAAATCAAAAAAATTATCAATGAAAATAGAATCTACTTATAAAAAAAAAATCCTTTTTTACTCGTTTATCATTTATTCGCCATTCATTATTAAGAAACAATTTCTTTTTCTATCGAATGTCAATATGCCCTGTTAGTTTGCATCTCTCCTGAGAATCCTATCAAGTTCTGACACTAAAAACGAAAACAAAAACCAAAATAGCAAATAACATTACTTTTCCTCGTACAGAAATAGACACTACAAGCATTTAAGCTTAGGTAATTTCTGTACAGGATTACATAATCTGTAATAGTGATATATTTTGTAATAACGACTATCATGGAATGAATAAAGTTTGATTTGATTTTGATTTTGAGTTCGAAACTTGAAACCCGAAAACCTGATAAATCTGAATAATTTACTTATAACCATTGCTTACTTTCAAAACTTTTGCCTGATAGTAAACCGAGTAGTAAACTGATATGAGTATATACATCATTACAACCCTAGACTTAAAATTTTGCATCCAGTTGAAACCGTTTCCGACAAAAATTTGTTTTGTTTCCCGCAAAGTTTTTTTCCCAGGAATATACTTGTAGAACAGAGTCAAAAATAACTTTAGCAACCAGTATTCCAGGCTAAACCAAGGGTTTGTAACTCGGTTTGTAAGTAAAGCCTACATTTTCTTGGCCCCTAATAGAGGTCTGATCTATAGCATTGACCACTGGTTTATTACCCCTGGTTCAATGTAGGCACCGTATGTGCCTTCCTTCACTAGGCCTCCTCTCAAACTCAGTTTGAAGGAGTAGGTGACGTAATTCACCTTCATATAAAATCTGGCGCGCGAGTTCCGAAACAGGTCACAGAAGGTTCCCAGCGAGCACAAAAACATCTCAGAGATGTTAAAAGTACGAGATTTCGAGACATTGAACCTCCTCTGCGTTGTTCTGTTCACACATGAATAGAACTATTATAGAACAGTCAATGTCCGCCGCAGGCGGCAATTATCGAGATGTCCTTGATATGTCACAAAACTAACTACCTTCTCCCTAGTTCTTTTTAAAGCCTTTTCATGGACACAACAAAACATTTTCAACGCGTCTTGCGCACATTAAATCGCTGTAAAAAAAACATTTTCGAGGTACTTTTCTGAAGCCTTTTGTCAAAATGAACTTTTGCATTAGGATTCCATTTCCCTTGAATGAAAAAATGCATTAAAAATAGATTGAACATAAAAATATTTTCTTGATATGAAATTACCTTCTTAATCGGTTTCTGAGTAGTGCTTACTACACGCAAACATATAATTGGAAATAGGTTTCCCAAATGTTCTCCACAATGCATAATTTTGTAACTGCGGAGAAGCTGTGTATTGATAAATTCGTACTTTTATATATTGGTTATTATTGATTACACTGAGGCACCGAACAACACATCTTGCATCTGATGGTCATTATTACAAACTAAATAAGTCTTCTAACACAATAAACTTCACCAAATTCCTTTCTGTTCGTTAGCAGCGTGATGTAAGCGTGACACGCTGCAAACGCGAATGCCAATTGCGAACAAGAAGAACAAAATCGAAAACAAATCAGAATTCATCGTATTGTGACGTGAGCATGAGACGTTGTGGTGGGGCAAACAAAGAAAGGGCACAAAAGAACAAAAACAATACTTTCAATATCCTTCTAAGACCTCTTTGGGAAGTGAATATTACGCCTCAAAAAAACATCCTCATGCTTACATTTCTAAAACATCCCAAAACATCCCAGGGATACCTCTCAGTAGTCAAACAAATAAATGCCACAGAAGAACAAAAACAATACTTCAATATCCTTCAAAGACCTCTTTGGTCAGTGCATATTACGTCTCAAAATAACATCTTCATGCCAACATTTTCAAAACATCCCAGGGATGTTTGTGCTCGCTGGGTTTTGTCGGAAATATGCCAAAGTAAAGGCCTCAGACATAAAGGTCTTCAAAATATACCAAAAAACTAATCTGCGGGGCGACTCCTGTAATTTTTCACACACAAACTAATACATATAGGTATAACACAAAGACGAACATTGATTCAGAGATTTTTGACGTGGATATTTTTCCATTTTTTGTACAGAGAATAGTGCAAAGCGCTTCCCTGAGGAACAACTTTGTGACCCTTTTAGATGGGTTGAGACAAAAATAATGGACTAATCCAATATACAGTGTGTCCCAGATACAGTCGGTTGAAATGTGAATCGTTAATATTTGTATTTCTTTTTTTTTTTGCTAACGCGACAGAATTACCAATAGTATTGTTCTCCTTATCAAAATTAGACAAGTTAGAAGTATAATAATCGTGATACTTATGATGCACTGAATACAGTAATTCCGAATTACACATACTTAGTAATTTGAACGTCACCGAAATGATCGATCTACTGAATAAGTAATACCTTATTCGGAAAATGCCAGAAAGGAACCAGATAATTTAATTACATGTTACAAAAGTCAAATGAATAACGAAATAAGAGGTGGTTTAACAAAATCAGTGCAATAACCGAATATCCGACTCAATGTTTATAATTTAGGTACTTTTTTAATTACACACATCTTATACCCACTTATACCATCGCACCGAGTGCTTGGATGCGCAAAATTTTAATCGTTACGTTTCATTTAGATGCTGGGTGAGTTCAGAATACGATTTTTTTAATGATACGTTTCACCGATATAGGTACCAGTATCACAATTTCCGGTCCGAAGGTAAAATGCAGATAAAAAGTTGTAAATGATCGGAGCATCAATGCAAAACCGCTTGTGCAAATATAAAGTCGCCAAATACACTCACAAATTCCAACATGCAAGGCGGTCGAGAAAATGTATCTATATGTATATTTCGAAGATTTGTATCAATTAAAATGGTCATCCTAAATCGAGAATGGTGCAATGAGAAAAAACTTTGTGACTGTGCGCATTATGAATATGGGTCATCCCTATAATGAAATAATGATAGAACGGTGATAATATAACGAAGAAAAAACAATAAAAAACACCAAGTGGGTCGACCACAACATTATTTCAAAAGAAAAACCAAGTAGCTCAAAGTCGGTCGACTTCACTTTATATAAAACAAATTATTTAATGAAAGGTGTGTAACTAGTTTCGGCCACAGGCCATCATCAGACACACAAAAAATTGATATAGTAATATAGTACCGAAAAGGGAAGAAAACAAAAGTTATGGAGCAAAAAAAGTCGACTAATACTAACCTCAGTATCCGCTAATAGTATACAAAAAACTATCATCTTGGTATTGCCTTTAGATGGCTATAGCCCCCTAGGGGTCATTTTTTGACCTCTGTTCACATCAACTTTTTTCACTATTCATGTTCGTAGGATCTGCATTCAGAATCTATCCATGTAATTTCGGGAAAACCTGTTTTGGGCGTCGTTATGCACCAGCAATTCATAAAATAAAAAGACTTCTTTTGTATTAAATATGTTTTCACGTGTTTCGCCTGACGTGCATCTGCAATAGAAACTGCCCCCCTCCCCGGTCGATGCACGTGGCGCCGTTAACACAAGCGGCGCCGTTAAAACAAGCCACGCCGTTATAACGTGTTCGTGCTGGTGGCGAGAATTATTACAAGAAACTCTCACCTAGTTCGTGCCATTAGATGGCTATAACTACAGTTTAAACTGTGACTGTGCTATAACCCCATAAGAGGTTCTTGCTGGACCCATGTTTATATAAACTATTTTTACTATTTTTGTTCCCAGAATCTGCAGCCAGAATCTTTCTATGTAATTTCAGAACCCCCTGTCTATAGTACTATCCGCTAGTAGTATACAAAAAACTATCAACTTGTTCCTGATTTTAGATGGCTATAACCCGCTAGGGGTCATTTTTCGACCTTTGTTTACATCAATTTTTTTAACTATTCTTGTCCCTAGAATCTGCAGTCAGAATTTTTCCATGTGATTTCGGGACAACCTGTTTGGGGCGTCGTTATGCACCAGCAGTTCATAAAATGAGAAGACTACCTTTGTAGTGAATACCTTTTACCCTTTTACCTAAGTAATAGCAACGGTAGTTTTTTCTATTCTTGGTCGTAGAAGTCGCTAGTAGTGTACTCTGTTACCAAATACCATGATACTAACATGTTTTGCACGAAGTGCATCTGCATTAGAAACTGCCCACCCGATCGATGCACGTGGGCCATTAAAACAAGCGGTGCCGTTAAAACAAGCGGCGCCGGCGCAATCGACAACTTTCGCCGAACAGTCGGCGCTTGATGTCTACCTGTTGACGCAGTATACATGACAAGCCGCCGACGCTGTTCGTGCAGATGGCGCCGTTCTGTCATATACCGACGGCCACTTCATAGGCATTTTTTTCAATATCGATATAGATAGAATCGATATTTAGTTAACGCACATGAATTTAAGATCCCCAAGATGAAATTTCTCGATACTCGATAATAAACTATTTCCCAACATGTTACGGACTCTATGGGATGGTGGAGAAACAGTTTTTCATGTTCTTCGCCGTAAATACCAGATATCTACTAACCTGTTTTGCTTGACGTGCATCTGCAATAGAAACTGTCCACCCGATCGATGCACGTGGCGCCATTAAAAGAAGCGGCGTAGTTAAAATAAGCGGCGCCGTAAAAACAACCGGCGCCGTCAAAATAAGCGTCGCCGTTAAAACAAGCGGCGCCTTTAAAACACGCGGCGCCGTTAAAACAAGCGGCGCCGTTAAAAAAGTGGCTCAGCCGCTAACGACGATGTTCGCCAAACAGTCGGCGCCCGTCCACAGGTTGACGCAGATGCACGACAAGCCTTTGACGCTGTTTGTGCAGATGGCGCCGTTTCGTCATATACCGACGGCCACTTCATAGAATTTTTTTTCAATGTACCGTCATAACAGTGATCACGTAACATGGCTCAAAATCGATTTTTAGGTGAATGTATTTAAGATCCCCGAGAAAAAATGTTTCGATACTAGAAAATAAACTTGTTACAGACTTTATGGGATGGTGGAGAAACAGTTTTTCATATTCTTCGGTAAATACCACATATCTACTAACCTGTTTTGCCCGGCGTGCATCTGCAATAGAAACTGCCCACTCGGTCGATGCACGTGGCGCCGTTAAAACAAGCGGCGCCCGCGCAATCGTCGATGTTCGCCGAACAATCGGCGCCCGTCCACCCGTTGACGCAGATGCACGAGAAGCCGCCGATGCTGTTCGTGCAGGTGGCGCCGTTCTGGCACACCGACGGCCGGGATGAGCACTCGTCGACGTCGTGCTCGCAGAAGGGCCCCGTGTAGGTGGAGGGGCACTTGCAGGAGTAGGTGTTGACGGCGTCGAGGCAGGTGGCGCCGTTAAGGCACTGGTGGCCGGGGCAGTCGTCGATGTTCTCGTCGCAGTTTTGGCCTCGGAATCCTGGAAGAAAGAAGTAGTTGTCATCATATATACTGGAAGTGATTGAGCATTTTTACTTATAATATCACGAGAGCTTCAATAAGGCGAGGGAGAATTTTCTAAATATTCGTGTTCGAGAAAAAAATCCCGGGTATTAATTGAAGCTAAAGTGGTATTCGGTAAGAAAATTTCACACTGGAAAATCATATTGCAAGTATACCCACATAATATTATATGGTAAACTGCTGATAAATGATTTTTATTTAACCTATAAACGCCAAAAAATTTCCAGTGTAATTGCATGCTCCGTCCCCTAAGGAGGAGGAAAACCTTTTCGAGAAATTTGTTTAGTTGCTATGGTAACGATACGAAATACAGGCTTTAAATTGATCGAAAATGTTTGGTGTGAAATTTTCATGATAATCACAAAATTCAAATTTGGTCAGCCGACAAACAGTTTTGGACGTGTATCTTTGCCCACATTCTATAACTGGTTTGAATAAAATAAATAGCAATACATCCCAGAAAACAGGGGCGAAATATCAACAACTCAGAGATATCGAAATTGAGATGTTCTCGTGATGTTATTTTGTTACCATCTTTGCGATATCATACTGCGATACTTCCACGGGAAATGTGCTTCGGAAATATCTGCTATCATCCCTTCACTAGCAATACCAGTCAGACGAACTAGACAAGCCCAGTCAGCACATCTTTTCGTTGTCAACCTCGAAAGATGTCGAACAGCACTTTATCAAAACTCCTTCATCCATAGAACGGCTAGGCTCTGGAATTCATTGCCTGAGGAAGTATTCCCAACAACATATAATCTCAAGAAGTTCAAAAAAAAATTCCAATACCTACCTCCTATCCCTATCCTCCCTAGGAACGCACGATGTTCTTCGAACATTATAGGGATTCCCTTTCGTGCGCTCCAAGCGATAAAAAAAAATATAGGCTGATTCACAGTGGTTGGCACATAAGACGTTTCTGGAGAACGCAACTCAGGATTATTCTGAAAAGTTGGTGCCTTGAATAATTAGTTGTGTTCTATCGACCTAAAATATTCTCAGCGCTGCGACGTTGCCGCTTATATTGAAAAGTAGCAAAAACTTTGATTTCTTCAATGGGACACCCTGTATATCATTCCGTTTTCAGATTTTCCCTGAAGAGCTGATTTCATCAATCTATTATACTTGGGGTCTAGCGTGAATGATAATAAAGATATAGGGTGTGAAAAATTGAGATTTTTCAACTTCAAGAATTTTTTGTGTCGAAACTAAGTATTCATAATTGGTCAAAACGGTTTCCATGTCCTTATCTTAAATAGATACAGGTGGTCAAAAATCTCAATTCTGAACCACCCTGTATTCATTTCAATTAAATATCAATTGATAATACGTGAAAAGTTATAGTCTATAGAAAGGAAAAGCCTCGGGAAAAGCTTTGGAATTATTTGCCAAAGGAAGTATTCCCAATAACTTATAATACCCAAAAAATCAAGAATTTCCTATACCTAACTCCTCTTCCTATCCTCCTTAGGTACGCACGATGTTACCCGAACAGAATAGAAAATCCCTTTCGTGCGCTCCAAGAGATACAAAAAAATTGACATTCGACTCCTGAATCGCCAATTTCACAATATAAAATGTCTAACCCCTAGAAATACGGTCAGTTATTGTATATTACTAGAGGCTAGGCTACCTTCGAGTGATGAAACACAATTCTTAGGTCTATTGAAATAGATGAGACTTATTTTTTCATGTAAATAATTC
This sequence comes from Phaedon cochleariae, assembly GCA_918026855.4. NCBI lineage: Eukaryota > Metazoa > Arthropoda > Insecta > Coleoptera > Chrysomelidae > Phaedon > Phaedon cochleariae. The sequence continues at coordinate 26,947,049 of OU896718.1, read as the reverse complement.
AAAAAACAGTTCATTTTACCAGAAGCAGAGGTAATAGTATATCTCTCGTACCTACACCTACACCACCTTTATTATAATAATACTGTTGGAATGGTGGACGTTTTGAAAGTTGAATACTCAAAGATATAATGAAGTTCAGATAATTAGTCAGTATATCAGTATCGAACACATACTTTCAAACTCCAGAGCGAAGACAAAAAGCAGTTTTCTGATCATCATCAGGGCGACGCGAATTTATCTCCGCACTTATTATCACTACCTATATAAACATGCTATTATTCCCATCTAGAGTTAGAAAACCAGTTATTGGTTTATTATTTCTCTTTCCCACCGGTCGACTTTAGAGGAAATGAGTGATCTTAAATTTCTTTCCGATCTCTGATTAGATCAGCGTATTTGAATTTTATGGTTTCTGTTAAACTGTAGTTGAGAAGTGTAATCTTTTATGGGACCGCTTCTGGTTTAATAATGTTATTAAAACGTACATTCTGGCGCAAATGTCAATTACAACTTAGTTTTCAATAAATCCTGGCAAATTGAATGGTACGTTTGTATCCTATAGATAAATATTAATATATCTTTATAGCCCCAGTTATCATTATCTATACTTGCATTTTGAAGTGATTCAAATGTAGTTATGAATTTCAATTTGTAAATGAAATATGAAAATATGACACAATGCCTGAGATTCTAAAATACTATTTAACGATTCTACAATACCAAAAGGTATATTATCATACAGCATAACAGCGATCGTATAGTTTCTATGCGTGAGAAATTGGAGATAACATAAAAACGGTCTAGCCGGAAGGCAAACGAAAATGACAAGACAGCATGATAGCTATTTGAGTAATGAATAAATAATTTAATGAAATTTCGTTTCTTACTGTTTCTTGTACGTCCCCAGGGGAAAGTAACCGGATACTACTCGGTATATTTGTTTTGCCGTATGGCGATTCTAAAGAAGTTGAGATAATGAGATGGTTACTCATGATTTTGATCACGGTAACGACAAAGACGATGACTATAGAACTCATCTGGTGAGAAGACAGGTTATTATTTAAAGACATCGAAGAAATCAATCATTTGGTGCATGGTTCAATATGATTCTAAGCGTGTCTCATTATATCAGCTATCAGCATAGACTACAGAAGATATGCGATCTCCACCAAATTTGTATCGGTAAGAAATATGACCAGTTCTCCAAAGACAAACATCATTTTAGACAGACATTTTTATTGAAATGAATAGGGATCAGTTTTTCATTAAATCATATTAGGCATTTTTTCACTGGAAAACTGACCTCATATTATTGTTCTTAATGTTTTCAAACCTACATGTGTGGATTTTCATAAGATGCCTATGGAGGGTTTCAGAAAAACAGGCACATCTAAACAGCATTTTTGCGAACGTTATATTTATTTACTCAGAAACGGTGAGTTCAACATACAAAAGTATAACTTGTTTTTCCTTCCAAATCATGATTCTCCACCTACCGGAGCCATTTAACGTTCCAAAATTCGTAGTCGATTTGAAGTCACTATTTATTTGGTGGTTCGAAAGCATAAGGAACAATAATATGAGGTTAGATTTCCTGTAAGAAAATACCTAATATAATTTGATGAAAAATCGACCCCTTTTTAGTTCAATAAAAACGCATGTGCATCTCTGTAAAACTGATCATATATTGATGATATTTCATACCACACCAAATTTGGTTGGAATCGCATGACTAATAACTGAGATATAGAGGGGGGGGCGTTTAAAGTGAGACACGCTGTATATACAGAATTAGGGACAAAAAGCTGTATATACAGAATTAGGGACAAAAAACGTCCCTATGAGCATCATTTACTGTACAATTTTGACGAGGTGAAACCTGAATGAAAATAATGAACTATTAAATTTTCTACAGCTTCAGCTTTATCAAAGTTATGTTATTTTTTTATTGGAACGTATGTTGTAATGTATTGAGGAGGAAAGTGAGAACAATTCGACCTAAATTATCTATTGTGCCCCCTCATTTTGCTGTACACGAAGAGGTTGTTCTCCGTAGTTATAGCGATTTCTCTAGTCTTGTATCCCTCAGGATAATGATGTTGTTCCAGGAAGGGTATCTCCTCGTCCTCCTCTATTATTGTGTGTGCTCCTAGGTTTCTTACCCTTGGGTTCTGTAGGGTGATACATTCCATAAGTATACAGGGAGTTTCGAAAAAACCTAAGCCACTTGCTAGGGTAGGTATAGAACACTGCAAAATAAGTTGGGTTTGCTCAGTGAAAAAATGTCGTAACGGCATTCGTTTTCATGATACAAGGTGTTGAAAAATTAATTTTTTTACACATTTTTCACGATTATGTCGAAACTACTGGCAACATTGTAATGAAATTTTGTATGAATATTCCTTGAAACCTAACACATCACATGAATTTGTTTTTATATCTGACTCTTATAGAGGGCGCTAGTTACAGGGTTCGTACCGAGTAGTTTAGAACGCTACTTTTTTGAGGTTATATTTTGCAATCCAAATATGCTATCAACTTAAACATCATTCAATTTTACACCAAAAAGGTACTTCTGGTGAAACTCGATACTATGTTCCGTTTTCGGAAATATTTCGATTTGAAAATAATGGAGTAATAGCTGATGCTGGTATAAAATGAATTTCATTGAGTTCAATTACCTATTTATTCAGATTCAAAAACAATAAAATTTTCCTTATGCTGAAGTTATTGATGAAACAAAGGATCATTAGTAGAACATTAAGAGATATTTGACTTGAAACATAAAATATTGAATAAGTTTTAGAGTAAGTGTTCAAAATGTCCTACGTTTCGAAGAAAAAACGATTGTTTTTTTTTTCAAGAATGTATTATTCTTCTTAACAGTTGAGGATCAGCTGTTAGGTCATTCTAGTGATGTTCAATTATGTCTTACAACTCTGGACGTGAATTTACCTTTGTAGCATAGACTTTCTGCTCAAGATACAACAAAACTGTGTAATCCATGTTCTTAATCAAATCTGTTTCGATGTTATTCTTGTGATTCATTCTTAAATCAATAAGTTCAGCATCAGAAATGTACCTATTGTTGTTTTCGGTTTTCAATAAATAAGTGATAATTTTTCATAATACTCACTCTAATACATAGCTTTATACCAGCAACAGTTATCACTTCATCGTTTTCAAATCGAAATATTCCGAAAACGGAACACAGTATCGAGTTTTACCAGGAGTACCTTTTTGGTGTTCAAGTTCACATCAAATTTGGATTGAAAAATCCAACCTCAAAAAAGTTATGTTCAAAACTACTCGGTACGAACCGTGTAACTAGCGCCCTCTATGAGAGTCAGATATAAAAATAAATGCATGCGATGTGTCAGATTCCAAGAAACATCCATACAGAATTTCAATACAATGTTGCCAGTAGTTCCGACATAATCTTGAAAAATGTGTAAAAAAATAATTTTTTCAACACCTTGTATCTTGATTACGGATGCAGTTACGAATTTTTTTTACTGAGTAAACCAAACTTATTTTGCAGTGTTCTACCTACCCAAGTAAGGGAGTCAGGTTTTTGTGAAACACCCTGCATATGGATAGAAGTTACCTCCACATCTCTACAGAACCTGCATCCATTTCCTGCAATGTCCTGTTATCCTGTTATCTTTTTTTCTTTAATTTTTCGGTCGGTTTTAAAGTGCTAAAATCATCAATAATGCCACGGTGATTTCGTAAGGAGGGGCAGACCATATAGCACAGTTGCCATATGTTGAAATACGATTGGGAACTTCAGAAATAATAGTTATTCAATAATTCATATATTCTCAATTATGTATTGGTAATATTCCTAATTATCAATAAAAAATCAATTGTCTCAAAATTTTTCCACGTGTGTTGTGGCTCATTGGTTATAATACATTTCTGTAAATGAAAATTATTATAATAATTCACACTAGAGGACATTTGAACGGATAAACGTGACAACACGGCGCATTCAGCACATGAGTATGAGAAGTCAAGAATGAACTAAAATATGACTTCCTCCTATTATGTCTTATATCGTATTATATTCTACGACAGGACCCTACTATTTTTTTATACTTCATTAAACGTTACCAAAAAACGTTACATAACCGTGAGCACTAATACCAAAATGAAAAAGATAGTTTGATAACAACATTAATCACACGTTACTGAGTAATGGTTGAGGAACGTTATTGAAAAGCGTATTCATTACGTTGTTTCTGTTACTGACTGTTGAATGATGGTAAAAGATTCACGTTGGGAAAACGTCAGAGTTAAGAGTTCATTAAACGTTATCAAAAAACGTTACATAACCGTGAGCACTTCTACCAAAATGTAAAAAATAGTTTGATAACAACATTTATTACACGTTGGCAAATAACGGTGGGAAACGTTGTTGAAAAACATTTTTAACACGTTGATTTCTTGACCAGCAGTTGATTTTTGTTGAAAGAATGGCGTTGAAAAAACGATCATTCCAAGGGATTAACAAACGTTTCGAATAAACGTTACATAACTGCTAGCAGTTCAACTATGAGTTAGGAAAATGTAGTTAAATAACGTTTTATTCACGTTTTTTTCCCACTATCAGTTAGTAAATGATGAAGGATTCGCGTTGAGAAAACGTTTATCTCAAGAGTTTGTCTCACGTTTTGGGAAAACGTTTTATAAATGTACGAATTTCATGGATCGTTAAGACATATCGTTTTCAATACGTGTATTAAACGTTTAGTTTCAACGTTATTCTCATCAACCATATATCAACGTTGAATTCCTCAACCATAAACGTCTATTCAACCTGTTCTACGTTGATTAAACGTTTACAAAACGTACGTGTGCCCATTGGGGACAACCTTGCTTCATGAGTGGAAATGGAAGATTATCTGACCAATAACGAAACAGCATAAAAACTGACGTCACCATTTATTCGACGTATCGCAGAACATGGCCACATGGCGGCCATGACGGTACGTTTGAAATGAGCTCTGGAATTCAACAATTTTGAAAAAGGCATACACTAATTATTTGCATAAAAAAAGCGTGAGAGGTGTTACAAAAAATGATTCAGGTCCCTAACGACACAGTGGAGTAAATTAATGCTAATGATTTATTATCAGTAAACTCGCCCATTTTCAATACATGAACCAGGAGCCAAAGAGGGGGTCATGGCCTCCTTGCCCTGCAATGGCGACGCTAATGACGAATAATGATTCCATTATACAAACTTTTATGGTAGAACCTTACACATCTCTATCGAGTTGAGCCATTCTTCGGCTATTCACATCTGCTCTGTATTCAGGACAGGCCACATGGGATATCATCCACGGAAAATGCCTTTGTGATACCTACTGATGTGCGTTGGCATCGAATCATGCGTATTTTATTTTATTGTTTCTGTAATCGCGATTTATCGATGTCATAAATGTTATTGATGTGGATTTGTACAAGGATTTATATAGGAGTTCACCACAAAGTGGACATTATCGTAACGGATATGGTCTTCAGAAGAATAGATCTATTGGTGAGGTGATATTTACCTGTTATTATCTTATAATAAGTTTTGAAATTCTCATTTTACATTTTTATTATTATTATTACAGATGAATATTTTCTCAAGATGAATATTTTCGGAAAAGAACGAACATTAGGATTGCATAGTGGTATACCTTATACCTAGCTAAACCGAACTAAAATTCACATTGAGAAATTGATATTTTCTTTGCAAAAAGTGAATTGGCTAGAGGTTTTAAACCTTATCACGAGTATAGAAAAATGAGTCAATTTATACAGCGCCGCAGCGTGATGAATATCCGCCAATTCCTTTCAAATTATGGCGAAGTTACAGTGTACAATGTTCAATGACATTATGAAAAAATCGAAGAACAAAATTGTTGATTGAAAATATACTAAAAACTGATAACTTGTCTTCTATTAAACTGTTTGTGTTATCAAAAATTTAGTTATTAAGGTAATCCATTACGCGAAACAATTTGAAGCGCTGCGTTAATGGATAATTCAGTTATTTTTTTTTTCCTGTGACGAGAAAAAAAATTGAAATTTTCATCTCTGTTGACATGTTATAAAATGTAACTTTTCATAAATGACTTATTCCCCACGGGAAAAAGTGGGAACTCTTTCCCGGATATACAGGTTGTCTGTAAATGGTTGGGACATGGCTCGGCTGTCGACTCCTGGTATAAAAACGAGTTGATCCAGGCCAACTTACCTATATCCAAAATCGTCTCGTTGAGTTGGTACAAGACGTTGAAGTTTTTTTGGAAAAAAATAATTTTGCTCATGAAAAGAGTAGGCCGAGATCGATTTCCATAATTTTTGGCATGGCATGTTCTGTGACTGTGAGTGAGTAACGTTTTGAGATGTTTTTGATCATCATCATTGACCTGCAAGTGTTTCAAACAATCATGTTGTTGTACAAATTTGGTGATGAGTTTTCAGAGGTCAGACTGGAAACTTCCAGTTTTTTTTTCAGAAAGACATTTCCTTCAGAAATATTTTTTGTATCGTGTTAATTGTTGATGAGGCTTGAGGTTCATTTGCAAATAAATAATTTCTGATATGAGGCATCTTATGCATTTTTTAGAAAAATAGTCTGGTTGGGATTTCAGTGCCTTTTCATGACAAACACAATGCTTTGGAAATGTTTTTATGGAAAAAAAGAATTTTTGACAAAAACATGAGTGTGAGCCCTCGTGTGAGCCACTTTCCGAAAATTCATAGTTTTGAAAAACACCTTGTATCTGAAACGAAGATAGATATCGATATGCAGTTTTCACCATTGAGTTTTTTTTATCGCTTGGAGCGCACGAAAGGGAATCCCTATAATGTTCAAAGAACATCGCACCGTTCCTAGGAAGGATAGGGATAGGAGGTAAGTATTGAAATTTTTTCTGAACTTCTGGAGATTATATGTTGTTGGGAATACTTCCACAGGCAATGAATTCCATGATTAAGGAGTCTTGATAAAGTGGTGTTCGACATCTTTCGAGGTTGACAACGAAAGGATGTGCTGACTGGGCTTGTCTAGTTCGTCTGATTGGTATTGCTAGTGAAGGAATGATAGCAGAGATTTCCGAAGAACATTTCCCGTGAAAGTATCCATAGAAAAGTGAAAGGTCGCCGAGCTTTCTACGGTGTTCCAATGATGTCAAAGAGTGGGTGAGTGTGGCGTCACCCACCAGGCGAATGGCTCTTCTCTGGATGGAATCTAAGAGCATCAGCGTATGTTTTGGTGCTGAACCCCATATGTGAGAACAGTATTCTAGAACAGGCCGTATCTGGGCTTTGTAGATCATGAGAAGCTGTTGAGGTGTGGTATGGAGGGTACTTTCATCTGCAAAGCTGTGGATAGGGCAGGTTGTTACTCCCAACAGATCATTGATATGAAGAAGGAATAATGTTGGTGCCAAAATTGATCCTTGTGGAACGCCGGAATTGATGCAAATGGTATCAGACGATACACCGTCTACCACCACGTGAAGCGATCTGCCTGAAAGAAAACTCGATAAGAGATGGCATAGCTGAGGTGGTAAGCCGTATGATGGTAGTTTGTGGAGGAGTCCTTCGTGCCAAACACGGTCGAATGCTTTCGATATGTCCAACGCGACAGCTGGAGATTCCCCGTGTTTTTCTAATGAAGCTTGCCATAAATGGGTGACGTAGGCAAGTAGATCTCCAGTAGATCTTCGTTGGCGAATGAATGGATCAACAGGCACCAAAATCAGTTTTTTTCCATCTAGTACGGGAATAGGACTTTCTCTTTAAAAGTGTCCTTGGCCCAACCTGTACATTCATGAATTATTGGTTACCAGATAACTCAAATGGCCTAATGTTGGTCTTCGGTGAACGAATCATTTATGGATCACATGCTAAACAATAGAATTTGCCTATAAAATAATGAAGATATTATATCTGACATTGGGCACGCACTCTTCAGAAAACATGGGAACTATTTATTGAAATCGATACATCTCATTCGAGAAAAAAAACATCATAGACCATCGAAACAATCAGAGAGGTACATTAGCTTAATAGCTATATCTGGTAATGCCTAAGTTTCGATTACACAAATCCATCCGACTCGAACAGTGTAATCGTTCCGATATCACGGATTATAAGCCGTTCGCGTTCGTTCAGAGTGATAACAGTAATTACCGGAAAAAACGAGGAACGCCGATTAGTTGAAAGGAAAACTAGGCAACCTTGAAATTAGGATGAAGATTTAGTTCACATGATATAATACTGATACGTTACTTGAATCTTTCTTGTCTAGTACAGAAAATTGAGGACAAGGTATGGGAAAGGAACTTATGCCATAAATAATATCACTGTTTCCTGTCCAAAACTATTAAATTGCTATAACCAAAAACCAAAGTCAAACCACGCCGACTATTCATCATTCAGCGTAACCGGAATGGACGAAAATTGAGCATAATCGTTTCGTTTCATTCAACAATATGTATAGTAAACAAAGAAGATTTCCTTCTTTCAATAATAATTTCCTCGAAAACCAAATTCAAATAAAAGAATAAAGATTTGTCAAAAAAATAGGTATACTAATAGCGGCTGACCAGCCAATGCATTACATCCTCTTTTCTGCCATGTGAAACATATGATTTTTTTCCAAATTCTTCTCAATTTCACGCAACGTCCAAATAATCTATCATTTTTTGTTCACCCAAAGTCAATGTCAATTTTGATTACCAATTCGATTCAAATTACTTGGAACGTTGCATAGCAACAAACTTTTTCTGCCAAGGCAGTAAAAGTCGTAAAAGTCCACCATTTCTGCCTGTTAATGCTCATCAAAAAGCCACTTTTAATGTCATTTGGAGAAAAAAACTATAATGGAAGATGTGGAACTTTCAAGTTTGCTTGAAACTTTGTAAAAAATTGATCAGAGGTTGATACCCGAACCTAAGTGTTTGCTTTCAGCAAGAACAGAAGCACAGCAATTATCAATCGCTTTTGCAATGTTGCCGGACGTTCAATAGTAGATTAAAGATGTATTATAGTAAGAGCGCACATTGAAAAAATGTTCACTGTCTGATGTATCGTGTCATACAACATCCCATTTCATTTATAACCTCAATCTTGGAAACGCCCTATATACATTCATATTCCTAACTGGAATTCAAATAAAATTACGTCAGAAGTCTATATTCAATCATGATCAATCTGTACTATCAACTGAAACATTCCACAAGATATCAGTTTTTCTTCTTTTTCTTCTCTTTAGGTTTATTGGATTTCTGTCTCCTTTCGGTAACAATTTCTCCAGATCAGGTAATTAATTTCTTTCAAGAGTAAATAATACTTGGTTATGTAATAATATTATCACTCGACTCGCCACATAAGACACCGGTTGTCTATCACAATGGCCTGAAGCCGAGTCGTCAGTGTTCATAAGATTCGAACGTATGTACTCCTCTTATCCAGCGAATCCGTTGCTGACCCGGCCTGGTTACCGGCGTAGAGATAATGGAGCACGTTTGACTCCAAGAATGGCCCCCTTATCCGATGAATTCGTCATCATCCGGCCTCTATACCGCCGTAGAGATAAAAGAGCATGATATTTCTCACACACTCTTTTTAAAATTCACATTGAATATTGGATTTCAGTCTAGATCAGGTTAATTAGAAAATTTTGGACTTGCACACACAACCTGACATTTAGCCTGGAGACGCCATGTTTCTCCTACCGTGGCCAAAAGTCGAATCAAGATATCGGTTCAAACTTTATGAATTTAATGAGTCGAAAAAAAAAACAGAAAAAACAACACTCTCCGTCTGCAGTTCGAAGCACACGGCTCGCGGGCACACGAACACCCTCGCATCGAGTCGGGACTGCCCGAGGACTAATGTGTGGTTATGTCGTCGTTGAAATGCACGCATCGTCCGCTTTTCCCGCCTACCACTCGCCGTGTGCAGCAGTGTTGTCAAATCAGTTTTCACACTAGAACTAGTGCTTTAGACTTTTGTCTTAGGCTTGATGACTTGTCTAAATTTGACAATCGATGAAAGAATTTGAAATATTTTATACGTGATTGTTGTTTTGTCATGTAGAAAATTGGGTGTTGTAATTCACTTGAATATTTGATTTGGAATATGTATATTTTTTTATGTTCTAGTCCCACGAAAAGGTATATCCTGTAATGTTCGGAGAACATCGTGAGAACCAAGGGAAATAAGGTAGGAATTGGTGTTCTTCTTGAATTTCTGGAGGTAATATGCCTCAGGGAACACCTTCCTTGGCAATGTATTGCAGAGCCTCGCTATTCGTTGAATGAACGAGTCTTTGGAAAGAGATGTTCTGCAGGTCTCCAAAGTGACCACGAAGGGGTGCGAAGCTTCAACTCGACGGGTTAATCTCGCGGGGACTGCCAAGGGTGGAACAATAATTGTTGATATTTCAGAAGAGCATCGTCCATGATAATATCTATAAAATTGAGCAAGATCGCCAACTTTTCTACGGTGTTCCAGAGAAGTGTGTGAGTTTGTGAGCGATGCATCACCCACGAGACGAATTGCCCTTTTTGGGACAGAATCCAACAGTTTCAGGGTATGTTTGGGTGCTGCACTCCAAATATTGGAACAGTATTCCAGGACAGATCGGATATGTGCCTAATAGAAGATAGAAAACCAAGTTTTTGGGATGCACTCTTAGCAATTGTAAGATACGTCACTACGTGAGATCATGTTTGTTAATGTGGCCTTGAATGACAGATCCGCCAACTATTCATTTTTACCCCTTTCAGTACCTCGAGAAGTCACCCGAGATATTTTAATTTCCGCGGCAAACCCGAAGTGAGATACGTCACTTTTGACATTTTCAACAAATAACAAATATATATCTCACGTACTGACCTAACTATAGTTAGGTCACTTCGTGAGATTTGGTAGTCCAATAATTTGAGAAGGGCTGAGTATTACACGAAAACCATTGAATATTGAGCTACGTCACTTTGTGAGATCAAAGAGTACAAGAATATAAATCACTTGGCGAAATATCTCATATATTAAGTCAATATTTTCAAGCTTCGAAAACATTTTCAGCGTAGACGCCTTTACTATGATATTTCCCATAATGTGGAAGCCATATTCGTATGTAATACAATCACATGAGAGCCACCTGTATACAGGGTGAGTAACTATTGGGACATAGGCTAAGGGCGGTTTGTTTGGACCAAAATATGGCGATAGGACTGAATATGCCTTTATACAATATTGCTGTGGAGAAAGATACAGGGCGTTGAAGTTGCCTTATTATTTTCGTTTTTTGCCAAAATTTCACTGTATATTCATCAATTTTTATCAAAATTGGCACAGAGGCATAATTTCATATAGGGAATATTATTGTATGCACTATTCTACATTTTGATACAGGGGGTGAATGATTCCTGATGATGAAATCGCCTGGTTACTTTTTTTGACGAAACTTTTCTGAGATTTTGATTAGAAATTATGACCTAAACATCATTTCTACGTAATATTGGTACTCCTGTTTAAACACGATATTTTCATCCGTTTTCGAGAAAAACGCAATTGAACAGTTCAGAGTCTCAGAAGTTAATTAAAAAATATTATTTCATTCATGAAGAGTATGCTTTGAACTGTCAGATAATGCTGCTGGTAATGGTATTTCTTGTCAGAGAATGAATTTTGGTGCAAGTTTATAGTCAAAATTTTTTGGATTGAATTGCCTCGTCACAATCATTTTACGAATGAAGAAATGCTAGATGCAGCCACAAGATATGAATTGTAATATCCCCAATATCTAGGCTGAAAGCAACCAAATCACAAAACTTTTTCAAATATATTTTATATACAGTGAAATTATTAGCAAAAAACCGACAAAAAATGAAAAAAATCAACTTTAACGCCCTGTATCTTTTTCCACAGCAATATTTTATTGAGGCATGTTTGGTCCAATCGCCATATTTTGGTCTAAACAATCCGTCCTTAGTCTATGTCCCAATAGTAATGACTCACCCTGTATACAGGTGGCCCTTATGTGATTGTATTACACACGAATATGGCTTCCACATTATGGGAAATATCATAGTAAAGGCGTCTACGCTGAAAATGTTTTCGAAGCTTGAAAATCGAGTTGAAAATATTGACTTAATATATGAGATATTTCGCCAAGTGTCCCAATAGTAATGACTCACCCTGTATATGACGAAATCTAGTAATTACTCTTCAATACTAATTTCAATCAGTTGACTGTGATTTTATAGGTCTTGAGATAATGCGAAAGGCATATACATTTTCAATGTGTTATCAATAATTAAATTACTTCACATTCGGTCAAAAGTGATGATGTTAGTGTAAGTTTCTCCTCATTTTTTAATGGTTGTCACCTATAAATAACTCATTCAACTGAATAAGACTCATATACTTTCAAAGGAAACCTGAAAAATTATAAATTGTCAAATTGATCAAAATGGTAGACTTCGATGATTAAGAATTGGCAACACTGTGTGGGTAGCACTGTGAGAACATGCACCATGATGCACCGGCAGCATTAGACGTCCATTATTTCGTTATTATTCCAATTTTTGCGAATGCAGAACGAAAGAAAAGTAAGAAAACGAATGCTCTTTACTTTGTAAATGAAAATTAAGATAACCACTTATAGACAGAATCAGTTCGTGGTTCGTATGTCGTTCAGTAGCGTACCGAACGAAAGTTTCAATATGGTGACTTTTCGATGATCGAATACTGGAAAAAAAAATTATCTTCTATAATCGACGCCCGTCAGGAAATCTTTCAACATATTCTGGCACACACACCGCGAAATTTTAATTTTTTTTTATTTTCTGGTTCCCACGAAAAGGAATATCCTGTAATGTAAAGAAAACATCGTGAGAACCAAGGGAAATAAGGTAGGAATTGGTGTTCTTCTTGAATTTCTGGAGGTTATATGCCTCGGGGAACACCTCCCTTGGCAATGTGATCCAGAGCCTCACTGTTCGTTGGATGAACCGAGTCTTTGGAAAGAAATGTTCTGCAGGTCTCCAAAGTGACCACGAAGAGGTGCGAAGCCTCAACTCGACTGGTTAATCTCGCGGGGACTGTCAAGGGAGGAACAATTGTTGATATTTCAGAAGAGCATCGTCCATGAAAATATCTATAAAATAGAGCCAGATCGCACACAAATTATTACAATTTATCCCGGATTGCTTTCAAATTACCTACACAGCCAGTTTCTCAAATATAAGACTATAAAAGTAACCTATGGAATAGTTTTGAGCAAAGACAAAAGTCGAAAGTGCATAGCACAAAAGACAAAAGTCTCTCGAAATTGTAGAACTCCGCAGATGCCGACACTGGCACAGTCTTTGTGTCTTTGGCAAAATGAACAAACATTGTTCTTTGCGTTTGTGAACTACTTCTTGAACCAACTAAATTAAATTAATAATCAAATTAGCTCTTAGGCTTCTTCGCCTAACTGATGAAACCCGGATGGTCGAAAGCTCACACATTACACCCTGGACGTAAGAGCTAATTTGATTATTAATAAAAGTAACAATACTTCTGATGTAGAATGGCGAATTTTAGTTAGAAAAAATACTTTCATTTAGCAAATTTCTTATTATGATTACCCAGCTATTATACAGGGTGGTCCGGTTTTTGATACGGAAAATCTAACAGCGTATAGTTCTCGTTGAAATAATAAATAAACTTCCTATGAACATATACTTTTAAACGCTTTAAATCGATTATTTATTGATTTGTCAGAAATGCTATAACAGATTGTGATGAAATTCACATCTATTGTGGAAATATCAATGAGCTAACTTTTAGACCTATTACAGTTCATGAATGAGTTACATATTTTCACGCTAAATTCGTTTTCAAAGGAACGTGGACGGATCAAATGCGGATTTTCGTGGGACCAAACATGGAGTTCACAACTCCCGCCCTGTAAATGTTGACTCGTCAGTCCATAGGACTTTATCTAAAAAGTCGTTATTGTTGTCAACTTTATTTGAGATAAATTCCGAAAAAGACACTCTCTTCTCAGGATCTTCAGGATGTAAATGTTGTACCGGCATCAAATGAAAAGGCTTCCTGTGGTATAAATGTAGTGTTCGTAAAATTTTCGATTTTGAAACCTGAAAAAAAGTCGGAACTATTACTTTCATTTATGCGTGCAATGGTATAAACTGATAACTGGTATTAAACGAAAAAAGAGAACCAAAATTACTAAAAGCATGACATAATATTAGTTCATAAATTACCTGCAACTGTTGAGCTGCTTTTCTAGAACTGATTTGTTGGTTAACATAAAAAATCTAAGAATGTGATTGTTATCATTTCTTCTCAGTGGGCCATTATTTCGGTATTGTTCATTATTGCCACGTAACCCAAACTGACGGAAACGTGAGTGAGTATTGATAAAGACTCGTGCTTTAGGTACCCTTCTCCTAGGGAAGCGATTTTTGTATTCCCGAACTGCTGCCTCTACGTTTCCATTACAAAATCCGTAAACGAAATGAATATCTGCATACTCTCCAGTACTAAATCCTATAGGCATATTGACTAACGGCAAAATTGGGATAAAATCATTACACTTCTTGATAAAAACACGGAATAACTGCAGTTTGTTATTTCTTTGACAGAACTTTCAGAGTGACAACACATATAAACAGTGAACAGTATAAGCAACTGAGCATAGCCGACTCCTTTAATTGATATCAAGTAGTATTATTTAACTAAAAAATTTTATAAAATCTTACAAGCGAGCTTTTTTATAATTAATAATTACCCGAAAAATTTGTGTAATTATTACCTTAACGCTCAAAAAGTTCAGTATCTGTGAAAAATTTCGTTGATTCATCTACCGTTTCTAACTTTTGATTAAAAAAATATATTCAGAAGCGTATTTTTGACACCCAATATCTCAAAAACGAAGCGTTTAAAAGTATATGTTCATAGGAAGTTTTTTTATTATTTCAACGAGTACTATACTGTCAAATTTTCCGTATTAAAAAACGGACCACCCTGTATATTACGCTTTTTAATGGTTGATGCAAAAAATCAACAACAATAATTCGATGCATATAATAGTGAAAAGCGTCTATGTATACTATAGTGTGTGATTTTTTTTTAATTTCGTATTTCGTTAATCAAGACTACCTACTGACTTTATACCGATAATGCATCTTGCGATAATGAGCTATAGTTCCCATACATTGTGTAACTCTGAATAATATAATAATAACAACATAATTAATCATTATCATTAATAATGGGACTTTGTAGGACGACTATTGAAAGTTTTCTCCGAGACAATTTCGCAAACGGTTAACCAATCACTTTATGCAAAGTTGAAACTGGTCTCACAACTTCGAGATGTTTTCATTGTATTTCGCAGTAACGTAACCCGTTTTCTCGAATAAAAATTGTAAAATTATAACTAACTAGATATACGAGAACGAGGCATACCTACGAATCAGGAAGTTATGATATCGAAATTCCGAATCACATTTCGTGATTTGTAGCACTTTCGCCAGGCATTTTCGTAGTATATGCACGTTACCTGGTCAACTGTGGAGATCCCGCAATAATAGGTCGCGAGATGCATAATTATATTGTTGATATCATCTCCATTAAGAAAAGGTTCCAGAATCGGCAGAATCCAACAATTTGCATGGTATAATCAGCAGTGGCGCATAGAAAACAGCCACAACTTATGTAATAGGCAAAGTTAGTAGTTGTAGGTAATTCAATATGTCTCCTACTGAGAAGAAGAGGCTGAAGAGACAAGAATCACAGACTACCGACTGAACTATTAAGTGTTCTGGGACTCTGAACTCTGAAACAATATAAAGTTACCAATCCGAAATAGTGAAGCTCAAGTCCCCAATGCAATTCGATGATGAGGTATTTGGGACATTGTGACGAAATCTCATCTTCAATTTCATGTTCGTCTCATTGAAATCAAAATATCATCAATTTTAGATAACAACTCAATTGATACATTTACTTCATCTTCTATATACGACCTGAATCCATCAACCGGTCCTGTTTTTCACATGTAATATAATAGCTTCTCCTTCTGGCTTTATTGGTACATCTTCATTCTATTTACTTTGAGCTTTGTCCTTTCGGTTCCCAATTTTAGTTCAGATATTTAATATCAATGTTCATCAGTTTTACAATTTCATGAACCCATTATTATATTATTTCCGATTTTTACTATCCTTGCCTTAATTCTGTGAATGCAATTTAATTTGTTAAAAATTGTGTCTTTAGTCTTGACCGCTCTCGACTGATCATGAAGCTCATTATTAAGTAATTTTCTTGAATTCTTTTTTTTCCTGACATTCATATAACCAAATGATATTTCGAACAGTTATCCATAGTAATTTGATTGGAGGATGAGACTCAAGACCTATAGTCTAAAGGTAAGCTTAAAATAAAGAATGTGACCCAGACGACAATGCATTTCATGTGCCAAAAAATAAAAAAAAAGAATTAAAGGTGAGTCTTCTCGCACGATTGATTTGAAAGATTTAAAACATGAAATATGATGATGCTATACAATTTATAAATTCAGAAGGATTTTTTCTCCAATATTATAATTAAGATAAAAAAATTCCTGGATTTTGTCTTCACGCCAAAAAGTTGAAACGGTATACCGAATACCAATGTACCTATGTTGATATACAGGGTGGGCCACCAGTAACGCCTCGGTCTCTAGAAGGCTAACCACTTATCTTCTTGGAATTCTTCCTCTCTAGGAAGTTGCATGTCAACATAGGCTACCATTTGAAATTATTTTGAAACATACAGGATGTCCCCAAAAATCACAAAACACTGAAGTTGAACCTTTTTCTATCGAATACCCTATATATTATTTCATTTTGAGATTCTCCCCTGATGAGCTGATTTCAAGGACCCATCATACTTGGGGTCTAGCAGTTATAATTACTGAAATATAGGGTGTGAAAAATCGAGATTTTCCAAGTTCAAGAGTTTTTTGTGTCGAAACTATTCCGTCAAAACGGCTTACATGTCCCTATCTCAACTTTTGATTAACTATATATACCGGGTGATCAAGATTCTGAATTCTGCGGTATTTGTTTCAATTAAATGTCAGTAGATAGTTGATCAAAAGTTGAGATAGGGACATGTGAACCGTTTCGACCAATTATGAATGGTTTAGACACAAAAAATTCTTGATTTCTCACACCCTATATCTCAGTAATTATAACTGCTAGACCCCAAGTATGATGGGTCGTTGAAATCAGCTCATCAGGGAGAATCTCAAAATGAAATAATATATAGGGTGTTCGATTGAAAAAAGTTCAACTTCAGTGTTTTGTGATTTTTGGGGACATCCTGTATGTTTCAAAATAATTTCAAATGGTAGCCTATGTTGACATGCAACTTCCTAGAGAGGAAGAATTCCAAGAAGATAAGTGGTTAGCCTTCTAGAGACCGAGGCGTTACTGGTGGCCCACCCTGTATATAATTTTTTATGGTCGATCAACTCCGTTTTCGTTTTTTTTTTCGTGGCGGATATTCTACAGCGCCCAAGTGATATGGTTCTTTATACTTGTTTATATAATATAAGAGGGTTTGCATAAGAAGGAAGTGTGGCAAATTTAAAAAGAATCACTATTTTATTTCATCAAGAAAAATGTTAAATTTGGACCACCCTGTGTATAATATTGGAAGAGTTTATTATGTAGTACTTTAAGCATTCAAAAGTTACGTGTCAATATTACATTCAGTTCAATAGAAATTCAAAAGGGTTTACGCTATGCAGCATACTCCGTTTTCATCTCCAGACTCTATTGAATGCCTGCATATGTCATACTTGTGTCAAAATGAATGGGTATATTGTTGTGCATTTAAGGAGCGCCTGTTCTCGTGTTCCTTCATGTACCGTCATGAAGAAAGAGCATGAATATGCATTGTAAATGTCATTTTCAACGATACTAGTCGTACGGTAACCGAGAAAATCTATACTTTATTACTTACTACTAGGTACCTAGAAATTGCATACATTGTTGTCGGTGATGCATTGAGGAAATGGTAGGGTTCTGGTTTTGTTATTGATGATAGCCACAGAGGCACTTTTGTTTCGAATTCATTTCAGATGTGGCTCAACAACACTAATGATTCATAGGATTT
The DNA here is from genome assembly GCA_918026855.4 of Phaedon cochleariae. NCBI lineage: Eukaryota > Metazoa > Arthropoda > Insecta > Coleoptera > Chrysomelidae > Phaedon > Phaedon cochleariae. The sequence goes on along the minus strand of OU896718.1, from coordinate 26,928,857 downwards.
TCCGTACACTGTTTTATAAACTACACATTTCAAAAACATACAGTATGATGCAAATGTATGGAATAAATTCATTTCAAAACAAGAAGACTTTCGAAAAAAAAACAAAAACTAGAGTTTAGAACTTTTTTTTCGACGTATTTTTTTAACTAGACGACCCTTCGTGTTCAATTCTCAGTAGCAGACCCCTGCAAGATTCAATTAATCACATGATAATCCATTTTAATTTCAATCTTCTTATGCAACATTTTGACTGTTGAATAGACGATCGGTAGACCTTTCAATCAAGGTGTCACATGACCCCTATTTGTATTTGAAAAAATCGTCCATTACGTCTATACTCCAACACCGGTGACGTAACATCTCTCATATGAATATCATGAGATGAGGCTTCAGAAATTAAAACTCACGTGTTTTTGGAATTTTTTCAAATGTCGCCCATTTCTGAAATAATGAATTTATTCCATACATTTGCATCATACTGTATGTTAAAATAAATAGTTTCTTACAGCAGTCGAAAAATCCGAAACTGCTTAGTACAGGGTGAATCTGGAAGTGAGATTTATTTTCAAATAGGATTTATATCTCATCAAAATAAGTTGTTTGGCAAAAAATTGCTCATATATAATATATTTAAGATAACGGAGGTATTATACAGGATTATAAGGTTTAAAGAAGACTCCAACTATAAAAAATTTTGGTTACATTTTCCCAAAAAAAACACAAAAAAGCCGATACTAGTCCAGCATGAGATACCCTATCAGAAAAATTAATCAAAAACCTCTTTTTACATTTTCAACCTATTGATTTTCGTTTCAAAGTGAACTGTTATCTTAAATTTTTTTCATGAACAATTTTTTGCCGACTTATTTTGGCATATATAACCTCTAAAATAAAAAACCTTATTTTCAGATTCATCCTGTATGAATTCAGAGGCCGCAACTTCATTGCTAGATCAGAAACAGAGCACAATTAGACGCTGTAAACCTTGGGACTGAGTTTCCAGGAATGTGTATACAGTTTGAAATCAAATTCGTTGAATTTGATGGGCATTTTTTTTTATTTCACTTCAAAATGTAAACGACTCTTTGGACCACCCTGTAGATTATTTCTAGCAGCATAATATTCGGGCGATATGGAGTATAATAGGTACTTGGTTCGGTTGGTATGGTTTGGTTATATCTATAATAACTATTTATTTCTTGCTTTGTACTTGACGGTTTGGGTTCTGAAGAGTTATGTGAATGTTGGCTATAGATTTTAAATTAGGTATAGTTAGATAATGTGATATCATATTCAATTTTTTATTTCGAACGTAATGAATATCTCATCTTATTGGAAAATTCAGTTGGGCAAGTTTTTTCAGCTATTATCACAAGATGGGAGAGTTAAAAGAAAGTTAAGCGGTTCTCCACTAGGCAGCAGTATCTCATTACGTGAATCCGAAAAATCGTTCATACAACTCGAAAACGAGTATTTCTTGGATATACATACATAAGTTTATAGAAACTTTACTCCATATAAGATTTGGTCATGAAAAACTGAATAAATATTTTCGATGTAAAAAATATATATCAGGTATTTTGCAATGATTATTTTCCATCAAGGGCAAGTATACTATACTCAAGGGACTATAAATCATTAGGTTCCTAAGGATCAAATGGGTAATCCTAATCCCTGTTTTAAGGGACAAATTTCTGAGAATGTATAATTGTTACATAGCGGTACTCTCGCTTGAGGAATACGCGTGTTTTGAAATTGTCAGTAAAGAACGTCTATATATAGATTACTACTGAATTTTAATTCAGTATCAATCGCCATCAGAATAAGAGATATATTATCCTCATAATCACCCAGCCTAGGAATTCCTTCACATGCTTATAGAATCTGAAAATACTGAAACTGTATTTTGGGCATAAGAATTGAATAAGCATCTCTGATCTCTGACTGCATAAAGTGATAAATATGTTCATTTATCTATTTAATGGCATTCTAGCATTCACTTCATTCAGAATATCTGTGTCATTTCACGAGAACGTATATATAAAACATAACCTGCAACGCCCAGTTAACCATGTCTTCCGAACAGTCCTATATAACGGTCACCGGAGAAGATTGTCACTGGTCAGAAGAATATATCCACAAGGCATGTTACACGAACACAGACTACCTGTGTGGAAATTGATAGAGAATATCATAATAATAATAAAACATATCAGTTGTTTCTCTATGGACTGATTGATAGGCACGCTTAAGGTAATTGTCTATGAGGGGGGGGGGGGGGGGAAGTAATATTAATTTCTGTAATATTTCAGAGAAATGTTCCTCAAACTAGGTACATTTTAATTATGTTATACTTGTTTTTCTCTTTTATATTATTTATTGACTTTAGAGCCCCATTACATTTTCCAATTTTTTATTGTATTTATCTGATTGTGACAGCAATAACTATACCGGGTGATAACGAGATCAATAGACAGTTGTTTTTTATGCATTTTGAAATTCGGAACGGTGAAATAGTTCTGAAAGCCACATTTTCCATGGAAAAACAAAAATGATGTCACTTACAATATTACCGGAAATTGACTTGGGTCAAGAATTTCAAATGGAATCCTGTATATATTTTTTCCTACGAGCGTGCGGAAAAGAAACTTTTTCGCACGATTTATCGTTTTGAAATTTGTACTTTTTCGTACGATTTTACTTTCTCACACGATTTTAACTTTCATTGGCAATTTACAATTTACACCACAAAGGTATCCTTTATAATCTTTCCCATTCTGTTTCCTGATATTGAAGCCTCAGTTCATCAATATTCCTGCCACATTTTTCACTGACCTACTAACAAATTCAAATTTATTTTACTTGATTATTTGGGATTTTCTCTCCTCGTTTCTACAAAATGAAAATACGAGTACTATTTCAATATGATGTGTAGTAGGACAAATAAGATGATTTGCCCCAAAATGTCACTGCGTTCAAAAAATTTTTCCATCAGGAAGCCTGAAAGAAACATCCAATAGCTTTTCAGTGACAGTTTGTTTGGAAAATTATAGAAGAAATATACATATATTGAAAAACTATTCTCACTTAGCTTTGGCCGTTTCGGAAACGAATCTGCTCCCGTTTTCAACATAAAAATGCAAAACACTTTTCTTCGAAAATTCTGTTCCAGTTTGACACTTCTCAGAGTCATACTGATGTTGGCATATGGATGAGTGATGATGTTAGTATACAAATGAGTTACAGGATGTTTTCATTAATTGATCTTGAATCTACCAGTTAATACCATGTCCTATCTATACCAACGGAACAGGAAGCATCGCTATTACCAATATTCTTTTTACCACTACTGAGATCAATTATTGAGTTAGAAGGAGGTGAGACCTCGGGTGAGACGGATCTGAGTTGTCGATTGAATAAAAAGAACACGTTTTTATCTGCCAGGAAGGGCAAGGGAAGAAAACATAACCCAACATAATTCAACCAAAATGTAAAATGACTGAAGAAATTGATGAGGAGCATAGAAATATTATTTTAGTGAGCATTCAAAGGATTCATCCTGTGGACTGAAACTTTAAAGCTGAAAGCATGTCAATATGTATATAAACATGTATATAACCTCACAATTTTCAGCACAGAAACACAGAATTACTAGAATTAATCCAGTCTCACCTTCTTCTCACTATACAACACCAGATGAATAGCAAGCTCAGTTGGGGTGAGGGGGAAGAAATAGTCTCATTAAGTTCTTAAGACAGCTCACATCAGACTAAGATAAATGAAACATGTAATACAACTTAGCTATTGAGCTGCACTGAGAATCTTGGTTAATCTCAGTCAAAGTGGGTAAAAAGAATATTACTTTGCCTTCGTTCAGAAGAATGCAAGCGTATTCCTTGATTTTTCTCTTTTGGTTGTTATCTCCCTTTCCTATGATTTTAATATTATTCCACTCTGCCATATATTGTCCATTTTCAGTAAGGATAATGTTCAGTTAGCTTTGATTCATCGATATGTCTTTTCTTGATATTGTAATTGTATTCCAATTTACCGCCATATGTATTTTGATTTGTGACGCCACCTCCCTAGACGCAAATGTTGGTAAATACGCTATCCGGAAACGCTTCGTTTCCAAAATACAGAGTGTTTTCGGATTGGGTGTGTGTTTACCAGTGACTCGTGACTTTCATGACAGAGGAAGCTGAATGATATGAGAATTATTGTGAAAAACAACTCTCTACGACTCACCCAAATCGATAGCTTTAATGACATTCTGTTTACCAGTTAACCTGAACTTAATACTTGAAGAGATGTGTTCCTGTGATTTGCAAAGTCTATGCAATCCGCGAGGCAAATTTTTCAAATCATTATATCCTCATCGCCCGCCCCAACATGATGACTTATCGGTTGAAAATAATACGCAGTACCAACAAAATAGCTTATTCCTTACCTCAGATCCCGTCAACCAGATATATTTCTTATAATTATCAGAATTGAACGAACGATTTTGTTTGTTACCTGTTACAATCAGATTTTTCAATTCCGGTGTCGGACGTTTGTTTTTCACAATCAATTTATCTTCATAAGACAAAGCACTGAATGGGTTCACCAAAAAGTATTCCACTAAATCGCAATCGTTTGAACCACTCATTTTTCAGAAAGTTTTAGAGTCCCTAACCATTAACCTAACATAAACATAAACAATGTACTCGCGTTTGTCCGCAATTCGCGAGGCGACACGACAAACACGTGCTATTCGGGCGTATTCGGGCATTTGCATTGCGCGCGTAGGTTGCGCGATGTGAATGAGTCTAGCCTCCTATAGATGTTGCCAAGTTGAATATTTTACGCGTGATTTGCAGACTTCAACGTGTGATGCGTGGGCAAGCACTGTTGCCAATTCAAACATATTTACCTAAAAACAGGAAATAAAATCAAAATCCATGTATTTTGGTGTCCTATTAATGAGAAAGTATAGATAACATCATTTTAAGGAGAATCTCTGAGGAGGCTCAGCCTCCGTTGCCTCCTCTGAGGAGCCGCCACTGATGGTATAGACACCATTGTTAGAGGAAACGAAAAAGATGCAGGAAAAGCACAGTCGACGCGAAACATGAAACGTACACGGATTCTACTCAAGTTATGTAGCGATGACTTTGATATAACGCGCCATAAAATAAAAGTATGCTGCACCTGGTATAGACAGAACAGCACAAATAAATCACATCGGATTAATTGTGTAGGTTGCAGGATTGTCTCGTCCTCGTCTTTCCTTATCTTTGTCGATATTTTATTTCTGCCCGCTAAGCAGGTTAGGTAGGTGAACTTGAACTGGTGCTGAATTATACAGTGCATCCATAAACTAGTTATGCATGTTTTCATGGAGAAAAATAAAAATACGAGATTTTCGAAAATACTCTGAAACACGCCAACGAAGTCATAAACATTGGTAGCAATGAGCTTTGTTTTCAAAATACAGGCTACAGAGCAGTGGCGGCTCCTCAGAGGAGGCAACAGAGGCTGAGCCTCCCCAGAGATTTTCTTTAAACTGATATTATATCTATACTTTCTCATTAAAAGGACACCAAATACATGGATTTTGATGTTATTCCCTGTTTTTAGGTAAATATTTTTGAATTGGCAACAGTTCTTGCCCACGCATCACAGGTTGAAGTCTGCAAATCACGAGTAAAATATTCAACTAGGCAACATCTATAGGAGGCTAGACTCCTTCACAATTCGCAACCCACGCGCCCAATGCAAATGCACGAAAACGCCCGAATAGCACGTGTTTGTCGTGTCGCGTCGCGAATTACAGACAATCCAGCGCGAGTGCATTGTTTATGTAATTATAAAAAATATATCTGGTTGACGGGATCTGAGGTAAGGAATAAGCTATTTTGTTGGTACTGCGTATTATTTTCAACCGATAAGTCATCATGTTGGGCTCGAGTAGGATATAATGATTTGAAAAATTTGCCTCGCGGATTGGATAGACACTGCAAATCACAGGAGCACATCTCTTCAAGTATTAAGTTCAGGTTAACTCGTAAACAGAATGTCATTAAAGCTATTGATTTGGGTGAGTAGAGAGTTGTTTTTCACAATGAATCTCATATCATTCAGCCTCCTATGTCATGAAAGGCACGAGCCGCCACTGCTACAGGGCATATTTTTTTTTATAATATATCCTCCTGATTGAGCTATCGTCGAAGCTAAGTCTGTTATTTATTGAAATAATATCCACATTTCAACATGATATCTATCATAGATATCCAGTATTCTGTAACGGGTGTCTTGAATGAATTATCCGACACCTATATGTATAGGTACACCAAAATGTGTACTCAAATTTGAATTTTCCGATCGAAAACGGTACGTTCTATCGAGTTCTAATTATTATTCCTAGATACTTTGCTTCTGAAGCTATTTTCATGAATAACCCATTGTTTGTGATTTTTTATATGTAGATTATCAAAAGCTGGAAGTTTATTCTTATATATAGCAGCTGAACGGAATGAAAACAGTTTTTGAGAAATTAATAGTTAGTGACTTATGATTGAACCAGCCTATCATTTGACCCATATCATTTTCCACTTTTTTCTGCAATTCTCCTCAACAGTTTCCTTCGTATAAGATCGCCGTATCATCCACAAAGCTGACTATGCTTCCCTCCCAATTGGACTCCAATAAATTAATGACATAAATGCTGGGAAGTACAGGTTCAAGAACAGTACCTTGGGGAACTCCATATTGCATGGTTAATTCTCACTAACTGTTTCCTTATCTGATAAGAGGGCATTTTTTTCTATATGAAATCACTTTTTGATTCAATTTTCCTGTTTATTATACGTATAATAATAGTATTTTACCTACTATAATAGCCATTACATGCATACACTATTTTTTATACGACAAGAAATAATTAACACAAATTTCATTTCTTCAACAGAAATTGAAAGAAAATGTGAAATAAACTATGTCTATGAGTCGCATGATTTGTGGTGTCAAAAAATACAAAAATTGGTCCAAATCAATCAATCGATCAATAATTTTGTGAGAATCATTATCAATAATCTTTCCTCAGTCTTCACAGTTACATTGCCGTTACGTTACCCTATAACCAGCATTGTCATTATTGAAAAAAAAAAACGCCTAATGCATATACTCTCTGTCGTGCCAACGGAAACAATTTCAACCTTCCACTCACGAAAATGTTGAAGAGTATTATTATTTATTGCATAAATAAATGAATACCAACGAGAATGATTACACGAACCAGGAGGGTATATAGAATTCGTATTTTCGTGAAATCATCTCTCTTTGTTGTCGTTATTGAAATTAAGCCCATAATAGCCATCTCTGCTCCTTCCTACAGTTCACTTTCATCTTGATAAGGGGTTAGTAAGAAGCAATATTACAGTAATCCATTCAGTCAACGAAATGAAGATAGCATCAAAGTAACCCCATACGGAAGATCGGTGATTTAGACGATCTCAAGTAGTATGGCACGTAACTAGGTCAGATATACAATAATTTGAATATTCACATAACACGAGTGAACCACATAAGATCCACGTTTCGATTTTATTACAATCGGGCTCAATCTTCGTATACAGTGCTTTTCTTCAATGCCCCCCTTTTATTTTTTGAACGGATCGACTGAAAAAATTTGAACTTGTATGATAATGAAATTGATACATAAATACTATATTTGAAATAAGATCGACAGATGAAAATTTCAAGATGGCGACTGAGCGCTATATGGGGAGAAAAATTAAATGGAATGGGGGGTCTTGTGGCACATCTTTTTGAAGCTCCTGACGAATACTTCACAACCTTAGAATATAAAATCAATATGGTCACCTACTACAAAATGGCGGAACATTCAATATTTGCCACATCAATATGGATATTGTATTCCAACAAAATGGAGCACCACCACATTGGCCGTCGAGGTCCTACGGTATGGCGTATGGCCAGCCCGCTCGCCAGATTTGACACATTTAGACGTTTTTATAGGGCTATTTGAAGCAAGAAACTGCACCTGCTTCAATATTATATATGGGGCAGACAGATATTTATCATATTTGTAGAAATATGTGTGTTCGAAAGTGTTCGGCGTAAAATATCGGATAGGCTGTTTTTATTTCAAGTAGTTCAAGGCAACTATTTTCAGCATATTCTGAACTGAACTCAGCTTATTCCCTCAAATTATGACGTAAACGTCGATGTATTCAGGCAATTATCAAATGTTCCGCTATCTTCTAGTAGGTGAAGATATTGACTTCATTTTCTAGGGCTATGAAGTATTCATCAGGAGCTTCAGAAGCATGTATCACGAGACCCCCTTTCCATTTTTTTCAAAGATGGCACCCAGTCGCCATCTTGAAATTTTCATCTATAAATTTCACTACAAAATATAGTATTTATGCGTCAATTTCATTACCATAAGTTTCAATTTTTTCAGTCGATCCGTTCTAAAAAAAAAGGGGGCGGGGAGATTGAAGAAAAGCACTATGTCCCACAAAGTCCACTGCCATTTTGACCCTATTATGAGATAGCAAGTACAAAATTGATGTTGCCGAGATAGCAAGAAAGCTAACAGAAATCGGTGATTAGAATTTTTCTTTTTGTTGTGATAGCAATATCTTCTCTACCACCATTTGCAGACAGAATCGACCCGATTGAGATGTGGTTCGACGAATTGTTTTCATAGAATTAGTATCACATATTTATTATGATTTTGATATTTTCCAAGAATACCTGACCTAACATAACTTAACCTGACTAATCGGCAGCTGACTCATTACTAGAATCAAGGTCATTCATGAATAAAACAATAAATCTATAAAGGGTTATAGTTATTTTTGGAATATACTATCCGTTTCAATGTTAAAAAAAGTAGCTCTCTAGGCCCCATTGATTTTTTATAAAGCTCTCTAATTCTGAATAACCGATTAGCATACAATGCATGCATATCTTGAAATTCCATTCGCTACTCTAGAAAAGGATAGATCTAATCAATTATGTGTTTCCTAATCGAACCACATCGAACAGTGCAGAAAGAACCCCAACCGTAGATCGTGCATAACCGGTCAAGATAAATAGAAAGATAATTCATTCGACTATATCATATACATATGCATATTCATAGCAGGTCATTTGTGTCTCAGAATAAAATTTTGAGAATAATAAAATGAGATTTTGAAAATAAGAAAATATCACCATTACAGAAGAACAAACAAACAAAGGTTAATATACATAATAAAAGTTCTTTGAATATTAGTGATGAGATATACAATTAAAAATTCATTCAACGTGATTTATTGTAAACCTAAGAAACATCCACTTTCTAGCCACTATTTTAAACTTTATTTGCTTCCTCACCATTTTTATGAACTGTGGCAATGTCGCCTGATTCTTCGCGGTTCTCCTGTGCCTTCCATTATAGACCAGGAGCTGGTAACAGGTGACATTCTCCCACTTTACAATTAAGGCTTTATAATTAACCCCAAAATATGAAAAATAGACGGGTTCCTGGCCGTACCACGTGTGCACTTCATAAGGAAAACCGCTTTCATTTTTGTGACGCATTTTCGTGTTTATCAGCGATATTATATACTGCCTGCCGTTGAAATATATGAAAGATGAAATAAATTAAAGCGCTAATAATTGATGGCTTGCAATCCGTAGCGGCCAAAAAGGCTCAAAGGGTTACGAAAAACTGAGGAAAATTAAAGGGGACTACCGTGTTTTCAAATTGCATGCCGATGTGAGGAGTTGAAGTTATAGTATCAAAAACTCTCTATGAAACTCTGTAAAAATGTAACACAACGCGTATGGTATAAGTGATTCCAAACTGCAAACCTTTAAAAAGATACTTCGTTTGTGTAATTAAATGATAGTAGGTAATTTGGGATGCACACCAGGATATTGCAAAATAGAGGCATGACGAAATTTGCACAAAACCTGTATTACATTTTTACAGAGTTTACCCCAAAATTTTTCACCGTTGGTTAGACGAGGGGCGCATGGCAATTTTGTTACCAAAACTTCAATTCTTTACATCGGCATTTGAGAAAAGTCCTCTTAAATTTTCTTCCTTTTTTCGTAATCCTTTGAGCCCTTTAGGCCGCTGATGTCGATTGCATGCCATCAATGATTAGCACTTCAATTTGTTTGTACTTCCGTATATTACAACGGCAGGTAGTATAAATATCGCGGAAAAACACGAAAACGCTTCACAGTAAGAGAGGCGCTTTTCCATATCAAGTGGCCATTAGGAACCCATCTATTTTTCCTATTTTGTGGTTAATTATAAAGTCTTAAAAAGGCATGCAGTGTAAAATGGAAGAACGTGTAAAATAGAACAACTCTCGATGATTGGAATTGAAAATTATACAATATATTGGCATCAGAGGTTTTCAGCACAAATGGTTTTCATCATATCTCTCTAATCGAACACAAACCGTGAAAATACATCATTAAAGTGACAACCATGATGAATATTTCTTTTCGGATCAATTGTCAAATAATATGGGAGTGCCTCAAGGATCTGTTTTGGGACCTATTCTGTTTATTTTATGCATAAACGATTTGCCCTCTGTTTTACCTAACTCATTCACGTGCTTGTATGCTGATGATTCCTCTTTTCTATATGGATCTAATGACCGAGTTGAGCTGCAACAGAACATTGATTCTGATTTGAATAATCTTCATAACTGGTTTTGTGAAAACTCTTTGTATCTGAATACTTCTAAAACAAAACCTTTTATTTTAGATACTGCTAAAAAAACTAATTATGTTAATCCAAGTATTAGAATATCAGATGTTGTGGTGGAAAAAGGTGACAGTGTGAAATTTCTAGGTGTTTTTCTGGATAGCAATCTCAATTTTCGTGCACATTGCACTCAACTCGACAAAAATCTTAACAAAATTTGTTATTTGTTGAGAACCCTGAGGAGAATTCTTGATAATTCAGGTTTACTTCTATATTATTTTGGAGAAATTCAATCCAGACTCAGCTATGGACTTATTGTCTGGGGAAATTCTCCATCCAGCACGATGTGTTTTTTCAACACAAAAACGAATTATCAGGATAATTGCGAAAGTATCACATCTAGAGTCATGCCGAAATCTGTTCAAGAAGTTCAGAATATTACCTTTAGCAGGTCTTTACATCATGGAAATTCTAGTTTTTTACGCAATAATAATAACGATAATTTCATAAAAAATAATCATATATCCACAATTATAATACCAGGAACCAAAACAGACACGATTGTCTATGTGTCTCAATTCTTTCGAATCTCTGGGATGCTATTTCAGAAAATATAAAATGTTCAAGTAAAGAGAAAGTACTGTCTGTAGGTTAATCGAGGAGGTGGTATATTCATTATTCCAAATTTTTTGGGATTTTCTCTCCTTGTTTCTATAAAATAAAATTATGAATATTATTTCAATATACGTGTAGTAAGGACAAATCAGATGATTTGCCCCAAAATGTCACTGCGTTTAAAGAATTTTCCTATTAGAGAGCCTAAAAGAAAAATTCACTAGCTAGTGATTTGTCCTTACTACACGTATATTGAAATAATATTCATAATTTTATTTTATAGAAACGAGGAGAGAAAATCCCAAAAAATTTGGAATAATAAAGAGAAAGTCTTTAAATATAAATAAAGAAATCTCCTCTTTGAAGTTAGCCCATATACCATGAATTTTTTACATTTTTACAGAGCTATATGTAATGTTTTTATTTTATTTCAGTCATTTTACCTTAATGTTAGTTATTTAAATGTGTATTTTTATTTTTCGTGTATTTTTACTTGTCCAATGACTTTTGTAAGCTCGTTTTAATGGATCAATAAAACTACTACCACTATTATACTACTACTATTACTACTAATTTTGGGAGGAAAATGTGGTCTTGCCCCAAATCTTATTTTGATCGCTATATTTCTTTCAATTGTGCCATTCTATAGTTATACCTTGATCCTTCGTAGGGTTTGATTCTGATTGATATAATAATAAAAAAAGTAGGAAACACAGGTAGGAAAGCGTAGGCTGCGTCGTTCAATGTTTTTGTAAACAATCCAAGACGTTTCGGGAAACCGCAGACACTAAACTCAACCAAAATATTTTGCATTAGTTTATTATCTATCCAAACCTCAACGCAAAATATATCATTCCCAAAGGATGATAAGAAAATTCGTCCATAAACAACTCTTTATCGTCAAATTCTGCCGACACCACCACAAAACTGAAAAATTGATGTAGTTCACACGCAGCACATATTTTGGACCGGATTGCTATTGTCGCTTTAGTTATTATTGTTTTTTGTTTTTAATTATTTCTGTCGACCAAACCGGATACAAAAAACCGCAGTACCGAGCTCATGGTCGTAACCAAGATTTTTTCTTCAAAATTACCTGTTTATAAAACACGCATTTTTATGCAATGAAGTGGTACATTCTCGGCCGACTTTCGGTTATACCCGGTCATACCATATTCCTTTCTTTTCTAGGATTGGTGTGCTTTTCATGTTCTGCCTCTAAATTTTCGATGAGAATGATTTTTTATTGTTATTACTTCACATGACTTCTTCTAAACTAAAATCTATGATCTATGGGGTATTCGCAGTCTAATGGGCTGAAGATGCTGAAGCATCAGGAGCATGAAGGTATCAGGTGCTCCAGGAATTCCAATGAGTATATCAGTAAAGTAAAATTCATTCAAGAATGTTGTGTTATGCTGAACGTATTATTCAGTGAAGTTTATTTTGTGGTGGAGATAATTTGAGCATAAAGAGGTGTTCAAATTCGACTTCGTTGTCTTTGAACAGATTCACGATTCTTCAACCAAGACCTATTTTATTATTATTGATATTATTGATCTTTTCATCTATAAATCATCAGTTATTTAAAAAAATCACAAATATTAAATTTTTCATGATAAAAAATCGGCACCTTGTAGAAACGCTAGCTCCTAATTACGTAATACATAGATAGAAAAAATGCACTTCCACCTAGGTCCTAGGGCTAGTTGTGATAAAATAGTGATGAGAAGAAGACATTATAACCTCACCAGTCACCGGATAATTTTCAGGTCATTTAATTTATTGTTCCAAAATTATTGAATCTATTGCAAATAATCTATAAAACACACCTGATTTTGTATTCATATATCGGAGATGCCAGATAATTTCCAAACAAAAATCAGGAGCAATCAGGTTCAAGTTGGAAGGAAGCAAGTTTGTTTCTCTTCAAAATAGTCAAGAAGACCATTATATAGATAAAAAGTTATAGGTTTTGTGAAAATATCATTACAAAAAACATTCAAAATAATTCTGGCCCTATATCTTTACACAGAAATAGACTAGAAACTTGTCGTATCGTATAGGGTTGCACAGTGAATGCCTTTAAGCTCAACTTTGGGTTCTCCCGCGTTTTTTGTGTAATGAATTTCAATAAACACCCAAAAAATTTACGATGCTCAGAGGAAAAAAAATGAATAGTGATAGTCAACTAGACTAAACAAAATCATGGAGATCCCTTCTGATGAATGCTCATCAAATTAGATTTACAATAATAAGCTTCATATTTCTGCAATTTATAGGATGCCAATTGAACAATTCAATTTCAGTATATGCAAATGATAACTAATATAGATAAGATAAATGTTGGTGTTCGTAAATATAACCACTCGAACTAGCCCTAATTGAAAATGAAAGACGAATGTATAACCTTCTGGGTGAGAAACATAAACCATCAAATAATTCCGATCAATTATATTAATCACCATAAACAAATGAATTAATGAATATAACGAAAACACCGCATACCTATGCGGAGATATTTGACCATGAATAAATCAATTATTCTAAACAGATTTCAATAAAAACATAACCTCAATAAAAACGCAGCTATCAGTAGGGTTTAGTTAAAACAAGTTTCAGATTAAATTGCGGATGCTACTGAGTCAGATTTGATGTTTTAATAGTTATTTTTGTATCTAGAGCGCGAAATGCTACTTTGGTGATAGAGGCGTAGCCGAGTTGAAAAAATAGTCGAGATGACCAAAGTATTTCGCGTTCGAGTTGCAAACAAAATTTTTTTCTACAAACGTCAAAAAATGTAGTTCTGAAGTAAAAATATGCTTAGCTTGATATAAAAAATATTGTTGAACTGGCTTAAAAGGTCTCCCCCTATTCTCCCTAGGTACGCACGATGGTCCACGAACATAATAGGAATATCCTTTCGTGCGCTGCATGAGATAAAATAAAGTTATTGTTGAACATTCAGAAATAAATGATTTCGTAGATGTTTGCTTGATTGAGGACCATAAAGTTGAACCACTAACTACCACTAACTAAATACTCAAGGTAATAATAATTGATGTATTATCCCATATCTATTTACTTATATCTATTATGAACTGTGTTTATTCTGTATTTGCATGTCCTGTAATTGGGTGCCTCACCTGTTTGGACAATAAACGTTTTTTTTTTTTTTTTTTTTTTTTTTTTTTTTTTTTTATAACAATGCGCGAAGTGGGTACTTCGCGCACTGTTTTACTTCGCGCATTGTATTGTGCAAGGTATCATCGTAACTTAGGAAACTGAAAAAAAGTGTCACTTCGCAATTTGTTGTCAATGCGCGAACCTTGTCATTTTTTGACGTTTGTAGAAAAAAATGTTTGACATTTGAGAAAATAAGAATTTTCAATTTCAGTTAGTTTAATACCTACCAACGGTTATTTCATTGATTCTGACCTATTATCATTGTATCTTCTCGTTCACAACCATCAATAATTGACAATCGGACTTGAATATGAAAATTACAAAAAATTCTGAATCCGAATTTTGCGTTGAAATTCGGTATGTATAGGGCTCGGTATAGGGTCATCAGATTTCAAAGCAAATTCTTCAAATAATATTTTTTTAAAACTCTAAAGATATACGTAAAGTAGGCCTTGGTTTTTGTAAATAAAATATGTTTTGTCCTAAAGTACAATTTCTCAAGCTAAACAATTAAAAATAAGATCGTAAAAATCGGAGATTTAATACAAATTTTATTGAAGTGTCCCGATTTCAAGTGGGTGACACAGTATATTGAAATAATACTGATATTTTTATTTGTAGAAACAAGAGAAAATCCTCACTCATTTCTCTCATTTGGTCAAGAATCGTTACTCGCTATATTATTATACAAACAGGTATTTTCCATAGGCGCCCTGACTCCCAGCCTAAGGCGAAACGTTCCTCGTGCCTGGGGGGATAGGCAGGGGCGTCCACAGAAATAATCTTGGGGGAGGCACGTCACCATAATATTGTACAGTCAAATGCAATGAACATGTCGCATATGGGCGGTGATAGCACCTCTTAGTCACATTTGCAATAAGAGCGCTAACACCGTATAATGGCGACATGTTATTTGCATCTGACTGTACATAAAGGATTCAGTTAGTACCTATTGAAGAATCAGTGTATTCTATATAAACCATGGAAATGAAAAAAAAATTGTGGAGTGAAAAATGCAATTATTTTCAATATATGTAGGAAAATTTTCTTCAGACTCGTTATCTTTCATTTTACAAGTATGAAATATCTGCTTCAGCACTAACATTGTTTTAAAAACTATACCGAACTATACATTCTGTAATTGACTGCATGAACACATTCAGTTAGCCGGTTTAAGCTTTTTTATCTAGATCATTGAATTTATACATTCAGGCAAAAAGTCGAATAATTTGTAAGCCTCGCACTTAGTGTTGCAACCGAAGAAAAGTTCGTCTGGAAAGTTGGCAAAAGTTTACGGAAAAGTTGAAAAGTTCGCTAGTACCTTGGAAGACTGGATTTTAGTCCGGCAGAGGCAGTGTGAGTATCCAGCCACTGTTCAAATGATATCAGCGATATATTATTTAGCCAAAATATAATATATATCATGAATATTTATAATAACACAAAAATCTGAGGAAAAAGTGAAATATTCACTTTCCCCACAAAATAATGGCAGAACTAGGCCGTAGTTAAGCAAATACTCGAAGGTAACTACTGAAGATCCTCCGAAATAAACTACTTCAAGTTATAAAGGAAGCGTTCCTGCATTGTATGCATATATTATGCATATTACCATATGGATGTGGATGAGGAGCCAGGTTTGGTTGTATCTGCCAGTACGGTTACGAAGACGAAGGGGTTGGCAAAATCAAAATCTGGGATTCTGCTAAACAAACCAAAAAAACTTTAGTAAAAGACAGTAAAGAACTAGACCATAGACACTGATAACGATTACACCGCCCTTCATAGAGATTCGTCGTTTAGCAGTGATGATGTTGATTCATCTTAGGTCTTCGGTCTTGGTGTTACTGAATAGTATTTTTGATGCAATCATTCGTTATTTAAAATCATCGCAAATATATTTTTTTCAATAATGAAATTCGGCACCCTCGAAAAAGGCAGCTTCGATGACGTCCTGAACCGAATCGAAAGTCATCTTTATCTGAATTCTGGCCTTCGCATACAAAGTAGGACCACATATTTCGATGCTGCCAGATTTGTAACTAGTAATTACCTTACGAGATTCAATATGACCAATGACAATAGTTCGACATGGCCCTAATGATCACTTATTTAATACTCATATACTTGCCAGATACTTCAGTATCAATACAAATATCCTAGCATTACGGATAATGAACGAGATTTTATTTAAACCCACATTATTTTGTGGCACTGGCAACAGCGTAATGCCCACATAGAGTTTCTATGTACGAGAAGAGAAGAAGAAGACGAACTACATTGTCAATCTAACTTTCTTACGTCACCTTCATCTTCAAATCATATAATTTCATCTAGTCAAGAAGTGAATATTCAAAGATTTCTCTTATTATCTGATTCTTCAGTTGTCTGCTGTATTCTCAGTTATCTGCAGCACAAATTCACTAGAGTCTAGGGCGAGCACCTTCTGAGAAGGAGAAACATTTTTCATATTTTGATTGAAATGAGAATCAGAAATATTCTTGCACTTGTCAAATTTTTTCGGATGATTACGTCACGCGTTTTCTCGCGTTTTTTATATAACGAAATATCGTGAGTTTCGATAGTTATTTTTGAAAATGTACAGGAATCTGAGGGAAAAAAACGGTTTGCGACAGTGAACTAGTAAGGGGTTAGTACTTCAGATTAACGAAATAATTTTTTCACCGAAACGAGCCCAACTTTTCTTGCAAAGTTGATCGAATTTCTCAGCAATTCCAACTTTCCCGGAAAACTTGCAACCCTATCTGAGTGACAAAAAAAACAAGCCGCTGAAGGAGGCCTGCGCCCTCTCGCGTACTCCTCTGGGGATAGGGTGCACCCACCTTTGCCCTTTCTGCTGCCCCTACGACGCCAAGCTACGCCCATGACTCAGTAACATAGTAACATTATCTCGTCGAATTCGAGGTTGATAAAGGCGATTGAGAGTGGCGAGGCGTGGGCAAGAGATAGCGAATGTGCACCGTGGGAAATCGTTTCGCTCCAGATGGAGAGCTAGCTGCTCGATCGAGTCCGGCTTTTTCTAGCTGTTGCTTTTCCTTAGCCGGAAGCTTAGCCGCGGATCCTAATTAATTAAATAATATGCCGAATTTGACTACTGTACTTATCATATTTGGAATAAACTAAAGGTGGACTCTATTGAAATAAACGCAGGTTATAGGGACGATAATATAGAAATCAAGTGTCGATGATAGGAGTATCATTATCTACAACCTAACAACCTACAACTATGGAGTCATTCATTCATTCATAAGAGTAATAAGAGTAATAATGACAGTAGGATGGCGTAATAATTTGACATCCCATCCTATTGTCAAATTCAACTATACTACTGTTGTGAAATACACGCAAATTCAAAAGACTTAAGGTGAGTTTATATACAGCAAATAAAACAAAATAAGGAATAAAAATAGAATAAAATAAGAAAGTTAAACATGATGGGCATTTCCATGGAACCGTTCATACAGGAAGTAAGTTAAGAATAAGAATTAGAATAAAATAAAAGATGACCAACTTTCATCTTTTTATTTTATTCCGAAAATGATAATGCGCATGACCCAAATGAATTCTGAGACAGAATCTTCATAGAACATGAAACATGAAACGTCATTGGCATCAATGCCGTGATTGGATTGGTTAAATAAGGAGAATTCTGCGGGGTGGTCAAGAACCAGTGAAATTATAGATTTTTTGCTTTTATTACGATTTCACAAATTACTTTCAAGTTATCAAAGAATCGGTATACAATAACTCCAATACATTGTTATTAGCTTTCACACGAATTTAACACTCTCAAAGTTGACATTTCGGTTAACTGGCCGAGAACTAGTGCAATTGCCCTATTAAAATTAAAGTATTCTTTGAAACATTTCCAATGAATTATCTACAGGCTGTTGCCATCGGCATTCGACAATAATTATTATTATAGTCATCCGATCGACAAAGCAAAAAAGCCTAGTGGAAAAATGCCCGAGCAGGCCATGGAACAAAAAAGAGTTCCGATTGCCGGGCGGAGATGAAGCGGCAGGGTAAGAGAGCTGACAGAGTTGCCAACACAGCTTATTTACGACTAGAACTGGCCTTTTCAAGATGTGATCTGCAGGGTAAATGTTGCATCTGGCGGTTAGCGAATAATTTAACCATTTGAGAAACCTCTAATGCTTTTTTATGGCCTTATATAATTCAATATTTAGCCGAACTACAGTAATCCAGAGTTACCCATTTAAAGTAGGTACGACTTTTGACATTATTGATACATTATATGCTTTTATTATCCTGTCACTTCTACCACAGAATAGGGTGATGCTATTACTGACTAAAGAATGACAACTAACTACATAATTCGATATTTAATATTTTGTTATTGATTTGATTCGATGAAAAACTATATTTGCTTCCTTATTTTAGAATCATGTAATATACAAGCCATGCTCAATACCGAAACATTCACAAACGCCTGGTTGAGATAACTGAAACATTAGTCCTAACTTGTTAACACTGAAATGGGTGAGGAAAAAGTTCGGACCATTGCGACGAGTGGTAAACCGTATGAAATAAGTATTAAGAAAGCTAGAAATACGCTAGATTTAGAAGATTTTTCGCATGCGGCGCATTATTTATATGATCTAGGTTTTTCTAGCTTTGCTATAATAATAATAATAATAATAATAATAATATAATAATAATGTTTATTCACAGATTTAAATATAATTCAAACATACATGAAAATGAGATCGATAATAAACAAAGTATCACAGAAGCAAAATATGCTTGTACGTGACGATAATATAATAGGTATATTACAGACTAACTTAATTATGAATAAATAATTAATTGAAGCAATATTTCATACATTGACATATACATATAGTTGTATATATCAGGTTTATTTAACAAAGACAAATCTGGTGCGTAAGGACAAATCGGATATATTGACAAATCGGGTATAATGACAAATCGGTTATATCGATACAAATCGAGAAAATAGACGGATCGAGAAATGTTGATGAATCGGGTAGTGAAATGTTTTTTGAGTAGGTATGTATGTACAATTATTTTGTTGTATATATATTTTTTCGATACCCTCTTACTACCTGAGATATTTCAGGTCGACTAAGTCACTGTGTCACTGAACATGTTTTTTCCAATTGCATTAATCCACTCTTTCAGTTTGTGATTGAGTCCATTATAGCTTCGCACATGTTTCATTTCGTCAGGAAGTGCATTCCACAACCTTGGCGCAATGTATTCCACCGAGCGTTGTCCGATTTGTTTCGAAGCTGAATGTAGTGCCGAACTGTTTATGTTTTGTTCGAGTTTCATATTTATGTGTGATAGGTGTTAACTCAATTTTGTTCTTGTGAGCATTCAGTAATATTTTCTGACCAAAAAGTTGTCTGATATCTAAAACTTTCGCATTATAGAAAAGCATATCACTTGGATATGTGATTTTTTCCTTGAATATTATTCTGAGTTGCCATTTTTGTAGGTGACATCCTGCCACTGCACCCCACCCTAGGATACCGTGAGAAAGTCGAGATTGAACAAGTGCAAAGTATAGGGTTTTGAGATGCTTACTGTCTAGATAATCTACTAGTATCCTAAATTTAGTTAAAAAAGCTCTCAATTTATTTGTTCAAATATTTGATTTGCAAGTCCCATCTGAAGTGTCTGTTGATGAGGATGTCTAGATATTCAGTCGACTATTTTCGTGAATTTGTGTATTATCATCTACATTTAGTGGTCCTAAGTTCGGAAGGTTGTTAGCGTAGGATGTAAACGGTAAATAACATGTTCTTTGAGCGTTGAGTGTCGGTTTGTTGCACTTGAACCATTTTTTGATGTTCCTAAAACTTCTTCTGAATCATTTTTTAGCTGAGTCCAGGATACTGATTGATAAAGTATGGCCATATCACTAGCAAAACTAATGACTTGTGGACTTTGTGGACGTTTTCATTAAGCTATTTACGTGTAGTAAAAAGTAAAGGTCCAAGAACAGTACCCTGTGGAACGCCATAAGTTATTGTTCTTGGGTCACTCAAAGTATCCTCAATCTTGCTCTCGACCGCTCAAGTAGTTTTTGATCAACTCGTAGATTTTGCCTCTCAGTCCATAGTTATTAAGTTTCCTCATTAAACGTTTGTGGCAAACAGTGTCGAACGCTTTAGAAAGGTCTACAAAAATGCACAGATATGGGGTATTTTTATCTAGGGTTTTATATATTTCTGATGTTCAGTTGAGTATTGCATCATCTGTGGATTTCCCTCCTCTAAAACCATACAACAGTCAGAAAGAATTTTGAATTTAATGAGAAAATTGGTGATTCTGGTATTCCATAATTTTTCGAAAATTGAAAGTGAAAGTAATGAACTAGGGCGATAATTTTTTAATTTCTTTTTGCTGGCACATTGGCGTTTTTCAACAAGTGGCAACACTGGCAGGCGGGCAATCGCGGCCCGCGGCCGGCAGTTAGTCAAACGACGTGGCCGCATCGAAGCTCGTGCTAACCCCGGGTAGTTCCCGCGCGCCGGGACCGATCGGCCGGGCATTCCACCGTTATCGATGGGATTCGCGATACCCATAACTCGGCATTATGCTATGCCTTCCTCTCCTCCGTAGGAACGTACTGCAGGCTCTCTGAGGTCCGAGAACAAGATGCAGAGCCGGATTGGCTCGATTATTTCACTCATTTAAAATATACGTTTTTGATGTTTTCGTTTTTGTTTTTCGCTGTCGATGGGGTGTTTCCTTATGACATTTTAGCAAATAAAATTCTCATAAACATTTGTGTAAACATTGCTCCGTGTTAGAGATACAGGATGTTGAAGTTGGAAGTATTAATTTTTTTTTATCGCTTGGAGCGCACGAAAGGGAATCCCTATAATGTTCAAAGAACATCGTGCGTTCCTAGGGAGGATAGGGACAGGAGGTAGGTATTGGAATTTTTTTTGAACTTTTGGAGATTATATGTTGTTGGGAATACTTCCACAGGCAATGAATTCCAGAGCCTAGCCGTTCTATGGATGAAGGAGTCTTGATAAAGTGCTGTTCGACACCTTTCGAGGTTGACAACGAAAGGATGTGCTGACTGGGCTTGTCTAGTTCGTCTGATTGGTATTGCTAGTGAAGGGATGATAGCAGAGATTTCCGAAGAACATTTCCCGTGGAAGTATTGATAGAAAAGTGAAAGGTCGCCGACCTTTCTACGGTGTTCCAATGATGTCAAAGAGTGAGTGAGTGTGGCGTCACCCACCAGGCGAATGGCTCTTCCCTGGATGGAATCTAAGAGCATCAGCGTATGT
Organism: Phaedon cochleariae; assembly: GCA_918026855.4. Classification (NCBI taxonomy): domain Eukaryota; kingdom Metazoa; phylum Arthropoda; class Insecta; order Coleoptera; family Chrysomelidae; genus Phaedon; species Phaedon cochleariae. The sequence goes on along the minus strand of OU896718.1, from coordinate 26,907,014 downwards.
TTTGGTGCTGAACCTCATATGTGGGAGCAGTATTCTAGAACAGGCCGTATCTACGCTTTGTAGATCATGAGAAGCTGTTGAGGTGTGAAGTAGCTTTTCGCACGGAACAAGAATCCGAGTTTTTGTGAAGCAGCTTTTGCGATGGATCTGACATGATTATCCCATGAAAGAGTGTTGCTGATGGAAATACCGAGCATAGATAAGGTGGGCTTGGTGGGGATGATGGAGCCAGACATTACAATATCGGGCATACTGAGTTCCGCCTTTCTAGAGAAAATGCAGGCTTGAGTTTTGGTAGCGTTGAATTCAACTAGATTGTTTGTTCCCCAGGCTGTGATTTCAGCAAGATCTTCATTGACAGCATTGACCTGCCTGCGCCGTGAATTCTTAGTTTCCTGGGAAGAAATGGGAATTCTGGAAGAGAACGCAGTATGGAGGGTACTATCATCTGCAAAGCTGTGGATGGGGCAAGTTATTACTCCCAAAAGATCATTGATATGAAGCAGGAATAATGTTGGTGCCAAAATTGATCCTTGTGGAACGCCGGAATTGATGCCAATGGTATCAGACGATACACCGTCCACCACCACGTGAAGCGATCTGCCTGAAAGAAAACTCGATAAGAGATGGCATAGCTGAGGTGGTAAGCCGTATGATGGTAGTTTGTGGAGGAGTCCTTCGTGCCAAACACGGTCGAATGCTTTCGATATGTCCAACGTGACAGCTAGAGATTCCCCGTGTTTTTCGTTTGAAGATTGCCATAAATGGGCAAAGTTTACAGGAAATGGGTGACGTAGGCAAGTAGATCTCCAGTAGATCTTCGGTGGCGAAAGCCGTATTGTCTATCATTGATGATTCCTGAGCTCTCCAGATATTTGATAAGCTCAATATTGATGGCTTTCTCCATCACTTTGGAGATTACTGATAACAGGGCAATGGGCCTGTAGTTGTTGGGCAGGTTCTTGTTCCCTTTTTTGGGGATTGGTTGGACTCTAGCTGTCTTCCAGCATGATGGAATAATACCCGACCTGTACGAGATGGTAAACAATTTGCAGAGAATCGTTGTTAATTCTTGTTTTTATGTATAAGCCCCCTGTATAAGATTTCATGGTGCCGAAATTTAGAATCGATGGAGACTGAGGAAGCCCCAACATTTCAAAATAACTCTAATTGGGGTTATTGAGTAATCTCAATGGAAGTCTTGAAAACATCTACATTAAAATTTGGAGTCAAATCGAATTTTAATTGTTTCCAAAAAACTAAGCTAGATACAAAAATCACACAGAGGTAAAAAAAGTTGTTATTTCAATAGTTCAATATAATAAAAGTATGAAACTCGTCTATGGTTGATTGAGCGCGATGAAGCGGGGTGTTGATTCTGAAATAAAAGTCAATAAACACATAAAATGAATAATGAATGACAAAAACCGTTTCGGTGATGACAATCTCGAAGAAATAAGAAAAAAAATTAAAGATCTAACGCCGTAAAATACCGTGCGATCGAAAACATATATCTGGAGACAATTCACAGAATTTTGCAATCAACGATATCACCAACTGAAAGAAGATACACCCGATGAAAAACTTGCGAATATCCTCACGGAATGGGCATTCGGTATACGTGAATAAAAGCTTGCCAGAGTTATTAATTTATTCTTGAAATAATCTCATCAAATACAACTCGTTCAATCGAAGAATGGAGTAACACCATTTAGTTTCCTCTTATTTTGATATCAAGTATGTTTTTTTTATTCACGTCGATAAATTTTCTCATCAATTAGTATTAGTATGTTTACACTCGGTTTACAGGGTGTTTCATTAATGTTGCACGAAATTTCAAGAGTACATTTCTTGAGTCAAAATATGGAAAGAATTTTATACAAACATATAATCTCGATTCGTTTCTGGATTCAAGTTTCTTATAGAATCGATTTTTAATTATAATTTCTGAAAAAGGTTCAGTCAATTTCGATGCATTGAACAAATTAAATTCACAAAATTAATTAATATTTTGAAAAATGGTTTTTTTTGTATACCTACTACGTTCTTGAAAAATAGACTAAAAATATTTCATGTTCAGTACGAAAGGAGATATTTCGAACTAGTGCGAAATACGTATATCGTGCTGTTTCATAGTGCGAAATAATACGTATTTCAAGTAGGTCGTCGGAAAAGAATATTTCTGAATGAATGTTAATTTTTCTTGCTGTATTGTGTTCGTTCAACTCTGACACAAATGGAATTAATCATTTTTCGAAATAAATCCAATCGTTATATTCATTTGAACATTTATTGCGAAGGGCTATTCTCAAATTATCTAATATGATCAGATCAGGATCAGATCTTGAATATTCAACAAATGACAACTTATTTCCTCGCTATAGTTACCTATCTAATCTCCGCCTACTCTAGAAATCCGAAAATGATAATCTTCTGTAATTGAGAATTGGCATTCATATAAGAAATGAAATGGAGATGATAATTTTCGTGTATATCAAATCCATATCCTATTCACGGAACATAGGGTTCATTAAAAGGTGTAAATCCGACCCTGGAGAGGCGGGTCGTTTGGCGTGCCGGTCGTGTAAATGCCGCAATCTGTTTGGTCTACATTGCGATTACAAATTTATTTCGAATTTATGAAAGTTACCGCATGGCATCGAGAGCCGAGGTCGTACACCATTCGGATTCGTATTTCGTGAGATACGGGATGCAATAAAATTTCTTCTGTAAGCATTACATACCTACTGCGAGGAACAGTAGCATTTTGTGTTCGGCTTATTACGTCGATCCCGATACGATCCGACAGGACTCCATCGACGTTCTTCCATCTCGCAAGAAGCCGATACTTGACGTATTGACATTTGTCGAACTTAAAAAAGAAGTCCAGCAAAATTCAAAATCCCATACTTTTTACGAAAGAGAAGAGCCAGCAGTTTCATTTTTTCATTTTGAACGGAATCAAAATTGGGATTCAGTTTGAAATAAAAATAAAATTTGTTGTGGCTCTTCTACACTTTCGTACTCAGTAGATCCTGATTCCATCGATCTATCACCCTTGGGGTCTAGCGGGAACGATAACAAAGATATAGGGTGTGAAAAATCGAAATTTTTCAACTTTGTTGTGTCGAAAATATTCATAATTGATCGAAACGGTTTTCATGTTCCTTTCTCAACTTTTTATGAACTATCAATTGATATTTAATTCAAATGAATACAGGGTGGTTCAGAAATAAGATTTTTGACCACCCTGTATCTATATGTTATTATTCCCGCTAGACCCCAAGTGTGATAAATCGATGGAATCAGCTCTTCAGGGAGAATCTGAAAATTGGATGATATACAGGGTGTTCCCTTGAAAAAATTGAAGTTGTTGCTACTTTTCAATATAAGCGGCAACGTCGCAACGCTGAGGATATTTTAGGTCCTTGAAACACAACTGATTATTCAAGGCACCAACTTTTCAGATTAATCCTGAGTTGCGTTCTCCAGAAACGTCTCATGTGCCATCCACCGTGAATCACCCTGTATATTCCACAGAATTCAGGCCTATTTATCCATCTGCTTTTCCTTGCGTCTCCTGCATTCTCTGACAAGCCGAACCATACTTCGATCGAACTTCGATAGTTTTACTTATCTGCTGTAATCCTGTCATCCATAATTCGTTAGTTCCTTTGGTAGGATTTGATACATTCTAAGTGCTAAGTAAGCAGAACTGCGTTGGCCAACTGTTTTTGAGCAAAACGGTGTTTAATTATTGCGCGTTATGATTCCTTGTGCTATAGTCATGTGTGACAGTTTCAAGTTCCGCTCTATGTTCGATTTGATATTCCACAATAGACCGATAAAATAATTGTTTTATATCGGATACCTGAGCTTCATTGAAAAGTTCATCAGACGGATAATTGTATGATTTCCTTAAAATTATTTTGGGGATTTTTTTCTGTATGATACTAATTTTTCAAGTGTATATTCATTGCACCACGCCATCATATGATGCGCTAGTTCAATCGAGAGCCCAATAACTAAGGCATGGTAGACCATTTTGAGTTTCTTAGTACCTCATATGGTTCTGAGAATTTTCATTTCATACAGCATATGAGATTTTTCGTGATATTTTCTATATATTTATCCCATTTAAAATGATTATCGACGATGATGCCTGAATATTTGATGTTTTCTGTTATTTAATATCATGTAAGCTATCAATGGTCAGAGTATCGTGCAAGTTTTTATTGATGCATGTGAATGTAACATATTTAGTTTTCTCAAAATTACCTGTCAATAAGTTATAGTCCATCCAATTTTTCATAACTTTCAGATCGTTCGATATGTTCAAGTTCTTTTCAACAATTGGTTTGATATAAAATATAGCTGTGTCATCAGCGAAACTGATTATCTATATCCACAGCTGTCTATATAATTTTAGTAGATTATTTATATAAATTATGAACAATGAGGGACCAAGAACGGTACCTTGTGGCACTCCATATTCAATCTCAAAATCATTACTAACATTGATTTTTATTTTTGCGTCTTGTTTTTCATAAGATATATAGCTCCTCATCAGACTTAACACGTTTCCTCTTATCCCAATGTCTTCTACTCCTATAAATTCAAATGGCAACCCCTATTCCTCTTGGCCATTTTCGAGCTACTCATGTTATCTATTCTAGGTAAATTCCAAATTCATTTTGTCAAAATCAGTAATTAAGGTTAGGTTGTGATATTTCAATTTCGAAATTAAATACAATACACACACTTGTGCGGTTAAGTAGGTACTTTGATTTTGACAAAAAAATGGAATGAACCTGGAACTTCATCAGAAAAACAAAAATGCCAAAAGATATAGGGGTTCAAATAACAAAATATCCAGGGGTAGATGTCCTGGGAGTCAGGGGGTTGAAATTGATGCGACAACAAACGTCTCAACAGTTGATAATAACTATGACTTGTTTCGCCAAATTATCATCATTGGTTTAGGCAATATAATATGCTGTTTGTGTTCATATTGACTCCATGTTTATTCTAATTCTTGTTAGGAAATTAAAAATTCGAAATTGTCTAGGCGCAGTCGTTTCATCCAAAGTTCTTAATTCCTAGTTAGAAAGATATCCATCATTGTTGATTATTAGTTGTTAATTTATTTGGCTGAAGGACCTCGGTCAATGGCCTATAATGAGTGTTTAATATACTCAATAAAATCCATTTATTATTATAATTAATATTATTATTATCAACTTGGTTTACTCAAGTTTTTGAACTCTCCATAAAGATTATTATTTTGATGGAAGGAATACTATTGAGGTATTTGTTTTAAGCAAACTAAGAAGAGATTATTGGACATAGTCCTCATAAAAAGTTAACCGCAGACACGTGTTGGCTTTGGGTCCTTACCAGTACGGTGAAAAAAGTGCTTAAGATATACAACACTAGGTGGAAGACGAAACAACAAATCGACGGAGTCAACTAACAGAAGCCAGCCGGACAATAATTGTGGTTTTGGTAAGCAGACCCTGCACTCTCAGGGCTACAACTAACGTCATCACGTTGGCAGCTATAGCTAACTACTTTCACCAAATAATCTCTTGCTAGTTTGCTTAAAACAGTTCCCTCAATATTCCTTCCATCTCTGGATTCGAATGTCACGCAGGTAACTATAGCTGCCTCCGTGGTGAGGTTAGTTGTAGCACTGAAAATGCAGTCTGTCTATACTGACCGAAACCACAAATCTGCGGCTGGCTGCTGTTTGTTGACTTCGTCGATTTGTTGTTTCGTCTTCCACCAAGTATTGCCTATCTTTTGCACTTTTTTCACCGTACTGATGAGGGTCAAGAACCCGAAACACGTGCTTAACTCAATTAACTCTTCATGAGGGCTATGTCCAAAACTCTCCTCCTAGTTTGCTAATTATTTTACTAAATAGATTAGGAACATATGTCGTTATTGTTATTATATTTCGTTATTTGAATCTGTTATAGGTACCAACGTGTTGATTGTTTCCAGAATGAAACATTATCAATGTCAAGTCACATAAAAGGACATCAATTCCCATTAAAATGCCAATAAAGCAATTGAAACGGTAAAAGGTGCATTTCTTTATCACCCACTCGATGAATAATGTTTACCCAAAACTTATAGATAAACGCATGGTGTGGTATGACGAAACACCAACCTGTGGCATTTATGCGGGTTCATTAAAACCGAGATTAAAACATCCTACGCTGTTATGGTCGGTCGGTCGACTTTCTACCTATTTCAATGACCGGTTTGGTATCGAATCAAAATTATCCCAAAAATAAATTCGATTAACCTTTAATACGCATCGATGAAGCGTGCAGATTCAGATCCGATTCTTTCTTAGGTAGTGGTTTCAATTAATAAAATCAATAAATAACGAACAGTTATTCATATACCAAAACCTAGAAAGTGAGACTTTTCGCCAAAGAGCGTAGCTGCATGGGCGTCTACAGAAAATTTTCCAAGAGGGGGTTGAAATGTTAGGGAAGCGTAGAAAGGGTAACAACTTTTATTTTAATATGGAATTGCCAAGATCTTAATGTATCGATATACAGAATATTTTCGAGTATGTGACGATAAGCTCGAGTGCACACATTCTTCGGAAAAATATTAGAAAACTTTGCAAGTCAACTACTGCCCACTCAAACTCTTATCTGCGTATAGCTAGTTCATTATGGAGAACTTCATCAATATGTAAATCATCAGATAGCTATCTCAGGTACCAATAGTGTTATTGTGGGATCGTCTATTTTCAATTTCGCGCTGAAATACGTCATTCATTCATGGTATTAATTGAACCGCACACATTTTTGACTTGATGGCAACACCAAGCCCTCAAAATTTTGTGCCAATCCATGACCATACCGGATTGTGGAGCTATTGTATAGCTAACTTTTTATAGTGAGACAAAATCTCTCACAAGTTTCATCAATGTTCGAAAAATCATGTACAGAATTCTGAGCGAATATTAACAAAATTTGAGTATTTGTTGAAACTAATTAATTGTTCAAAAAGCTTCCCTCATGATGATCACAGAACGCTTCGACGTGTACCACGTATAAGAATTTGATTTGTTTTGATTCTTAAATTTCTGTTTCAGCTTCAACAGAATTCATGTTCCAGTTTAGATTCAGGAAACTTTCATCATCTGAATCTAATTCATAACTCATTTCTTGTGGTTCAGAAGGAAGTCAGATAAACAATATTTTTTGTATTTTTGAGATTAGACTCTATATTTTGTTCTAATACATTCTGTTGAGTTATTTCACGAAATCTCAATGATATAGAATCAGAATGCAGTATTTTCAGTCCCTAGCTGCAATAAATAATGATCAATGAACTTTGGCCTTCCGAGATAAACCGTTCGTTTTGGTCCCTTGCTAAAGCGGTCGGAAGAAATTTCACTAATAGTTCATTTCCACCACTGTCCAAATCCGACGGCACATTAGCAACAACATCGCAGGAGAAAGCAAATATTTTTGCAGAGATGTTCGCAGCAAACTCTACTTTAGATCCCCAAGGAAAACTGCCGCCAGACATTCCACCCGTTGAGAGTCGAATGCCCGAAATCGTCTTCCGTCAACGCACTATCAGACGAATTTTGCTTGGTCTCAAAACGAATAAGGCTAACGGTCCTGATGGAATTCCACCCATTATCCTCAAAAAATGTGCACCAGAATCAACACCGATTCTCTGCAAGTTGTTCACCATCTCGTACACGTCGGGTATTTTTCCATCATGCTGGAAGACAGCTAGAGTCCAACCAATCCCCAAAAAAGGGAACAAGAACCTGCCCAACAACTACAGGCCCATTGCCCTGTTATCAGTAATCTCCAAAGTGATGGAGAAAGCCATCAATATTGAGCTTATCAAATATCTGGAGAGCTCAGAAATCATCAATGATAGACAATACGGTTTTCGCCACCGAAGATCTACTGGAGATCTACTTGCCTACGTCACCCATTTATGGCAATCTTCAATAGAAAAACACGGGGAATCTCTAGCTGTCGCGTTGGACATTTCGAAATTATTTGACCGTGTTTGGCACGAAGGACTCCTCCACAAACTACCATCATACGGCTTACCACCTCAGCTATGCCATTTCTTATCGAGTTTTCTTTCAGGCAGATCGCTTGACGTGGTGGTGGACGGTGTATCGTCTGATACCTTTGGCATCAATTCCGGCGTTCCACAAGGATCAATTTTGGCACCAACATTATTCCTGCTTCATATCAATGATCTGTTGGGAGTAACAACTTGCCCCATCCACAGCTTTGCAGATGATAGTACCCTCCATACTGCGTTCTCTTCCAGGATTCCCATTTCTTCCCAGGAAACTAAGAACTCACGGCGCAGGCAGGTCAATGCTGTCAATGAAGATCTTGCTGAAATCACAGCCTGGGGAACAAACAACCTAGTTGAATTCAACGCCACCAAAACTAAAGCCTGCATTATCTCTAGAAAAGCGGAACTCAGTATGCCCGATATTGTAATGTCTGGCACCACCATCCCCACCAAGCCCACCATATCTATGCTCGGTATTTCCATCAGCAACACTCTTTCATGGGATAATCATGTCAGATCCATCGCAAAAGCTGCTTCACAAAAACTCGGATTCTTGTTCCGTGCAAAAAGCTACTTTACACCTCAACAGCTTCTCATGATCTACAAAGCGCAGATACGGCCTGTTCTAGAATACTGTTCCCACATATGGGGTTCAGCACCAAAACATACGCTGATGCTCTTAGATTCCATCCAGAGAAGAGCCATTCGCCTGGTGGGTGACGCCACACTCACTCATTCTTTGGCATCATTGGAACACCGTAGAAAGGTCGGCGACCTTTCACTCTTCTATCGATACTTCCACGGGAAATGTTCTTCGGAAATCTCTGCTATCATCCCTTCACTAGCAATACCAATCAGACGAACTAGACAAGCCCAGTCAGCACATCCTTTCGTTGTCAACCTCGAAAGATGTCGATCAGCACTTTATCAAGACTCCTTCATCCATAGAACGGCTAGGCTCTGGAATTCATTGCCTGTGGAAGTATTCCCAACAACATATAATCTCCAAAAGTTCAAAAAATAATCCAATACCTACCTCCTGTCCCTATCCTCCCTAGGAACGCACGATGTTCTTTGAACATCATAGGGATTCCCTTTCGTGCGCTCCAAGCGATAAAAAAAAATGATATGATGTTGTGATAAAAAAAATGGCATGACATAAAGTGACTTGTTAGGTACATTTAGCATCGTCTCATATTCCAAGATACCGATTTTTGTGTTGAACATGAAGAATTTTCAATAATTAACCTTTTAAAATATTACTTAACGGTGAGTACCTCGGTGAGTAAACATGAAAGTATCATGTCAAAGTATGTTTGAGATGAAAACACGAATATGCAGGTAAAGCCCCTGGAGGGAAGTGCATTCAATCAACAACTCTCCTATAGATTCAGCTCTAATGTGGGTAAAAAAACGTCAAACTTACCGGTGGGACATTCGCAGGTGTAGGTGTGCTTGTCCCTCTGTCGACATTGGCCGCCATTTTCGCAAGGATTGGGATCACAAGGAATATACTCGCTTTCGCAGTTCTGACCAGTGTAACCCTCCTCGCAAGAACACCTGAAAAAACATGGAAATTTATTAATTTTAATTATCGACAATATGATGATTTTCAAGTTTGAATATCCCGCCATCAGTCGGCAACTGAAAACTAACAGTCACTTGTGAATTTGACAGAAACATGGTTTGGAGAATGTAGCCTAAAAGTTTTGTATATTCACTAATGAGTAACCAGTTAGCAATTATTATGCACCAAGTTTATCATTATTTTTATCTACTCAAGGCATCGAAAGTAGGCGTTTGCTCCCTTATTTAAGATCACAAACCTGTCAATTTAGTCTTACGGGAGGAAAAAAAATACCTCCCGTGAGAGTTTAAATAAATTAAAGCTTCAGCATGCTTCCTTGGCAAAGATCTCAGCTGAGATATATACCTATAAGATCTGTGCTATCCAAGTAATCAGTGTTTACATCACTACTATTAAACAACTAACAATTGCCTTTTTGAATTCCAATGATCTCACTGACATCCTCATATTTCAAACTTATATACTTAATTAAAACTTTGAAATTCAATTACACAATGAACAAATTCATTATGACAGAAGTGCCAAAGTGATTTACGTTCATATGCAGATACTGTCAATTGTCCATGGAATACCACTATACACCTTCGTATAACGCATTTCACTATTGCTTTGGATCGAGACGCACTAGTGCGGTAAAGTATCTTATTACGAAACTAAAATCAGTGTCATAATGATTCACATCACATATTGGTTATAGGTAGAAAACTATTACCTATCATGGAAGCAAAGGTTTATGTCCTCCCAGTATTTCCTCTTCCTCAAAGGCGGGTGGAAATGGGTACCTTTGCTCCCATAACATATAATCATTTATAATGCATTGTCTCATCAATTGAACTATGACCCCCTTAGTACGTTGACATAACCGAATATTTGTTCGTGATTGATCAATAATTGATTCTGGTGAGGTATTCAACTTGGTTTTGTGGTGATTATTATAGTCATCATACTGATAGAGTGGAGACATCGAGAATGTGGTTAATTCATATCAAGTACCTACTTGAAAGAACCCAACAAACATACCACAAATTTATTGTATTAAGGTGGATTTATCCACAATGCTTTTTCATGAATCTGTTGCTTTCGTTAGCAGTCATTAGTTTTATTTTTATTCAAAAACTATGATACCTTTATGCACCACCACTTTTTAATTTTGATCTCTTATTCTTGTTCAAAACATAGTCCTTAGCGTATACATAGCCCGATGAAAATATTTGTGTTAAAACATTCAGTTATCACATAATCACAATTAGAATCATTCATTCATATTGTTTTCAAAGTCTAATTTGAGCATACGACTAGAATTTTCAGAATTTTCAACCACATTTTTGAAAAATAAGAGGAAGAAATTGTTTATCTGACTTCTGACAGAATCGCGCCTGCGCAGGTCAGTTTTATTTGTATTTGTCGTT